>CM050171.1:19018219-19050719 GCA_027410445.1 Discoglossus pictus
ATGCTGTGCAGTTAATAGGCAGGTACAATGATGATTAAACCAGTTGGTTTAATTTTTAATTTTCTCATAAAAGATAAAAGTTGTTTATACTGATCTACAGCTTAAAATGTGTGAGGTCTGGACCATTCCAGTTGCCCTTTGTCATATCTTAGTACATATGCTCCTTAGGATAACTCAGCGTTCTCTCACACATCACCATTTAGTATGTTTTGCCCATTATTCCAAATATTCACATTCACCTGGAATTACTTTGTTCTGATTTGTTCTCTCTGAATACAATTACTAACTGCGTGTCCAAGTGTCTCATTAACTGAACCCTCTCAAGAGACCAATCATAATGTTGTTAAGGCAACCTGGCAAGATTAGACTGCTCACCTTGGATGACTGTCAAATGTCCTTACAGAAAGAAACTGCCATTCCAACAACACATTGGTTTCATCTTAAAGGGATATGGAAGGTTCCTAGATTTTAATAAAAATGTAACAGGGCGCTGCTCAGTCATGTCCGACTCTCTGTGACCTCGTGGACAACACACCATGCTGATTCACTTATTTTTCATGGAAGAGATACTGGAGTGGGTTGCCAGGTCCTTCTCCAGTGGGCCACAGCATACAGCTCCTGGTATTCCCAGGTGGTCTCCCATCCTAGTACTGACCAGTGTGACCTCTTTGTTCCCCTGGCTGGATTTGAACCCAGAATGCTGTGGTGAAAGCACCTGCATCCTAACCACTGGACCACCAGTTTTTAATAGGCATATAATATTCATGTGTAATTATTTACTTTTATGTTCTTTATTTTATTGAGTGCTTATAAGCTCTGTTTTTACTGCATAAATTCAAACAAATATTACCTTTTTTTGTTTCTGCCCTCTGCAGCTCACGAAGACACATGTCTGTAGTACTTGCTGTGTCTCATACTAACCAATCAGTGACCATCTATCTGCAACATGCTGCTGAGATGTGGTTCCTGATAGGCTAGGACACTATACTGCACAACCAGCCTTACAGAGGCTGTGTCTGCATACACTGCAGAGGGCAGACCCATACAGGGACTATGTGTACGATTTTAGGAAGTGAAAACTGAGCTTATAAGCACTGCTTAGTAAAATAAAGTAAATAGATTCACATCTTGAATACCTAGTAAAATCCAGGCAGTAAAAACAGAGTTTATAAGAACTTCCTAATAAAATAAAATACATAAAAGTAAATAGACACACAGGGATAGTATATCCTCGTAACATCCAGGAAACTTCCATTTCCTTTTAAAAAAACAGGAAAATTTGGCTATGCATAAATGAGGCTGAAGAATGACCAAGAATATAACAAAAACAAAATCTTATATAGTTGAAATACTATTAAAGGAACAATTTAATGTTATAAAGGGCTCTCTAAGGAATAATTAGGTAGGGCTTTATAAGAAAATCACATGAAATGTTTACTGTACATTTAAACAATTAATTACTATTATTTAATCATGCCCCAGGCTGTATAAACTATTTATATCTCCACCCCCTGAATGATGGTTTGTCTCAGAAGTGGGAGCTGCCTAGAGGGGAATGCTTTCCAATCAGACATACTGTACTTGCTGTATGATAGTGGGAGGTGCCTACAAAGTGTATTTGTGTACATTGCGAGCAGCTCATGTTACACCAATGCCTGCTACTAATGTGTCTTCCAGAAAGGTCTTAATTTGGTACTTCCCCCCTGGGCGCCAGACAAAATGCATCATTTAGAGGGTGGAGAGATCTGGAGCTTACATAGCCTGGGGAATGATTAAAAAAAGAGTAATTCATTGTCTAAACAAAGTTTTTTTTCTAATCTTTTCTAAAGTGTTCCTTTAAATCCATTTCAGGGGAAATGCACTCGAGACACATAGGGTTAAAGTACATGCAGTTCACAATGAGATGCTACAATTGGACTGCGGAACCATCCGAAAAAAGCATGAAGAATTATAGATACATTACAGCTACATGGTTACAGATACATGTTACAGATACATTGTTACAGATACATGTTACAGATACATTGTTACAGATACATGTTACAGATACATTGTTACAGATACATGTTACAGATACATTGTTACATATACATTGTTACATATACATTGTTACAGATGCATTGTTACAGATACATTGTTACAGATGCATTGTTACAGATACATTGTTACAGATGCTTTATTACAGATACATGGTAACATATACATTAGTACAGATACATTGTTACAGATACATTGTTACCAATTACATTTTACAGATACATAGTAACAGATACATGGTTACAGATACATTGTTATATATACATTATTATAGATACATTGTTACAGATACATTGCTACAGATACATTGTTACCAATTAGATTTTACAGATACATTGTTACAGATACATTGTTACAGATACATGTTACAGATACATTGTTATAGATGCATTGTTACAGATCCATTGTTACAGATACATTGTTACAGATACATGTTAAAGATACATTGTTATAGATACATTGTTACGGATACATTGTTACAGATACATTGTTACGGATGCATTGTTACAGATACATTGTTACAGATACATTATTAAAGATACATTGTTACAGATACATTGTTACAGATACATTGTTACAGATACATTGTTACAAATACATTGTTACAGATACATGTTACAGATACATTCTCACAGATACATTGTTACATATACATTGTCACAGATACATTGTTACAAATACACTGTTACAGATACATTATTACAGATACATGTTACAGATACATTGTTACAGATACATTGTTACAGATACATTCTCACAGATACATTGTTACAGATACATTGTTACAGATACATTGTTACAAATACACTGTTACAGATACATTATTACAGATACATGTTACAGATACATTGTTACAGATACATTGTTACAGATACATTGTTACAGATACATGTTACAGATACATTGTTACAGATACATTGTCACAGATACATTGTTACAGATACATTGTTACAGATACATTGTTACAGATACATTGTTACAGATACATTGTTACAAATACACTGTTACAGATACATTATTACAGATACATTGTTACAGATACATTGTTACAGATACACTGTTACAGATACATTGTTACAGATACATGTTACAGATACATGTTACAGATACATTGTTACAGATACATTATTACAGATACATTGTTACAGATACATTGTTACAGCTACACTGTTACAGATACATTGTTACAAATACACTGTTACAGATACATTGTTACAGATACATTATTACAGATACATTGTTACAGATACATTGTTACAGATACAATGTTACAGATACATTGTTACAAATACACTGTTACAGATACATTGTTACAGATACATTATTACAGATACATTGTTACAGATACATTGTTACAGATACATTGTTACAAATACACTGTTACAGATACATTGTTACAGATACATTCTCACAGATACATTGTTACAGATACATTATTACAGATACATTGTTACAAATACATTGTTACAGATACACTGTTACAGATACATTGTTACAGATACGTTATTACAGATACATTGTTACAGATACATTGTTACAGATACATTGTTACAAATACACTGTTACAGATACATTGTTACAGATACATTGTTACAAATACATTGTTACAGATATATTATTACAGATACATTATTACAGATACATTGTCACAGATGCATTATTACAGATACATTGTTACAGATACATTGTTACAGATACATTGTTACAGATGCATTGTTACAGATACATTGTTACAGATACATTGTTACAAATACACTGTTACAGATACATTGTTACAGATACATGTTACAGATACATTGTTACAAATACATTGTTACAGATATATTATTACAGATACATTATTACAGATACATTGTCACAGATGCATTATTACAGATACATTGTTACAGATACATTGTTACAGATGCATTGTTACAGATACATTGTTACAGATACATTATTACAGATACATTGTTACAGATACATTGTTACAGATACACTGTTACAGATACATTGTTACAGATACGTTATTACAGATACATTGTTACAGATACATTGTTACAGATACATTGTTACAAATACACTGTTACAGATACATTGTTACAGATACATGTTACAGATACATTGTTACAAATACATTGTTACAGATATATTATTACAGATGCATTATTACAGATACATTGTTACAGATACATTGTTACAGATACATTGTTACAGATGCATTGTTACAGATACATTGTTACAGATACATTGTTACAAATACACTGTTACAGATACATTGTTACAGATACATGTTACAGATACATTGTTACAAATACATTGTTACAGATATATTATTACAGATACATTATTACAGATACATTGTCACAGATGCATTATTACAGATACATTGTTACAGATACATTGTTACAGATACATTGTTACAGATACATTATTACAGATACATTGTTACAGATACATGGTCACAGATGCATTTTTACAGATACATTGTTACAAATACACTGTTACAGATACATTGTTACGGATGCATTGTTACAGATACATTGTTACAGATACATTGTTACAGATACATGTTACAGATACATTGTTAAATATACATTGTTACATATACATTGTTACAGATACATTGTTACCAATTAGATTTTACAGATACATTGTTACAGATACATTGTTACAGATACATGTTAAAGATACATTGTTATAGATGCATTGTTATAGATACATTGTTACGGATACATTGTTACGGATGCATTGTTACAGATACATTGTTACAGATACATGGTTACAGATACATTGTTACAGATACATTATTACAGATACATGTTACAGATACATTGTCACAGATACATGTTACAGATACATTGTCACAGATAGATTGTCACAGATGCATTATTACAGATACATGGTTACAGATACATTGTTACAGATACATTGCTACAGATACATTGTTACAGATACATTGTTACAGATACATTGTTACAGATACATTGTTACAGATACATTGTTACAAATACACTGTTACAGATACATTGTTACAGATACATTGTCACAGATGCATTGTTACAAATACATTATTACAGATACATTGTTACAGATACATTATTACAGATACATTGTTACAGATACATTGTTACAGATACATTGTTACAGATACATGGTTACAGATACATTATTACAGATACATTGTTACAGATACATTGTTACAGATACATTATTACAGATACATTGTTACAAATACATTGTTACAGATACATTATTACAGATGCATTGTTACAGATACATTGTTACAGATGCATTGTCACAGATGCATTGTTACAAATACATTGTTACAGATACATTATTACAGATACATTGTTACAGATGCATTATTACAGATACATTGTTACAGATACATTGTCACAGATGCATTGTTACAAATACATTGTTACAGATACATTATTACAGATACATTGTTACAGATACATTGTTACAGATACATTATTACAGATGCATTGTTACAAATACATTGTTTCAGATACATTGTCACAGATACATTGTTACGGATACATTGTTACAGATACATTGTTACGGATACATTGTTACAGATACATTGTTACAGATACATGGTTACGGATACATTGTTACAGATACATTGTTACAGATACATTGTTACAGATACATTGTTACAAATACATTGTTACAGATACATTGTTACAGATACATTGTTACAGATACATTGTTACAGATACATTGTTACAGATAAATGTTACAGATACATTCTCACAGATACATTGTTACAGATACATTGTCACAGATGCATTGTTACAAATACATTGTTACAGATACACTGTTACAGATACATTGTTACAGATACATGTTACAGATACATGTTACAGATACATTGTCACAGATGCAATATTACAGATACATTGTTACAGATACATTGTTACAGATACATTGTCACAGATACATTGTCACAGATACATTGTTACAGATACATGGTTACAAATACATTGTTACAGATACATTATTACAGATACATTGTTACAGATGCTTTATTACAGATACATGGTTACATATACATTATTACAGATACATTGTTACAGATACATTGTTACAGATACATTGTTACCAATTAGATTTTACAGATACATTGTTACAGATACATTGGTACAGATACATTGTTACAGGTACATTGTTACATATACATTGTCACAGATGCATTATTACAGATACATTGTTACAGATCCATTGTTACAGATACATTGTTACAAATACACTGTTACAGATACATTGTTACGGATGCATTGTTACAGATACATTGTTACAGATACATTATTACAGATACATTGTTACAGATACATTATTACAGATACATTGTTACAAATACACTGTTACAGATACATTGTTACGGATGCATTGTTACAGATACACTGTTACAGATACATTGTTACAGATACACTGTTACAGATACATTGTTACAGATACATTGTTACAGATACATTGTTACAGATACATTGTTACAGATACACTGTTACAGATACATTGTTACAAATACACTGTTACAGATACATTGTTACAGATACATGTTACAGATACATTGTTACAGATACATTGTTACAGATACATTATTACAGATACACTGTTACAGATACATTGTTACAGATACATTGTCACAGATACATTGTCACAGATACATTGTTACAAATATAATGTTACAGATACATTGTTACAGATACATTGTTACAGATACATTGTTACAGATACACTGTTACAGATACATTGTTACAGATACATTGTTACAGATACATGTTACAGATACATTGTTACAAATATAATGTTAAAGATACATTGTTACAGATACACTGTTACAGATACATTGTTACAGATACATTGTTACAAATACACTGTTACAGATACATTGTTACAGATACATGTTACAGATACATTATTACAGATACATTATTACAGATACATTATTACAGATATATTGTTACAGATACATTGTCACAGATGCATTGTTACAGATACATTGTTACAGATACATTGTCACAGATACATTATTACAGATATATTGTTACAGATACATTGTCACAGATGCATTGTTACAGATACATTGTTACAGATACATTGTCACAGATACACTGTTACAGATGCATTGTTACAGATACATGTTACAGATACATTGTTACAGATACATGGTTACAGATACATTGTTACATATACATTGTTACAAATACACTGTTACAGATACATTGTTACAGATACATGTTACAGATACATTGTTACAGATACATTGTCACAGATACATGGTTACAAATACATTGTTACAGATACATTATTACAGATACATGTTACAGATACATTGTTACAGATACATGGTTACAAATACATTGTTACAGATACATTATTACAGATACATGTTACAGATACATTGTTACAGATACATTGTTACAGATACATTTTTACCAATTAGATTTTACAGATACATTGTTACAGATGCATTGTTACAGATACATTATTACAGATGCATTGTTACAGATACATTGTTACAGATACATTGTTACAGATACATTGTTACAGATACATTGTTACAGATACATTGGTAAAGATACATTGTTACAGATACATTGTTACATATACATTGTTACAGATACATTGTTACAGATACATTGTTACAAATACACTGTTACAGATACATTGTTACGGATGCATGGTTACAGATACATTGTTACAGATACATTGTTACAGATACATGGTTACCAATTAGATTTTACAGATACATTGTTACAGATACATTGCTACGGATACATGGTTACAGATACATTGTTACAGATACATTGTTACAGATACATGGTTACCAATTAGATTTTACAGATACATTGTTAGAAAGATACATTGTTACAGATACATTATTACAGATACATTGTTACAGATACATTGTTACAGATACATTGTTACAGATACATGTTACAGATACATTCTCACAGATACATTGTTACAGATACATTGTTACAGATACATTGTTACAGATACATTATTAGAGATACATTGTTACAGATACATTGTTACAGATACACTGTTACAGATACATGGTTACAGATACATTGTTACAGATACATTGTTACAGATACATTGTTACAGATACATTCTCACAGATACATTGTTACAGATACATTGTTACAGATACATGGTTACAAATACTCTGTTACAGATACATTGTTACAGATACATTATTACAGATACATTGTTACAGATACATTGTTACAGATACATTGTTACAAATACACTGTTACAGAAACATGTTACAGATACATTGTTACAGATACATTATTAGAGATACATTGTTACAGATACATTGTTACAAATACTCTGTTACAGATACATTGTTACAGATACATTATTACAGATACATTGTTACAGATACATTGTTACAGATACATTGTTACAAATACACTGTTACAGAAACATGTTACAGATACATTGTTACAGATACATTATTACAGATACATTGTTACAGATACATTGTTACAGATACATTGTTACAAATACATTGTCACAGATACATTGTTACAGATACACTGTTACAGATACATTGTCACAGATGCATTGTTACAAATACATTGTTACAGATACATTATTACAGATACATTGTTACAGATACATTATTACAGATACATTATTACAGATACATTGTTACAGATACATTATTACAGATACATTATTACAGATACATTGTTACATATGCTTTATTACAGATACATGGTTACATATACATTGTTACAGATGCATTGTCACAGATGCATTATTACAGATACATTGTTACAGATACATTGTTACAGATACATTGTTACAGATACATTATTACAGATACATTGTTACAGATACATTGTTACAGATACATTGTCACAGATGCATTGTTACAGATACATTGTTACAGATACATTGTCACAGATACACTGTTACAGATGCATTGTTACAGATACATGTTACAGATACATTGTTACATATACATTGTCACAGATACACTGTTACAGATGCATTGTTACAGATACATTGTTACAGATACATTGTCACAGATACACTGTTACAGATGCATTGTTACAGATACATTGTTACAGATACATTGTTACATATACATTGTTACAAATACACTGTTACAGATACATTGTTACAGATACATTGTTATAGATACATTGTTACAGATACATGTTACAGATACATGTTACAGATACATTGTTACAGATACATGGTTACAAATACATTGTTACAGATACATTATTACAGATACATGTTACAGATACATTGTTACAGATACATTTTTACCAATTAGATTTTACAGATACATTGTTACAGATGCATTGTTACAGATACATTATTACAGATGCATTGTTACAGATACATTGTTACAGATACATTGGTACAGATACATTGTTACAGATACATTGTTACAGATACATTGGTAAAGATACATTGTTACAGATACATTGTTACATATACATTGTTACAGATACATTGTTACAGATACATTGGTACAGATACATTGTTACAGATACATTGTTACAGATACATTGTTACAGATACATTGTTACAAATACACTGTTACAGATACATTGTTACGGATGCATTGTTACAGATATATTGTTACAGATACATTGCTACGGATACATGGTTACAGATACATTGTTACAGATACATTGTTACAGATACATGTTACAGATACATTCTCACAGATACATTGTTACAGATACATTGTTACAGATACATTGTTAGAGATGCATTGTTACAAATACATTGTTACAGATACATTGTTACAGATACATTGTTACAGATACATTGTTACAAATACATTGTTACAGATACATTGTTACAGATACATTGTTACAGATACATTGTTACAGATACACTGTTACAGATACATGGTTACAGATACATGTTACAGATGCATTGTTACAGATACATTGTTACAGATACATTATTACAGATGCATTGTTACAGATACATTGTTACAGATACAATGTTACAGATACATTGTTACAGATACATTGTTACAGATACATTGTCACAGATACATTGTCACAGATACATTGTTACAGATACATGGTTACAAATACATTGTTACAGATACATTATTACAGATACATGGTTACATATACATTATTACAGATACATTGTTACAGATACATTGTTACCAATTAGATTTTACAGATACATTGTTACAGATGCATTGTTACAGATACATTGTTACAGATACATTGGTACAGATACATTGTTACAGATACATTGTTACAGATACATTGTTACAGATGCATTGTTACAGATACATTGTTACGGATGCATTGTTACATATACATTGTCACAGATGCATTATTACAGATACATTGTTACAGATCCATTGTTACAGATACATTGTTACAAATACACTGTTACAGATACATTGTTACGGATGCATTGTTACAGATACATTGTTACAGATACATTATTACAGATACATTGTTACAAATACACTGTTACAGATACATTGTTACGGATGCATTGTTACAGATACACTGTTACAGATACATTGTTACAGATACACTGTTACAGATACATTATTACAGATACATTGTTACAGATACATTGTTACAGATACATTGTTACAGATACATGTTACAGATACATTGTTACAGATACACTGTTACAGATACATTATTACAGATACATTGTTACAGATACATTGTTACAGATACATTGTTACAGATACACTGTTACAGAAACATTGTTACAAATACACTGTTACAGATACATTGTTACAGATACATGTTACAGATACATTGTTACAGATACACTGTCACAGATACATTGTCACAGATACATTGTTACAGATACATTGTTACAGATACATTGTTACAGATACACTGTTACAGATACATTGTTACAGATACATTGTTACAGATACATGTTACAGATACATTGTTACAGATACATTGTTACAAATACACTGTTACAGATACATTGTTACAGATACATGTTACAGATACATTATTACAGATACATTATTACAGATACATTATTACAGATATATTGTTACAGATACATTGTCACAGATGCATTGTTACAGATACATTGTTACAGATACATGTTACAGATACATTATTACAGATACATTATTACAGATATATTGTTACAGATACATTGTCACAGATGCATTGTTACAGATACACTGTTACAGATGCATTGTTACAGATACATGTTACAGATACATTGTTACAGATACATTATTACAGATATATTGTTACAGATACATTGTCACAGATGCATTGTTACAGATACACTGTTACAGATACATTGTTACAGATACATGTTACAGATACATTATTAGAGATACATTGTTACAGATACATTGTTACAGATACATTGTTACAGATACATTGTTACAAATACATTATTACAGATACATTGTTACAGATACATTGTTACAGATACATTGTTACAGATACACTGTTACAGATACATTGTTACAAATACACGGTTACAGATACATGTTACAGATACATTCTCACAGATACATTGTTACAAATACACTGTTACAGATACATGTTACAGATACATTGTTACAGATACATTCTCACAGATACACTGTTACAGATACATTGTTACAGATACATGTTACAGATACATTCTCACAGATACATTGTTACAGATACATTGTTACAGATACATTGTTACAGATACATTGTTACCAATTAGATTTTACAGATACATTGTTACAGATACATTGTTACAGATGCATTGTCACAGATGCATTATTACAGATACATGTTACAGATACATTGTTACAAATATACTGTTACAGATACATTATTACAGATACATTGTTACAGATACATTGTTACAGATACATGGTTACAGATACATTGTTACAGATACATTGTTACAGATACATTGTTACATATACATTGTTCCAGATACATGGTTACAGATACATTGTTACAGATACATTGTTACAGATACATTGTTACAGATACATTGTTAGAGATGCATTGTTACAGATCCATTGTTAAAGATACATTGTTACAGATACATAGTTACAGATACATTGTTACAGATACATTGTTACAGATACATTGTTACAGATACATGGTTACAGATACATTGTTACAGATACATTGTTACAGATACATTGTTACATATACATTGTTCCAGATACATGGTTACAGATACATTGTTACAGATACATTGTTACAGATACATTGTTACAGATACATTGTTACAGATCCATTGTTAAAGATATATTGTTACAGATACATTGTTACAGATACATTCTCACAGATACACTGTTACAGATACATTGTTACAGATACATGTTACAGATACATTCTCACAGATACATTGTTACAAATACATTGTTACAGATACATAGTTACAGATACATAGTTACAGATACATTGTTACAGATACATTGTTACAGATACATTGTTACCAATTAGATTTTACAGATACATTGTTACAGATACACTGTTACAGATACATTGTTACATATACATTGTCACAGATGCATTATTACAGATACATGTTACAGATACATTGTTACAAATACACTGTTACAGATACATTGTTACAGATACATTGTTACAGATACATTGTTACAAATACATAGTTACAGATACATTGTTACAGATACATTGTTACAGATACATTGTTACAGATACATGGTTACAGATACATTGTTACAGATACATTGTTACAGATACATTGTTACATATACATTGTTCCAGATACATGGTTACAGATACATTGTTACAGATACATAGTTACAGATACACTGTTACAGAAAAATTGTTATAGATACATTGTTACAGATGCATTGTTACAGATCCATTGTTACAGATACATTGTTACGGATGCATTGTTACAGATACATTGTTACAGATCCATTGTTAAAGATATATTGTTACAGATACATAGTTACAGATACACTGTTACAGAAAAATTGTTACAGATACATTGTTAGAGATGCATTGTTACAGATACATTGTTACAGATACATAGTTACAGATACACTGTTACAGAAAAATTGTTACAGATACATTATTACAGATACATTGTTACAGATACATTATTACAGATACATTATTACAGATACATTGTTACAGATGCATTGTTACAGATGCATTGTTACAGATACATGGTTACAGATACATTGTTACAGATACATTGTTACAGATACATTGTTACATAGTCTTTGTTATAGATACATTGTTACACATGCATTGTTTCAGATACATTGTTACAGATACATTATTACAGATACATTGTTACAGATACATTGTTACATATACATTGTCACAGATGCATTATTACAGATACATTGTTACAGATACATTGTTACAGATACATTGTTACCAATTAGATTTTACAGATACATTGTTACAGATACATTGTTACAGATACATTGTTACAGATGCATTGTTACAGATGCATTGTTACAGATACATTATTACAGATGCATTGTTACAGATACATTGTTACAGATACATTGTTACAGATGCATTGTTACAGATGCATTGTTACAGATACATTATTACAGATGCATTGTTACAGATACATTGTTACAGATACATTGTTACAGATGCATTGTTACAGATGCATTGTTACATATACATTGTCACAGATGCATTATTACAGATACATGTTACAGATACATTGTTACAAATACACTGTTACAGATACATTGTTATGGATGCATTGTTACAGATACATTGTTACAGATACATTGTTACAGATACACTGTTACAGAAAAATTGTTACAGATACATGGTTACAGATACATTGTTACAGATACATTGTTACAGATACATGGTTACAGATACATTGTTACAGATACATTGTTACAGATACATTGTTACAGATACATTGTTACATATACATTGTTCCAGATACATGGTTACATATACATTGTTACAGATACATTGTTACAGATACATTGTTACAGATACATTATTAGAGATACATTGTTACAGATACATTGTTACAGATACATTGTTACAGATACATTGTTACAAATACATTATTACAGATACATTGTTACAGATACATTGTTACAGATACATTGTTAGAGATGCATTGTTACAGATCTATTGTTACAGATACATTGTTACAGATACATTGTTACAGATACATTGTTACAGATGCATTGTTACAGATGCATTGTTACAGATACATTGTTACAGATACATTGTTACAGATACATTGTTAGAGATGCATTGTTACAGATCTATTGTTACAGATACATTGTTACAGATACATTGTTACAGATACATTGTTACAGATGCATTGTTACAGATACATTATTACAGATGCATTGTTACAGATACATTATTACAGATGCATTGTTACAGATACATTGTTACAGATACATTGTTACAGATGCATTGTTACAGATACATTATTACAGATGCATTGTTACAGATACATTGTTACAGATACATTGTTACAGATACATTGTTACAGATACATTGTTACAGATGCATTGTTACAGATGCATTGTTACAGATACATTGTTACAGATACATTGTTACAGATGCATTGTTACAGATGCATTGTTACAGATACATTGTTACAGATACATTGTTACAGATACATTATTACAGATACATTGTCACAGATACAATGTTACAGAGACATTGTTACAGATACATTATTACAGATATATTGTTACAGATACATTATTACAGATATATTGTTACAGATACATAGTTACAGATACATTATTACAGATATATTGTTACAGATCCATAGTTACAGATGCATTGTTACAGAAAAATTGTTACAGATACATTATTACAGATACATTGTTATAGATACATTGTTACAGATACATTATTACAGATACATTATTACAGATACATTATTACAGATAAATTGTTACAGATACATGGTTACAGATATATTGTTACAGATACATGGTTACAGATGCATTGTTACAGATACATTATTACAGATACATTGTTACAGATACACTGTTACAGATACATTGTTACAGATGCATTGTTACAGATACATTGTTACAGATACATTGTTACAGATACATTGTCACAGATACATTATTACAGATACATTGTAACACATGCATTGTTTCAGATACATTGTCACAGATACATTATTACAGATACATTGTTACAGATACACTGTTACAGATACATTGTTACAGATGCATTGTTACAGATACATGGTTACAGATACATTGTTACAGATACATTGTTACAGATACATTGTTACAGATACATTGTCACAGATACATTATTACAGATACATTGTTACAAATGCATTGTTTCAGATACATTGTCACAGATACATTGTTACAGATACAGTACATTTATAAATACTATAATATCCATATATAATGACCATCACACTTTTCCACTAGTTCAGGGAAGGGGGAATGTAGATTTTAAACATACTCATTGTTGGGTATAACACGTCCCTTAATGTTGATAGTAACTATATAAGGTGTAAGGATTTAAACTCTGTCCTTTCTCATCCTTTGTTAAATAATAAGAGAAAGCGCTGATTGATTTTTTTCTGACAGCCATTTAAACTGGAATTTGAACATGAGCAGAACGCACTAATTGGACGGCAAATCAAACTCGATGGCTTTTTAAACTTTTCATTATCTTGGTACTTACAGGCTGTCCTAATAAGTGTCTCCAGAGTACATTTAAAGGGACATAGAACACCACATTTTCAACCAGGTTTAAAAGATTACAAAAGTTGTTTTTTCCAAGAAAAAAATAGGTAAAATCTGTTTAAACTTCATTGAAACTAAGAGGAAATGCAGATAGCATACATAGATATGTAGATCTCATTGGCTGGCAGGGGGAATGCCCAAGTGCAATTAGCTTCTGAATAAGTTTGTGTGTTCTGAGACCTTTATTTGAAGAAAGAAAACACATTGCAATGCATTATCATATACCCTCTTTCTGATGATTTGCATGTCCCTTTAAGTGCCAGTGAAAATGATATAAACTTTTGATCTTGGTCCAGACAGAGTTGTGGGTGAGACTCCCCCCTAATATATATCATATATACAACCATAAGCCATAGGAATGTGCACTGATCCTGGAATCCAATCATATATAGTTGTAGTGCATCTATAGTGAGATTGTAAGAATTACAAATTTATATTAATTAATTTCTAGACATACAAATGTACAAACAAATGCACTTTTTTCTTGAAATATATATATATATATATATATATATATATATATATATATATATATATATATATATATATGATAATATAAATAGCAGTGTCTGTCATGCAAGACAATACTTCTATGCGCAGATGGTCTGTAGACTCGCCCTCACAACAATTTGCTATCACCCTATAGCCCCACCCCCATAATGACATAGACCCGCCCCATCTCTAACATACTGTAGCCCCACTGATCACACCATAGCCTGCCTCCACCAAAGAGAAAAGGGAGATAAAATGAGCGAGAAGGGAGGATATCGAGAAAAGGAGAGCAGAGAAGAGAGAAAGAGAGAAGGAGAGCAACGACAGAAGCTTCCTCTACGGGCAACGTATATTCCAAGTTGATCATCAGAAACCAAAATGGTTGATTCTCCTGTAGGAAAATCACATATAAAAGATATTTTTGAATCTCCTAAAGTAGTTTTCTCATATTTAAGAACTGTTCTTTTAAAACAGTGAATACTAAACATATTAAAACAACGACCCTTTAATATATATTTTGTAATCTGTACATCACAATTTTTTATGTAAAAACATGTTTTTGTGATGCCTGAAAAAATGGGGTATACATACTAAAATACACACAGGACTTAAAGGTATGGTTTCTGGATGTTACTAGGTACAGTGCCTACAGCCTTAAGTTTAATGTTTTGTTAATCTGAATTGTATGTGATAGATCAGAACACAATAGTCTAAGTTGGTGAAGTGAAATTAGAAAAATATATATATAAAATTAATTTTTAGAAATAGAAAATGGAAAATTGGAATGTGCGTATGTATTCACCCCCTTTGTTATGAAGCCCATAAAAAGCTCTGGTGCAACCAATTACCTTCAGAAGTCACATAATTAGTGAAATTCTTTCCACCTGTGTGCAATCTAAGTGTCACATGATCTGTCATTACATATACACACCTTTTTTGAAAGGCCCCAGAGGCTGCAACACCTAAGCAAGAGGCACCACTAACCAGACACTGCCATGAAGACCAAGGAACTCTCCAAACAAGTGAGGGACAATTTTGTTGAGAAGTACAAGTCAGGGTTAAGTTGTTAAAAATATCCAAATCTTTGCTGATCCCCAGGAGCACCATCAAATCTATCATAACCAAATGGAAAGAACATGGCACAACAGCAAACCTGCCAAGAGACGGCTGCCCACCAAAACTCACGGACCGGGCAAGAAGGGCATTAATCATAGAGGCAGCAAAGAGACCCAAGGTGACCCTGGAGGAGCTGCAGAGTTCCACAGCAGAGACTGGAGTATCTGTACATAGGACGACAATAAGCCGTACGCTCCATAGAGTTGGGCTTTATGGCAGAGTGGCCAGAAGAAAGCCATTACTTTCAGCAAAAAACAAAATGGCACGTTTTGAGTTTGCGAAAAGGCATGACTTCCAATATGTATGGAGGAAGGTGCTCTGGTCTGGTGAGACTAAAAATGAAATAAAACACATCACATCACCCAAAGAGCACCATCCCCACAGCAACCGGGACTGGGAAACTGGTCAGAGTTGAGGGAAAGATGGATGGTGCTAAATACAGGGATATTCTTGACCAAAATCTGTACCACTCTGTGCCTGATTTGAGGCTAGGACGGAGGTTCACCTTCCAGCAGGGCAATGACCTCAAACACACTGCTAAAGCAACACTTGGGGGGTTTAAGGGGAAACATGTAAATTTGTTGGAATGGCCGAGTCACAGCCCAGACCTCAATCCAATAGAAAATCTGTGGTCAGACTTAAAGATTGCTGTTCACAAGCGCAAACCATCCAACTTGAAGGAGCTGGAGCAGTTTTGCAAGGAGGATTGGGTGAAAATCCCAGTGGTAAGATGTGGCAAGCTCATAGAGCCTTATCCAAAGCGACTTGGAGCTGTGATTGCGGCAAAAGGTGGCTCTACAAAGTATTGACTTTAGGGGGGTGAATAGTTATGCACATTGACCTTTTCTGTTATTTTGTCCTATTTGTTGTTTGCTTCACAATAAAAAAAAATCTTCTTCAAAGTTGTGGGCATGTTCTGTAAATAAATGATGCAAATCCTCAAACAATCCATGTTAATTCCAGGTTGTGATGCAACAAAACACGAAAAATGCCAAGGGGGGTGAATACTTTTGCAAGGCACTGTATATAATACCCCTATGTATCTATTTACTTTTATGTAAACTTTGTTTAATTAAGAAGTGATTATAAGCTCTGTTTTTAATGCCTAAAATCAAACAAATAGTCAGTGTATGCAGCTTATTAGGTTATGAAGATACAGACTCTGTAGTACTGGGTGTTCAGTGTCCTATATAAAGCAAGCAGTAACCATCTCTAAGCAACATTCCTGATGGTTCCTGATAGGCTAGGACATAACACTGCACACTCAACCCTATGTAGGCTGTGTCTGCATATGCTATAGAGGGCTATTTATTTGATTTTAGGCAGTAAAAACAGTGTTTATAAGCACTTCTTAATAAAATAAAGTATATAAAAGTAAATATGTATATTAGGAATAATATAGGTATGTATATATGTATACTAGGTTTATATAGGTATAATATGTATATTATAGTCCTAGTAAAATCCAGCAATCTTCCATATCCCTTTAAATGTTTGTTTTTGGACATGTAGTTCCCATCCATAAACACACCGCAGACATTAATGTCACACTGAGCCCTGTGGATAATATTATGAGCCTTATGGGTCACAAGGGAGCTTGGTGCTGAGACCTTTACTCTCCGTGCAGAGCTGTTTTCAGCATAACTCCAGAGAGCGCAGTTCTCCGTTATACGCCCGTTGGGACTCGACTCCCTGCCCCCAATAATCTTGCCCTGGAATCCGACTCTCCATCAAACTCAGGCTTCTTGTTACTCAGCAATAAGAAACGCTGTTAGAACTTTTCTTCTTCTCATTAAACTTTGATAGAGACGCACTCAAGTGTCTGGGTTTCACATTTTGGCTACTTACACTGAAAAAATCCAGCAGGAACAATGGAAAAATACAAATAATTACCCATATTTTTGAAATGTTGATAAATTAAAATTACTCTTATTATTTTCTCCCTCATAAACTCAACAAAGGAGTTTTAAAAAAGTAGATAAACTCAATTAAGCAAAGTGGGCATTGCAAGGGGGCGTTTGCAAGATGAATATTGTCACAACTCAGGGGAATGAGTCCAACTCCGCTCCTGAATTCTCCTGCCTTGGCTATAGGGATCCTCCCTTGGGCTTCTCGGTGGCGGCTTCTATTCCAGGACCATCAGGATGTGGAAAAGGGATCAAGGGATCAAAAACAACATCTAACCTGTAAATAAAAGCCAGACCACTATGGGTAATTGGAAAAGATACAACAAAACTAATAAGGAGGGGCTAAGTTAAGAAGAAAGACTAACCAAATTATACTTATTATCTCTAGAAAAAGGCATCTAAGAGGAGATATGATTACCTTATATAAATATATCCATGATCAATACAAGGCTTTGTCAAGGGAACTTTTTGCTCCAAGAAGTTTTCAACTGACAAATGGACATCCCTTGAGATTAGAAGTAAAAAAAAAAAGATTCCACCTTAAAGAAAGAAAATGGTTCTTCACGGTAAGGATTAATCTGTGGAATTCTCTACCAGAGGAGGTGGTGACAGCGGATTCAATAGATAACTTTAAAAAGGGATTGGATATATTTTTAAATAAAATGGACATTCAAGGTTATCCTGAATAATTAAAGTGGGAGTATTGATCCAGGGAGGAATCCGATCGCCAGTATCTGGGGTCAGGAAGGAATTTATTTTTTTTCCCTTTTGAGACAATTGGTAAAGTTTCACTTGGGTTTTGCCTTCCTCTGGATCAATTAACAGTTAACAATTAATCTGAATATTGCAGTTGGAGATCTAAAAAAGTTGAACTTGATGGGCTAAAAATATTTTTTCAACCTCAATTACTTTGTAACTTTGTTTCCCAAATTAGTATCTTTGTTAGGAAAAGTTGGAACATTTATAGACAAACAGAACAATGCAACTTTGGTTCAACCCACAAACATAATTAAAATAACTGCCCTTAACAAATTAACTCAATCAGCCTCACTGGCCAACCTGGAGTTGCTCAAGTTAATGCCATCACAGGGTGAGCTGATTCTTACATCACAAACTTAAACACATCCACAGTTCCCTTCTATACTATTTAGCTCTATATTCATTTCTTGTCCACAGCTAGATGATCCCATCAGGCTATTATCAAGATATACTGTCCATTGTTAAAAGGTCCTGTCTCTAGTGATGGAATTAGCAGGAAATTATATTGTGAGCAGGGGGTTAAGGATAGAGGTCATAGTTTTTTTTTTAGAGGTTAACTCCCCTTCCAGGAAGGACCAAGGCATCATCTTGCCTGGCTGGATCCGTGATGGGGAGCCAATGAACCTATTGGATCTACCATTCAAACTCCCTGGCCCCTGCTAGATGTAAGACATGATTTAGCCCCTTTGTGGAATAAGGAGCAGCTCCGTGGTGATCGGCCCCCCAGGTAGGGGGGCCCAATCTAGCCCTGGAAGTGTGGTAATGATGAGCAGCTCTGACAGTAACCCATTCTGGTCATCCGCCCGCACAACCTCGCAGGCTGACCGTGCTACTGGAACATTTTCTGTAGCTCTGGATAACTAAACTACAAGATCCACTTCTCGCTGGGATACATCGACAGGTTGGTTGATGCCTCAACCATGTAACTTGCTCACAGATCTGGCTTTTGATCCAGTGTCAGGCTCCCAAGGCTTGCGTCCTTTCCTGATTGACTGGTGGTCTTACTCTGGGTTGGTATGTCAACTAGATTATCTTCTTGTTGGGCCATTGGGGTAGGTTCCGCCTTGTCCTGTAATAGATCCCTAACTGCTATCCTCTTTCCTGGATCTGCCTGCTCTGCTGCTGCCACTTTGTTTGTAGTTGCCTCTCTTGGGCTGGTTTGGCTGGCCACCTATTTCTGTCGGTGATCATCCAGGATTCCCACCATCAAATTCTCAAGGCGTACACCCTCTCCAAATTGCTGATCTGGCTAAGCTGTTACTTCCATCTTTGGCTGTTGGAGCTACACCTGTTGATCGCTGTCCACCTTCAAACTCTTGGTGATGATCGCTGCTCCCCCTGTCCTTGCCAGGAGTTGCTCAGCTCCTTCTGCTCCTGGGCCACAATTGGCTGCCATAAGTCAATTCCACCCTGGTTGTAGCAATCCGTGTCTCTGGAACATCTTCACCTGCTTCCTTTGATCATCATGGGCTCAGCCAGTGGGCTGTCCTTACTCCAGTTCTCTCTCTCTCTCTATGGGTCTCAACTGTTTGTTCAGATCTCAACATCAGCAGACACTTCAGATGACAGCATCATTTCTGAGGAGACAGGCACCATCAGACCCCTTTTCTTAGGATCTAAGAATCACACACCATGTACCTTTGATTAGTTCAAGCAGACTCCGTCACCACCTTTGTTTAGTGTGTCCAAAATCAGGCTGACACTTCTTTATTGTTACAGAGATATCTAAAAACACACAAAGATCTCACTCTCCCCACAGGCCTAACCCCTCCTTACATCCATGATATAACTGTTAAGCAAGTTGTTAGTACCTTCTAACCACACATATAATAACTGATGAACCCCAAACAGTCCAGTGGGCCCTTCTGTTCATAACAGTTGCCCCCTCCAGCAAGTCCACATACCCCTCCTACAGATGTACTTTTCATTTGAACACATTTTAAATCAATTTTGCTGCTTCTGATCCTGGTTTGATCACTGTTGATGGTGCCAATCTGACAGGATCCTCCAGCATTGCTCTGTTCTGATGCCGCACTCTGGATCACCAAGCAGCATCTTCTGGAGCCCATCAAACAACCCCAAACTGAAGTAGGGGTGACATCGGGATGTGGTAGCAGGTGTCACAAGATCATATTGATCTTCCAGGATGATCTTCCTCCAGCCAGTCAGCTAACTCATCACCTTGTCCAATCCCTGGGGACAGCATCTGCGGGCCCCTGAATGTGTCCACCCAGATGTCTATGGTAGTGTCTCCTCTCCATCATCACTCTCATCAGGGCAACCATACTCAACTTCTCCCTGATTATCTCCTTCAGATGAACATTCAGGACTTGGGGCATCTCTGTAGACTAGAGTAGTTCGTGGGTTTCCACACACTGACCACATCTCTGAAGCATCTCTTCCTATCTCCCTGAACAATTGGATCTCCAACGAGGATAGATCTCCATAATCCATACTTGCTGCCAGTTTCTGCCACCATCTTGTTACGGCCTAGTCTTCTGATGCAGCTTGAGCAAACAGTCCTACCCCGTAGGTCCCACACTTTTGCTCAAGAAACACACTGTGGTTATGTGTCCAAAGAATGCTCAAACTTTATTTTTAATATCCCCTCTTTAGACCCATAAAACACAAGACAACAATAATAACTTTTACATAAACAATGGTTTGTAATTCCCTAGTGGTAGCTAGGTGCCACCGAGTCTACCCCTACCCTAATGGGTGGACAACCTGACTTTCTTATCAACAGTAACTCAATTAATAATACAATGACTGCTGGTCACGGTACTGGGGTATCTGTAGATCGTGACACATATGTTCACATATATCAAATTGCTCACACTCAACCTACAATATCACTCACTTTAACCTTATCTTCTAGATGGTAAGCTCTTATGAGCAAGGACTTCAACTCTATTGCACCAAGCTGTCTGTTGCCCTATTGTATATTCTGAAAATTCATATATTAATGGTACATAGCTCAGATCACAGGGTATATATTCTACATTGGATTTTTGTACTGAATTTTACATTAATTAGTGTTGATTTTTAGACCCCACCTGCCTTACCGTTCTTCTGGTTTTATTAAATCATTACAGTGTCCTTTAGTGACTTTTTTTTTAATGATTAACTTTAATAAGCCAACATTTCACTGTCCTTTCCACAAACAGAGAGAGGTTGGCAGATACATCTTCCAAAATGCCAGTACATATGTTCCTTAAGAAATAACACAGGCAAATGCTTCTAGTTTTTAATTAATGACTCTTTGTGCCAACATGCACATCCGTTGGCATTATAAATCTGGAATAGTTTCTTAAATTAAAAAAAAAACAGAAATGTTAAATGGTATGGAAGGTTCTTGGATTTTATTGGGAATATAATATCTCTGTGTATCTATTTTCTTGTATTTACTGCCTAAAATAAAATATAAAATAGTCCCTATATGGGACTATTGATGGTTTTAGTTAAAGGGCCACAGTAAAAGCTCCAATTTTGATAAAATTAGAGTATTTGCAGTTTAAAATGATTAAAAATGGTATTTAGTGATAGCTTTGGATGTACTACATTTTGGCTGTCAGTCAGCTCACGTAGACACTGTAGGGCTGGATGTGCAGTGTGGTGTCTAAGCCTGTTTCAGCATTATGTCTCAGCACTGATTGGTTAGTATGAGTCACTGTATAGCAAGTATAGCAGAGTCTATATCTTCGTGAGCTGCAGAGGGCAGACCCATACACGGACTATTTGTTTGATTTTAACAGTAAAAATAAAGCTTATAAGCACTTCTTAATAAAATAAAGTGCATAAAAGCAAATAGATACACAGATATATACCGAGTAAAATCCAGCAACCCTCCATATCCTTTAAGATGTCCTAATTGCAGCAAAATGCCAGGGAAATACTTTGCCAACTAAACATGTGCCCATAATCTGGGTTACATAGAGCGTGCCCTTTTAGTTTCTGACTGATGTGATTGTTTCGATCATTGGGGCTTTTCTGTTTTGCTCTGATGTAAGTTCAAGTGGAATGAGTCTTGTGTCTGCAAAGAAGTCTCCAAAACAGCAAGGAAAGCTGCAAGATAACGAAGAGTTTTGCTGAAAAAACAGCATAAAAACTCCAAATGAAGCGCCAATCTCATGATGAATACACAATTATCTATTATATTCATTTCACCAAAGACAAATACTAGTTAGGAATAAGCTGATTAATATTTGTTCCGGCAAATGTGATGAGCCTAATATAATCTAATATTATAAATAGACAGTGAGGGAGTCTTTAATGTGAATGCAGCTCGTTAAAAAAGAGACACAGTTTATATACCAAATAATTGATGGTTTTAGTTAAAGGGCCACAGTAAAGGTTCCAATTATAGCAAAACACCTACAAAAAAAGGGAATATTTGCAGTTGAAAGTTATTAAAATGGCATTTAGTGATAGCTTTGGATATACTATATTTTTGCTGTCACTCAGCTCAAGAGACTGGTCAACAAATCAGTGCCAAATTAGCAGTAAACGGATTAAATATCATTGTTGATTGGGAAAAACGTCATATGTTTGTGAAGTTTTACATTAGCAGCCACACAAAATCATTTTAAGGTAATCTTTATTTTAGTAGATACTGCTTGTGCCATGCTGGCTTGGAGACTGAGTGGGGTGTTCTCCTCATTTTTATTATACAATCAAGAGTAGAAGGAGGGGAGAGGGAGGAGTGATCCATTGGTGGGTTCAGGTAATATGTCAGTACAGGTCAAGTATACTTGCAAACCTTGTTTTCCCTGCTCTGCAACAACCCCTGTCATGGCAGCTCCCATGCACTAGCAGAATTTGGTAAAATTAAGATTTTAGCAGAAAATGCTTTTATGCTAATGTTGTTAGTCTGTAATATGCTCCACAAACATGTGAAGTGTGTGAGCATGACATTGAAGTTAATATATTCAGAAGCCTGGGAGATAACCATACATTATTGACAATGATCTACAGTTAGCAAGAGATATAAAGTGTCGTTAGTGTGCGCATCAGTAACACTCACAGAAAAAAAATCGCAAACTTCAATATAAGTTCATTATAGGAAAATGTATTTTTTTACTTTTTCCACTAATAAACTGCTTGTTGTTACCTATATTTTTAATTATGTTATATATGGAACATCCGCTGAGCCACTTAAAGGACCACTGTGTTCCGTTGTTTTCTATATTGTATTTTGAATAACTATACTTGATTATGGGCAACACATTTTTAGAAAGTAAGCACAAAGGTGGCATTTTTAAACTTTAATGTAGAATTACTGTTTACTGCTGGTTTCCACTGTGTCTGCTCCATGTTGTTACTTTCTCAGGTGGACATGCCAACTAATGAACATATCTTTATTTCTGCTGACAGCACTGGCAGTTGAAACTGCCATTTTATCATTGTGCAGACAGACACTTGTGCATGCAAAGTCTCCCACCTTGATCTGATGCTACCAAAATGCCAGCCCCTACAGCAGCAGAATTCCATAAAATGTAATAAATTACAGGCTTTAATATTATTATTATTATTATTATTATTATTATTATTATTATTATTGTTTTCAATAAACATTTTTCCTATTTTCAACTGTAGATTTTCAAAATACACATTATAAGAATATGGCCAGAGTGGTCCTTCAAGGAGGGAACAATATGTCCCAGGTACTAACTTACAAAGACTGTGTTCCTTAAAGGCCAGTGTAAGCACTTTTCAAATTAAAGGCATATCTAAGGTTCCTGGATTATGAATGCATCTGATAGAGGAAAATCAGTAGTGTATGCAAACATTTTTTTGCATGAAAAAATACCAAAAAAAACATTTACAAACTCACCCTGATGTTTGCTAAATCTCTTCAGTTTACAACCTGCAGCTTTTGTTGGTTGACACTCCTGAAAATCCCTGTTAAGATTAACATAAAACTGGCCAATCAGGAGAAAGCAGAGGTTAGCTGAAACATTTGTATCAAACTCTGGGGTTCCTGTGTTGCAAAGCAGCCTGGGATATGTAGTATCTCTTGCATTGTGCTCTGATTTAGCTCTGAGCTCAGACCCCACCCAACCATGTAATTCCATCACGCAGCAAGTACTTCCTTCTCTATCAGAAAGGTCAAACTCTGCATCTGGTTGCCTCTACTCAGTGTACTTGGTTATGTAAGCTCCCTGTGGGTGTGCAAAGCTGGATTTTTCTTTCCTGCCTATAACTTTGTAAGTACACTGAACTTATCTGTATAACGCATATTTTTCTGGTAATTTCTGACTGTTTCTTACCAAACATTTGAAACCCAGGAAACTTATATATACTGTACCTTTAAATTTATTTTTAGTTCACCATTAATTAACACTAAAAATAAATATGCAAACATGTAAATAATAATTTAATGACATAGTTATAGTTCATCATGACTGCGGCCTCACTCATTGTCATCTGCATAAGTGTATGAGACAAACACAATCAACTCAGATTGAATTAATTATGCAGGACAGATAATATGGAGACGCAGGTCACAGCCCCATTCTCCTACTGAGCATGCTCCACACTATCTGACTTTTATAACAAATTCAGATTGAATTGATTGAGTTTTATACTATTGTGCAGATAACAATGAGGGAGACAGGGTGGGGCACAACAGCTGCCATGAAAGATTGTAACTATGTCTTTAAATTATTTTTTATTTATTTCCTTTAGATGACACCGATTTGGTCTAAAACAGAGAGTGATTACTGGTTAATTTTATCATCACAATGTACAAAGAAGATAATTAATTAAAACATTTTCGTAATTGTATCATCACAATGTATGAAGAAGATAATTAATAAAAAAATTGTACCCAATTAAATTAAGATGTTCCACAACACCGATATCTGTTACAATATCTTAGTATAAGGCTTAACCAGAGAATTAAAAAATGTCATTTGCAAAGTGACTGCTGAATAAAAATATCAGAGTTATTCAAACGATTAAATGAAATAATTTATGGGTCTCCTTAGTAATGTTGTCCCATTTTACAGTAAGAATTCATTAGACCACAATTAGCTCTCTATGGCTATATCTATTAATAATTAGTTAATCCAAGGACAAAGCATGTGCCAGTTAAATATTCATTTTTAAATGTATTTAAGGTTACCACCCTTATAATGTGTCTAAAGGACAACTGTGTGATGAACAAGGCTTGTATCCATCTAAGATTAGGTTCACTGGTGGTCCAGTGGTTAGGATTCAGTGCTTTTAGTCAGGGAATCAAGATATCACACCTCCCTGAAGCCATGCAGGTTTGGGCTTGGTCAGTACTTGGATGGGAGACCACCTGTATGCTGTGGCCTACTGGACACGGAATTGGCAACCCACTTCAGTATCTCTGCCATGAATACCAAGTGGATCAGCATGGTGTGTTGCAGTCCATGAGGTCATGGAGAGTCGGACACAACTGTATGACACACAAGATCGTAATTCCTCTTCTGGGTCGCTGCCTTTTGTGGGCAACATCAGACAAATCGTGGTCCACTTGAGAAGGAACCAACTCCAGTATCTTTGAAAAAAAGCAAACAACTTATGCAAGATGCAAGATGTGCCTGGTGTGCTGTGGTCCATAGGGTCACGGAGAGTCAGACACGACTGTATGATTAAACATAAACAAATAGCATAATTAGGTAGAACAAAATATTTCAATGCTACTACTGGATCTTGGAGACATGGGGAACATTTGCATATGTGACAGGGCAGTAACATTTTTGCAGGAAAAAGCTTGAATTTATTGATATGAGCTGCCCTGTATTGGGAAGGTGGAGGTGTCAAATTCCATATTGTCTAATGATTTAACAAATCCTATTCCCCTCTCTTTCACATACAACACTGTTCCAACCAATAAAATAGCCCCCTGCCTCAAAATAATCAGTAATACTTAAATCAGACAAGACAGAAGCTAAAAGAAATAATAAATATTTTTCTAACCCAGCTGCTAATGTTAGTTTGATACATACTTCACAAACATGTGAGATTTTTCCTAAATTACAGTGGCATTGGCATCTAAATATAGCATTCTTATAGTGTTATGAGATGCCTTCTAGTCTATAGGGATGCTTCAGCATGTTAATTGTTAAGAACCACTAACGATCAATTCTTTACCCACTCGTTGGCTCCACCAAGGAGCTGAGATTCTTGTTGTTACCATTTTAAGAGTTAAGTGACACTTCAAGCTATTAGGAAGGCTGTGTTAATGTGCCATTACCCTTTATTTAACCTGTAATATAATCTTTGCTAATACCTGTTCTGCGTACTTCTGAGACAGACCTCCCAATACATACAACACTCCTGTGGGGTGGGGGCTGGATGCAAGGGGATCATTGTCTTAAAAGACAACCGCTCCTTAAGGGCTTTCTTAAGTAGGTCAGCTAAGCTCCTTGGTATTTTAAGGGCCATGCTTTCCCTCGTTAAAATGTGCTGTTAACATTCTTTTTTTAATCTATAAATGAAATTGTTTTATCTCACGTCAAAAACATGTCCGATCACGTATAGCACGGGATGAAACCAAGAGCCTCCATTACCACTTAATCTGTCAGTAAGATATCTGGGTATTGTACCAAGAACATTGTGTTATTAGAACTTAAGCCTTTCTTTCAAGATGAATGACTTAGTGTGAATTATGAAACCAACGTCTGAAAATCATTAAAAAAACAGAACCCATTTGTGATAAGTATACAACTTAAGAAGGATTGTCTTGTCTAGGGCCGCCATGTTGGAAAAGCCAATGAAAGTGTTTACAGCCATTCAAAAATGGCAGAGGCCATGTAATGGAGATAGAACTGGTGGAAGTGTTAGAGAAGGAGTTTGAGACTTGGGTAATTTAAAGATGAATTAAAAGGAAAGGATTTTCCTTCCATTCTAATGGCTTTATCTTAAGTGATTCATTATCTCTTACAGTGGGACATGATAAGCCATAAGCCAATAATAGCCGTCGCAGAGACATTTAACTGTTAAAGGTTTATCATTATTTATTTATAACCGTGTAACAACTCTTCTGGATCCCTGGTGGTCCAGTGGTTAGGATTCAGTGCTTTCACTACAACAACTTTGGTTTGATTCGAGTCAGGGAATCAAGAGGTCACACCACCCTAAAGCTATCCAGGGTTAGATGGGACGCCACCTAGGAATACCAGGAGCTGTGTGCTGTGCCAACTGGAGAAGGAACTGGCAACCCACTCCAGTATCTCTGCCATGAAAACCAAGTGGATCAGCATGGATGCAAAGATGTGCCTGGTGTGTTATGGTCCATGAGGTCATGGAGAGTTGGAAATGACTGAAAAAAACACATTTCAACATATGGTTCTGACCCAACACATTTCACATTAACATTAGATATTTGTCTTACTATGGGCTCTCATTATTGCTAGGAATAGACTGAGATAACCCAACGTTTACATTGAGTTGATGGTGTGATGACCCTTGCAACAGTCACTAAGCCCATACATTGGGTACTACACTACACATAAAGCCTTGCTATATATATATATATATATATATATATATATATATATATATATATATATATTTTTTTTTTTTTGTTCAGTCCTTTAGTCATGTCCGACTCTCTCTGACCATATGGACGCAACACACCAGGCACATCTGTAATTGTTTCTGGTTGTGCTTATCTATATGGTTGTCTTGGCATAGATACTGGAGTTGGTTGCCAGTTCCTTTTCAGTGAACCACGATTTGTCTGACCTCTCTGCTATGACCTGCCCATCTTGGGGGACGCTACATGGCATAGCTCACAGCTTCGCTCAGGTACACAAGCCCCTTTATCATGACAAGGTAGCGATCCCGAAGGGGATATATTGTGAGGCCCGCATGTTAGAGGGGGGGGTGAGACGTGCTTTGTGTGGCAAACAGCATTGCCAGCCTTCAAATGTTATTGCCATCATTTTTGCCGGGCAAGTCGCTAGTTGCATATACTGTGTATACTTGTGAAAGTTTAAATTAAATGTGTTGATAAGGAGAGGGTTATTAAGAAGAGTTTATGTTGTTTTAATATATATAAGTATTTTGTGATGGAGTGCACAGACTCATCACTGGTGTAAAGAGGTTGTCGATGCAGCATGCGGGCTGGATAAGGGTGAGAACCTGCCCGTCATATTTCACATTTGCTGAACACACCATTTCCCTGCCCAACATTGAACTAATTTGGTCTACAGCAGCTTAAATTAGAGTGCTATGTATGGCAGCCTGCTGAGGCTCAGACAGGCCAGTATAGTCTCAGGCAGGAATGTGTTAGTCCTCTGTGTACTGTATAAACGTATTGAAGGAAAAGCTATTCTTTATTACAAATTGTTGTGTTTGAATATACTTTACATATTTGGCAACCCACTCCAGTATCTCTGCCATGAAAACCAAGTGGATCGGCATGATGTGTTATGGTGCATGAGGTCACAGAGAGTCGGACACGACTAAGCAAATACACAAGCACTTTCCTTTATATAGAGAATATGCACGGGGGCACCAAATTATTTTGCCCGAGGCCCTCCATTTACTAACTCTTTGCTTTCTTCCTTGCCTCTCCTTCCAATGATAGATAAAGATAAGCACACCCTTCACAAACATTTACAGTTCCATTAGAATATTTCTTTTTTTTATTCTGTCTCTTGCCGCAGTAAAGCACTTCAGGACTAATTATTGCAAATAGCGAGTGGATGACATGTCAGGTTACACAAACTGTGAGAATGCAAAGTATACAGGCATCTCACAAGGAAACATTAAGACATTGGAAGCGCAAGAAAAAAAGCAGAAAACAACTAATATACCCAAGGAAACTAACAACTGGACATAAAGTGACACCGAAAAGGTCGACATTATACCCCTATAAATAAATATAATTACAATTGATTGTATTAATAGTGGTTGTTGTTTAGTCATTCAGTTGTGTCCGACTCCCAGTGACCCTATGTACCGCAGCAGGCCAGGTAAATCTCTCAGCCACTGCCCCTCTGAGCTCCATCAAGTTCATGTTCACTGCTTCAGTGACCTCAGCTATCCATCTCGGCCTCTGTCATCCCCTTCTTCGTGAGCCTTCAATCTTTCCCAGCATCAGACTCTTCTCTAGGAAATCCTCTCATGATTTGGCCAAAATATTTGAGCTTCAGCCTCATGATCAAACCTTCCAGTGAACAGTTTGTTTTCATTTCCTGTAGTATTGATTTATTGGATCTTCTTGCAGTCCAAGGGGCTCTATGTAGTTTTCCCCAACACCACAATTCATAGGCGTCAATTCTACGGCGTTCAGACTTCTTTATGCTCCATCTCTCACATCCGTATGTTAATTCTGGTAAAACCAGAGATCTAACTATACTGAGCTTCATGGATAGTGAAATAACTTTACGTATTAATAGTTAGTATACATTAAATGAAAATGTTCTTCATCTCTCCTAATTACTTTTTCCTCAGGCTTAATTATTGCTTATTGGTACAAGCTAGAATATTGATAAGCCTTTAACACGTAAACACTTAAACATTCACATAGTGTTAAATGGAGTTTGAACATCTATATATCAGATAAGTTTGCATTTTGTAGAGCAAGTTTTGAATATATGTTTTATTATGCATGAAAAACATGTAATGTAAGGGTAAAACATATGTGAAATAATGTGCAAAAACATGTTTGCAGCAGTGTCAGGACTTCTCTCTCTAAATTCTGTCTCGGGGCATCAGCTGCAGCCAAGTATCATCAAAGCAATACATTATTTAGCATTTTATATCAAATGATCCATTGGTTGCCCACCCCTTTTTGCTCCTAGATTCAAACTCCAGATGGCACAGGTGGTCCCCATTATGGGCTACAGCTCTCTCCCCTTGTGCTAGTAGTGAGGGCTGGGAAGTACTACTAACTTTTGTGATAGGACTTGGGCACTATGCTCATTAGGCTAGTTGTACTTACGCCTCGGTCTAGTATTAAGAACTAGGGGGCTATACCCCCTTAGGCTAGTTCTCCTCATCCCCTTAGGCTAGTTGTCTTAATCGACTTATGCTAGTTAGCCTCATCCCTTGCACTAGCAGTGAGAACTGGGAGGCACTACTCCCTTATAGCCATATTAAATTCCAGCCTCGTAAGTCCAACATGAAGCACGTAATGGCTGCGACATCGAAATTTGGCCTACTTACATTGCTATTAAATTAGAAAGGGCTGCGAGTTACGAGAGAGAGGCTATTTCATAAACCAGTTCTCTGCCGTCGGAGTTGCGTGCTCAAACTCAATCAATGAAGCAAGCATGTAGTTACGGGTTCAGATAGAGCCAATGAAAAAAGAGATTGTTAGCGTTACATCACTGAAAAAGGGGAGGGTAGATTTAGACCCACAGGTCAGATATAATGCAATATTAATAAAACCGTAAATATGATATTCTATCACATGCGAGTTACAGTATATGTCGTAACACATTGATTGCCGGGATCGATATCACACAAAATATCATCATGAAATTAAGTATTTTTTGGGGCCGATTTCCGGTTTTGA
>CM050171.1:19055719-19423219 GCA_027410445.1 Discoglossus pictus
TCCGGTCCCACTAGATGCACATTCCGGACTTAGTTGGGCCTCGTCTGTAGCTGTACTCCCTTAGGCACGTTGAGCAAAGAGTCTGAGTCTGCGTAACACCTGTAGGGAGATTAAGCCTTAAGAGTCAGTTGCAAAAGCAACAAAAAATAGAGCTGGACTTGCTAACTGAGCCTTAGGGAGGGCAGCTACACCTCACTGACGAGGCCCAAGAGAGGGCAAAAGGTTCCTCTGAAGTTTGCGCTTTCTTTTGTTCATGGTAGAATTGCCTAGTATTTTGGGGCTGGATCACTTTTTTGAGTGCCCCTGACTGTTTTTTGCTTAATATTAGCCCTATGAAGAACTATGTCCTTGTCAGTAAGCTTACAATCTAATTGGTGGTAGAGGGTGTTATATCCATGAATGGAGAGATCTGATTGATTGTGGTCTGGTCACCCAGCAGGTTCCATGGAAAGAAAACATGCCCTGTGTTTTATAGGGGATATTTTTTGCAAGCTCCTGAAATTTGACACCTACCCCTAACCCTGTATACGCCTTTATGCAGACAGCTTGCATCAATAAATGCAATCCATGCTCAAAGAAATGTAAATGCACCTCTCACGCATAATATAACATGGATGCATCCAGTAACACATACATTAAAATCCATTTTTTCTAATTAAACATATTTTTTAAACTTTTTGCCTCTCTAATTATGCTCCTGGTCAGTTTCATTGTTTTAATATATATATATTTGCATGAACCTGCCCAGGCTCCCAGAATGCAGTGCAATAACTGTATTTCTTGGATTTCTGAGCAGGAAATAATTATTTTAGCTTATTTTAGATGTTCAAATGTGAGCACAAATGTACTGTTTATTATATATATATATTTGAAGAGGGACACAAAGTAAATATTAGGGCAGATGTTTACTTTGATACCAGGGGCCTCATTCAATTGCGATTTGGCCAATTGAATAGGGCTCTATATAAGCACAGAGCATATTTATTTTACAGAAGTTTTTAGTTGGTGAACTTCTATCCAAAATCAAGGTCTTCACTAACTAAAAACTTCTGTAAATAAAATATGCTCTGTGCTTATATAGAGCCCTATTCAATGGTCTAAATCACAATTGAATGAGGCCCTAGGTTTTCTCTCTAAGTAAAGGACAGTTGATTTAATTTCCAAAGAACCAAACCACCGCAGATGCTTCTAAGCCTTCCTATCCAGATCCGCCCAAGGCAACATTATATGTGAAGGTGCAGGGGAAGGGTGCAAGAGGTTCCTTGTTACAATCTGGTTCCTACAACTCTCCTGTTGGGTTTCCATGCGCGCCGCAGGTATCCGGCGTTTCATATCCATAAATCATCATTTTCTTTGTTAAGCAAAAAAGAGAATGAATGTGATTAATCATATTATGCCACAGGGCAAATTGTCAAATCTGTGGTGTTATTAATTAACATACTGCATAGGGATTCTGGAATTTCACTCTTAACTAATTCCATGCAGAGAAAACCGCACTGTGCATGATGCAGACAGGCCGTGATCAGATCACAAGTGTTACGTCTTGTCTTAAAGGACAAGTGTAGCCTTAAATTTACATCACCAAACTTGGAATATAGTCTTAATATATTTTAGAATTTCAAATAATTAATAATAATACAGAATATAATGTATTACTCTTCTATGCAACTATTTAGTTCCCGTGATCTACTTCATGAGACTGTGAATGCAGAGAGGAAGTTTTCATCTTCACAATGGGAATGTGGCAGCTAAAACTCCCAATGCTCTCATTAGGACAGAAGCTGCAAAAGGAAGTTTAGTAAAGAAAATGGAAGCCGTCAATTAAGAATTGTATATAAAAGTGAAATATTTAAAGGATGTGCTAATTTTTCTTTCTATTGTCTCAGAACATGGTCACCTGCACCAGCCACGTGATGGATCCCACCAGTTAGACCTCTGTTCTATTGTTCAGTCATGTCTGACTCTCTGTGACCCTATGGACCCTATATTGGTATGTGTCTAGTTGTGCTTATCCATAAGGATTTCCGGGCACAGATACTGGAGTGCGTTGTCAGTTCCTTCTCAGTTGTCTCTGCTATGACCTGCCCATCTTGGGTGACCCCCCATGATATAGCTCACAGCTTCATTTAGATACACAAGCCCCTTCAACACAACAATGTAGCAGTCCAGGAGGGGATTATGAGGTTTAGTTATTCCAGATACCATAACAGAACTGATCATAATGGTCACTTTCTTTTTGAAGAACCACTAACGTTCAATTAATATAATAAGATTTGATAATGGGAGATGTCCTCAGAAAATCAATATCTCCTTGCATTCACTAACAATTAGATGCAATTAGTGGGGGAAGCAGTGATAGTGCAGGAGAAAAAGTATACCATACATATTGCAAAGTTGTTTATCTTACTGTAGAATAATGCAGAGCATTACTCTGGTATTGCCTTGAAACAAATGTAGTTCACTATGATTATAATTCGTCAGGAAAACTGTTAGTTTTTAATTAGAAAAATATATTTTGAAGCCTGGAGTCACCAATGATACTTTGAAGGTTGCAGGTCTTGTATTTAATAATGCAATCTGCCTGATTCTAAAGTGGAAGGAGTGGGTGTCAAATACCAAAAAGGATTTAACAAATCAATCTCTGCTCCTCCTCCTCCCCATCGCTTCCTCCACTGTTTACTAAATAAGAATATGAATCTGATTTAGTAAAGTTACTTTTCAGTTGTCTTACACCGTTGCATGCTTCCCCTGCTTTATCTTCCTGTAACAATTGCTCCCTGCCCCCCTAATCACATGATTTGTTCAGCCAATCGAAAGACTAATGTCGAAAAACATCCCAGGATGCATTATCTGATTGGCTGACAAGCAGACCATGTAATTTGGGCTGAAAAATGTAATTGCTATAGTAGGAGAAATCAGGCATGCCATGACACTATAAAAGTAAGTTATGAAAGATTATTTTTTCTAATAAATGCAATAATTGTTCTATTTCAAAATATTATCTTTAGATCACTGCAAATATAAACTTTTGCAGCATTCTTTGAATATTAGTGAATATTATGAAGGGTCTGCAATGACTGATTTATTGCAGCCATTTTTTGGTGGATTTCCCACTATGTTTTGCTACATAGGATAAGAAAAAACAGAATGTACCGAGCCCAGGCAGCGGTCCAAGCGCCATCATCTCTGAACGCCGCACAATACAGTACATTTGCTTTTTGTAATAAAAGCTATATATCTATAGCAGAATACAATACCCTCTGCTGGTACTGATAATTTGCAAAGAAACACACATATTTGTCTTGTTTTATAGTTTGTCCACCCCCTGTGGTCAGATCCAAGGGATGGACAATGAACATGCTCGTAGTAATTACATCTCGTTAGACATTAGAGTGGGAGACAATGTAACAAGACATTATTCATGGTATTTATAATTGTGAGAACAAACGGCTTGTAAACATTAAGCTTGAGACAATGTAACAAGTTACCAACACATGTAATCCAATACATAGCACTTGCAACTTTGTATATATGTATAACTATATGTTATATACATTTCAACAAATGATCACTGTATTTCGGGAAATATTTCACATGTTTAGGTGAAATGTAACAAACTAACAAACAAAATAAACAAAAAAAATATTGTGTAGAGACCATCTTGCGTGTTTCATATCAAAATATTTTATTAAGGAATTATGTATATTGTAATTCAAAGTACATTTGAAATTTTTTGTATGAGCTCCACCCCCGAGGAACCTATGTAGGCAAAGCATCCTAGCCAATGAGCTGTGAGGAGTTGTGTCCTAGCCAATCAGCTGTCAGTATCAAGGCTGCCTAGTCTGAAAGGGAAACAGACACAGTGTTCTACCTGTCTCTGATTGGCCACAACTAATTATGAATTTTATACTAATGTAGTTGGATTTTCAGTGGCGTTTCTTCTTAAAATCAACTGACTGATATTTTGCAAACTTTAGGGTAAGTTTCGGCTTTTTACATACACTACTAATTCTCCTCTATCAGATGTGTTCACGATCCATGAAAATTTCCTTTTTAAATGATGAAGTCTGTGTTTTCATATTGACGATTCCATCTTGTCTGACTTGAGCACTCCTTGATATCTTGAAGCCTGAGAGCATGTGCTACTGAACAATGGAAGCAGACGGGAGGGGGATTTATTCATTTATTTGAAAGACCATGGAACACGTTCTTAAAGTGACATAATGGTAGTGAAAAATAATGCGCTTTTGGTGTTCATTGTGAAAAAAATACCCTTAAGACAGTCTAGGATGAAACCCCAGTGACATAAACAGAATATTAGTTAAATATTAGATTTTTTTTCTAAAATGCTATTTGTACTCCTGGTTTATACAGCTGCTAATGTTGGTATGTGAAGTTTTTTTTCTAAACTCTTATTGTAGAGTCTAGGACAAGCTCTCAAGAGAATATAAATAATAAAATAATATTTGTTGAGAAAAAATAACCCCAGAATAACGCTAATTTTTAACTGTAATATTTTTTATTTTTTTAAGTTTGCTAAACTATGAAGTCCATTAAGTCCCTTGTGCCCAGCTAAGGACGTCTTGAGGCCACCCACTGCAATAAGACATATTAAATACAAATTGCAGCAAAGTTTAATCAATTACCACAGTACTTCTTCATTGCAGGTAATTGTTTTACTGTTGTGCTTTGTATCTTTAAATAGATAACAATTACCACTGATTGTAATTCTGTGTGCACAATGTTCCCAATTCTAGCAAAATACATTAAAAAGACAGAAGAAAACTCAATACTGCAGGGACTCAACAGAGGAAGTATTTGTTCAGAAAACATAGAATTTGAAGTAAAGAGGATGAATTATGTATAGTATATATATATATATATATATATATATATATATATACTTATCTATCTATCTATCTATCTATCTATCTATCTATCTATCTATCTATCTATCTATCTATCTATATATCTGTCTATCTATCTATCTATCTATCTATCTATCTATCTATCTATCTATCTATCTATATATCTGTCTATCTATCTGTCTATCTGTCTATCTATCTATCTATCTATCTATCTATCTATCTATCTATCTATTTGTCTGCCTATCTATCTATCTATCTATTTGTCTGCCTATCTATCTATCTATCTATCTATCTATCTATCTGTCTGTCTGTCTGTCTGTCTCTCTCTCTCTCTCTCTCTCTTTATCTATCTATCTATCTATCTATCTATCTATCTATCTATCTATCTATCTATCTATCTATCTATATGTCTATCTATCTATCTATCTATCTATCTATCTATCTATATGTCTATCTATCTATCTATCTATCTATCTATCTATCTATCTATCTATCTATCTATCTATCTATCTATATGTCTATCTATCTATCTATCTATCTATCTATCTATCTATCTATCTATCTATCTGTCTATAAATATATGTATTACAGTATAAAATGTAATGTGTCCCCCCCTGCCATGTGTCTTTCCCCTGTGTCTCTTCCTACCCTTCTCCCTCCCCTGTGTCTCTTCTCCTCCCTCTCCCTCCCCTGTCTCTTTCCCCTGTGTCTCTTCCTCCCTCCACTGTGTCTCTTTCCCCCTCTCCCACCCTTGTGTCTCTTCCCCCCTGTCTCTTCTTCTCCTCCCTCCCGTGTGTCACTTTCTCTCCTCTCCCTCCCCTGAGTCTCGTTCCCCCTGTCTCTTCCCCACTCTGCTACCCTGTCGCTCTACCCCTGGTGTCTCCCCCCATGTCTCTTCCCCCCTCTCTTTCCCCTGTGTCTCGTTCCTCCTGTCTCTTCTTCCCCTCCCTCCGGTGTGTTTCTTTCCCCCTTTACCTCCCCTGAGTCTCTTTCCCCCTGTCTCTTCCCCCTCTACCTTCCCTGTGTGTCTCTTTACCCACTGCCTCCCCCACCCCCCCTCTGCCTCCTGTGTGTCTCTACTTCTGGTATTTCCCCCTGTGTCTCTTCCTCCCTGTGTCTCTTTCCCCCCTGTCCCTTCCTCCCTCTCGCTCCCCTCGCTATGCACGGCTTCTCTCTCAACTTCTGTGTCCTCTCCTGCCCTCTTCTCCCATCTCTGCGAGCCTCTCAATGAGCGCATTTGGCGCTATCTGTTACCTGTAGGAATTTTGCAATTTTAGCCATCGTACCGGAAAGATCAAAGGCTTAGATGGGTTGTAAGTTACGATATTAAAAACCGCAGCCTGTAACCCGTAGATCGTTTATACAGGTATACTCTGCTTAACGCTACCCCTTTTAGCCCTGTTTGTCTATAACACTATTTTGACCCGTAATGCCCTGTTTAATGCTCTGCCTCGCTATAACGCACTACCTCCCTATAACGCATTGCGTCGCTATAACGCTGTTTTTGCTTCCAATCCCCTTTAAATGCTCTGATTCTCAACAAAATAAAAAACTGAATCCAGGATGACCCAGAAGCTTCATTGTCACAAATGTTAAGTTTATATTTCTCCTAATGTTCAGTTTGTGTTAGTGTTATGTTTGCTGTTTGTTTGAAGTTCATATAAAACAAAAAAAGTTTAAACAAGCTATAGCCGTAAATATATATATTCCCAACCTTGGCTTTACAAAAAAGCTGTGTAATACAGCATGCATAAGCTTTAAGGAAGCCATGTTTAAAATGGCAATGGATTGAAGAGCGAGGCATTTGTGGGCACATTTACATGTCCCTGCTCAGCTTCCCAGAATGCAGTGTAATAACTGCATTTCTTTCCTTCTTTCTTTCCCTATCTCCATATCTCTCTCTATTACTCCCTCCTTTTTACCCCTCCCTGGAAAAGAGACAATTCCCCTTTCTCACCCCTAATGTCATGGGTCACTAAGTGCTGCCCAAGATAACTGTGGCATGGGATGACTGTAGGCCTCTGGCCATCACATCTTCTATTCCACCTTGCAATGGATGACCCATCTAAGATCTACCAGGGATAGACACAGTAGCACAGTATAATTAGAAAACTGAAAATATTAATATGAATATATGAAGTATTATAGGGATTAACATATACAATTATTAGAAATTATCTACATTGTTTCCTAGATATTATTGGGTCATTGTGTTGGTGAAGTACTTCGCTTACTCCTTGTATACTCCAGTTTGACTGGTCTGACAGAAGGGATGGGAATGAGTGGGTAAATGATGGGACTTCAACACTGTCCAGTGCTTATAGAAACATAGTTTATATATGAAAGAAAATAAAAACTACTTGGCTCATCCACTCTGTCCATTATATCTAACCAAAAATCCAAATTCATCTACTAGCAATAAGTTAGCATTCATGTAACTATGGTCCTATACATGCTTTTTCATCTTTCTATATCTGTTGGAATATATACAATCACTAGCAGAATCTTCCAGATAAAGATCTACCTATCAGTACACACACACGCACATATATATATATATACAGTTGTGCTCAAAAGTTTGCATACCCTGAGAGAAATTGTAAAATGTGGGTATTTATTTTGAAAATATGACTAATCATGCAAAAAACATTTTATTGAAGGATAGTGATCATATGAAGCCATTTATTATCACATAGTTGTTTGGCTGTTTTTTAAATCATAATGATAACAGAAATCCCCCAAATGACACTGGTCGAAAGTTTACATACACATGAGTGTTTGGCCTTGTTACAGACACACAAGGTGACACACACAGGTTAAAATGGCAATTAAAGTTTAATTTCCCACACCTGTGGCTTTTTAAATTGCAATTAGTGTCTGCGTATAAATAGTCAATGAGCTTTCAGGTGAATGCACTGAGCTGGCTACATACGGAGCCACAGGGAGCAGAAAAGAACTGTCAAAAGATCTGGGTAACAAAGTAATGGAAAAGATGGAAAAGGAGATAAAAAGATATCCAAAGCCTTGAAAATGCCAGTCAGTACTGCCCAATCACTTATTAAGAAGCAGAACATTTGGGGATCTCTTGATACCAAGCCAAGATCAGGTAGACCAAGAAAGATTTCAGCCTCAACTGCCAGAAGAATTGTTCAGAATACAAAGAAAAACCCACAGGTAACCTCAGGAGAAATACAGACTGCTCTGGAGAAAGACGGTGTAGTTGTTTCAAGGAGTCCAATACGCTGATACTCGAACAAAAATTATCTGCATGGTCGAGTTGCCAGAAAGAAGCCTTATCCGGCACCAATGCCACAAAAAAGCCTGGTTACAATACCCCTGACAATACCTTGACGCACCTCACAGCTTCTGGCACACTGTAATTTAGAGTGACGAGACCAAAATAGATCTTTATGGTCACAACCATAAGCGCTATGTTTGGAGAGGAGTCAACAAGGCCTATAGTGAGAAGAATACCATCCCCACTGTGAAGCATGGTGGGGGCTCACTGATGTTTGGGCCGGGGGGGGGGGGGGGGTGAGCTCTAAAGGCATGGGGAATCATGTTATAATTGATAACAAGATGAATGCAGCATGTTATCAGAAAATACTGGCAGACAATTTGCATTCTTCTGCACGAAGGCTGCGGATGGGACGCTCTTGGACTTTCCAGCATGACAATGACCCTAAGCACAAGGCCAAGTTGACCCTCCAGTGGTCACAGCAGAAAAAGGTGAAGGTTGTGGAGTGGCCATCACAGTCTCCTGACCTTAATATCATCGAGCCACTCTGGGGAGATCTCAAATGTGCGCTTCATGCAAGACGACCAAAGACTTTGCATGACCTGGAGACATTTTGCCAAGACGAATGGGCAGCTATACCACCTGCAAGAATTAGGGGCCTCATAGACAACTATTACACAAGACTGCAGGCTGCCATTGATGCTAAAGGGGGCAATACACAGTATTAAGAACTAAGGGGATGTAAACTTTTGATCAGGGCCATTTGGGTGATTTCTTTTATTATGGGTTAAAAAGGATTATTTCCTATTTTGTATTAAAAAGGAGCCAAACAATAAATGGCTCCATATGATCACTACCCTTCAATAAAAGACATTTTTTTTTGCATGACCAGTCATATTTTCAAAATAAATGCCAAATTTTCACAATTTCTCCCTGGGTACGCAAACTTTTGAGCACAACAGTATATATATATGTGTGTGTGTGATGTCATTCGAGATTCCCTGCGCAAGCACCAAGACGCGCTGCAGGGGAAGAACAGGAAGGTATTCCCCCAAGCGCCATATGCACACCACAAGAGAGGCAAGCGATGGTAAATCTGAGGGGGCCAGGCGAGCAGGGCCCTGGTGCACTGCACCAACGGTATCTCCGTCCCTGGTAGCTATAATTTGTTGGCGTTAACCATTCTTCTATACATTGAGTATGATTGTTAAGTTTCTTTAATTTGTATCAATAAGTTACAAAATATTGCTCTTTTAGGACAGGATTTTCAAACTACTTCTGTTTGCTTATGATGTTCTGCACCCCACTTTTGCGCTCCTGACACATGCGCGCCGATAAATGCGCACCGATGCATGCGTGTACACACAAAAGCGCACCCACCAATAGTGCGCCCCGATATCTGTGCGCAAAAAGGGAAAGAGAGGAGTAGATACAGAAAGAGATGGAAATTGAGAAGGGCAGAGAGAAAAAAGAGATAAAGACATTGTGAGGGAGAAAGAAGAGAAAAGAAAGACAGAGCAAGATATGAAAGGAGAGGAAAAGAGAAAGAGAGAGGAGAGAGAAAAAAGAGAGAATGAAAAAGGTTGAGAGAGAGAAAGAGAGAAAGGAAGAGTGAGAGGGGAAGAAAGAGAAAGAGGGAAAAGAGGCTGGAAAGAAGTACAAAGAAAGAGATAGACAAGGAGAGAGCGCGAGAGAGGCAAAGAGATAAAGAGACTAGAGAATGCAAGAAAGCACATAATGAAATGGTGAGAGATAGAAAATAGAGAGTGAAAAAAGGAGGAGTGTATGAGAGAGAACATGAGGAAGAAAGAGTGGCGGAAGAAAAAGGTAACAGCTTAATATCTATATACGCCATGTTCTCTATATATACTGTAGGTATTGATATAATGTAATTATTTGAGTGTATCCTCACACAAGAGATGTGTAAATACCTTAATAAGATGGCTGAGGACTCCCCTGGAATGAACCCAGTAGGACAGTGAGACATATAGAGTGAGACATATATAGTAGTCTAGTTCTTCTACCTGCTCTCGTACCTCCAGCACACACTGGTTGGTACCTATACCAGGTTCAGGGCTTTATCATCTAAGATCAGACTTGGGACGATGTCTCTGGAGCCCAGATATCTCAGGAGACTACAGTGCGCGCAGATGTCGGGGCGTGCTATTGGTGGGCGCACTTTTGTGTGTGCGCGCATGCGTCTGCGCGCAGGTGTCAGGTGCGCAAAAGTCGTGCTACCGTTGTTCTACATCAGTCTTATCTGACTTTTGTCCTTGAGGGTCAGTCAGGCCACATATTCTGGACATGAAAAAAAAAAGATAGAGCCACTGACTGATCCTTATATACTCAATCACAACATCCTGATAGCCCTTGTGACACCAGCCCTCGAGGACTGAAGTTTGTCAAGTATATTCTACACTTTATAGATGGGTGGATAACTCTATACCACATATGCCCTTCTCATAATATTCTCTATATACAGTTTGACTCTAATCCATATCATCGATCAATTAAAGTCGATCCATATTTTGCATATTCATACCAGATCATTAAGAAATGACTTGTTTATAGATTGTTTACCTAACCTATAAGTATAATCTCACTATATCATGTGCACACACTACAAATTCACAATCTGCCATTACTAATGTATTTTCCTGATTGAATACAGCCGCTCTTGTTGTTTTTTGATAATGAATTTTCAAAACACAAAGGAAATATGTATTTTCATTAGTGTAATACAAGCTTATGTCAGATGCATCTGAAATGTAGTTAATTTGCAGAACTGTATTACTGGAAAAAATCGTAGCAGGAGCAATAAATAAACTGAGCCACATCAGATCAGACTTATACAGAGTCGCTCAATCAGTAGAACGGGCAGAAATTCACTATATTTGTATGAACTACTGGTCTGTTTTATATATATATATATATATATCCTGGTGGTCCTGTGGTTAGGATTTGGTGCTGTCACTGCTGTGACCTGGGTTTGATTCCAGTCAAGGAACCGAGAGGTCACACCACCCTGAAGCCATTCAGGGTCAGCCCTGGTCAGTATTTGGATGGGAGTCCACCTAAGAATACCAGGAGCTGTATGCTGTGGTCCACTGGAGAAGGAGTTGGCAACCCACTCCAGTATCTCTGCCATGAACAGTGGATCCCCTAGTGTGATACATCCATGAGGTCACAAAGAGTCGGACACGAATGAACGATGCAAACACACATTCTGCTGCCTTGAATCCTCCCTTGGACCATGCAGTGAGTTGGCTTCTTGGTGACCGGCTTCTATTCCAGAACCATCAAGATGCAGAACAGGAATCAACAGGTTAAAAATTAAAAACATAGTTGATAACGACTAAATAAAAGGGAGAACAGCATGATTATGTTCCCTAGAAGACTCTTTATTGGGAACATTTGTAGACAAACATAACAACACAACATTGGTTCAACCCACAAACCTGGTTAAATAACCTGCACTTAACTAGTTAACTCAATCAGCCCCTGTAATACCTCACTGGCCAATCTGGGGGTTGTGGGAGTTATTAACATCACAGGGTGAGCTGGTAATTATAGCACAAACTAAATTCAAAGTTCCCTTATAAACTAGTTAACTCAGTTCAACTACTTGAATTTCTTGTCCTCAGCTAGGTAATCCCATCGGGCAGTTAGTTACCTAGTTGTACAGGTCATAGTTCACATTTCCCGTATCTGGTGATATATATATATATATATATATATATATATATATATATATATATATATATATTTATTTATATATATTTATTTATCTTTACACTGTATTTAATATATGAAATATATGTGAAGAAACAGAGTTTGACAAACAGAATAATTAGTAAGGGGAAATGTCACAAAGCTATTTTTTAAATTAGAAACTCAGTTTGATACCTCTGTTGGTTCTTGGAGGCATTCATGACACTTTGCTGAATGGTTTAGGTGTATTAGAGGAGCCTTTACATATCTTCAGGGACAGGAGCAATAATGTATGGGAAAGGGGTAGGTATCCAATTCTGAAAGCTCCATATATATAAACTAAGAGAACCTAATGTTTTTCTCTAAAATGTGTTTATGCTCATTGCTTGCACAACTGCTAGTTTTGTTAGTTTGAGACATACTTAGAAACATATTTTCCTAAAGTACAATGGATGTTTAATGGATAGAGATAATATTTTCAGGTAATTTATCCTTAAAATAGCTAAACGTCATAATAAATTATTTAACACTTTCACTTAAAATCACCTGCACAATATAAGACTAAGCACAGGTGAGTACACTGAAGACAATGGACCCAATGCCTCTAAACATCATTTTATTAATAAGCGCTTAGAAGCTCTGATGAAAACTTCCCAAATAGTCCCTACAAAGGTCTGCCCCAGCTGCTCATACGCACAGTATTTCTATTGGTACTAGATGTAGTAGCCAATCACACACTTTCTCAACAAAAGGTTTTGAAATGCTCCTGAGAGATTATCTGTAATTGGTTGTTACATCTAGTATTACAGAGACACTATGTGCATTAGCTGCTGGGGTTAGACCATTGCAGGAACTATTTGGAAGGTTTTTGTGAGCAAAAACAGAGCTTTTAATCACTTGTTAATTAAATGATGTTTAGATGCAGACGCTCACTTAGTTATTTTCGATATTAAAAACGGGGGGACCCTTCCTTATCCCTTTATTATTATTGAGAATCCAATCTAACGCAGGTCTCTGAGCCGTGCTCTTGTTCCACCATCCATGGGGGAATAAAATATTAGGCTTTGCATGACAAGATCCAATTCGTCCTGTGTTTCCCTTTGCTAAACTCCTGCTGACCCTCCCTCTCTTTCTAGTACATAATCCCAGCTATGTGTCAGATTGTATTTATAGGCTTCCCTAAATAAAGTTGTGGCGCTGTCTGACATTAAGTGATCGCTGGAGGACAAAATTATCGTTGTGAACGTTGCATGTTAAGCTTGTCCTATTTTTATTACTGGCTATCCAAATTCCTTGAAGCTTTTATATATTTTTTTCCAAATAAATCTTGTACGTTTTCTGAAAAAAAATATTTCGAAAATGCATTTGGGTTCAATCGTCAAAATTCATTAAGATTGTGGAGAGCTGTTGGAAAACCATGGACATTCATGCAAGGAGATCCTCAGTGGCTGTGACTGTAAATTCACAACAGCAAGTCCTTTGTGACTTTGTTGTGGCCTAGAGCAGCTAAGCTAATTATACCATTGTGTGGGGGCAGCTTTGTTGTATTCAACAGGGTAGCAGCAGACTAGAGTAAAGGGAATTATTAGGGATGTTGTTGGTTACTCATTCCGTGGCCCTATGGACCACACCATGTCAATCATATCTTGTATCTTGTCGAGCTTATTCATAAGGTTTTTTTGAAAAGATACTGGAATGGGTGCCAGTTGCTTCACCAGTGGACAGTGATTTGTCTAACGCTCTTTGCTATGACTTGCCCATCTTGGGTGATCCTACATGATATAGCTCACAGCTTCATTGAGGTACACAAGGCCATTCACCATGAAAAGGTAGCGATCCAAAAGGGTTATTCGTGTTGAAAGGCAGATAATTACATTTATAGAAAAGTGACCATGGCTGATCTGACCACTTATATATATTGGCTTTTTTATTGATTGCACTGGGGACCTAACTTGTATAAAGAAATTACAAGGTAAAAGTACAAATTATTTTACACCGGGACCCTCCATTCACCAGCTCCTCCACTAGTGACAATGGAAGGATCCTTATCTGCCTAAACCCCCCTACAAATGTAACAACATCCAAACCCATTACAGTATAATTACACATAATCATTATAATAGTTGTCTGTCGTTGCGATGTTGGTCACGCAATGTTAAATAACTGCAGCCCTTGCGTAGCGAGGTGAGCAGTGGACGCCCGACTGTGAGAGAATTGCTGCCCTCCTATAGAGAGGGTCACAACTGTGACCGTCGCAAATTGATGCGAGCAGTTGAGCCCCGACTTCGAGGCCTGTTGCTGCAATGAACGCCGGTGGTGCTCATTGCAGGCTTCGTGATGAGCGATCAAAAATCACCTAAGCAAAAAAAAAATGGCTTCCGAGAAAACGTAATAAAAAAGGAGGTCGAAGGATGTAAAAACGAGCCCTAAACAGTAACACTTAACACAATCCAGTACCACTTAACCCAAGGCAGTAACAGGGTGCTCGCAATGAGCGCAGAAGGCCCTCAAGCGCAAGGCCTATAAAGAACACAGTGGGAGAGGCTTGCAATGAGCGCCAAAGGCACTCATTGTGAGACACTCAGTGAACACCAAAGGCACTCATCATGGGGCTCGCGATGAGCGCTGAAGGTGATCATTGCAAAGCAGGAAAGTTTTGGCTTGCATTGATCGGCCAAGGTGCTCAGAGGGGCAATAGCCTCGCATTGTGTGGCAAACAGCATTTCCATGTTTACAATTTTATTCCCATATTTTTTGACGAGGAAGTTACTAATACCAAATAATTACAGATTTTGTTGCTGTTTCGTCTTTCAGTCATGTCCGACTATTTGTTACAGTGTGGACTGCAACACGCTAGGCACATCTGTCAAGAACTGCACATCTGAGCTCCCTCAAGATCATGTTCATGGCATCAATGACCTCATATATCCATCTCCATATCTGACGTCCCCTTCTTTGTCTGCTTTCAATCTTTCCCAGCATCAGAGTCTTCTCTAGGTAATCCTGCCATCTCCTAATATGGCCAAAATATTTGAGCTTTAACCTCATGATCAAACCTACCAGTGAACAGTTTGGCTTTATTTCCTATAGTAGTGATTGACTGGTTGGATCTTCTTGCAGTCCAAGGGACTCTGAGCAGTTTTCTCAAATGCCGAAATTGAAAAGGCGTCAATCATGGGTGTGTTTATGTGTAGAGAAGCAGATTTTCTTTATCTCCTACACCCATGCTGTCAATTCCATGGCCCTCACAACGTAAAAATGAATATATGAAAGCCTGAACTTTTTATTTCTTCCCTCTATTCTTATCACATAATATCACCACTCATATACTCTCTTAAATCTCACCTATTCAGACAAGAAAATATGCTCCTTAGCATCTAATTAACAAGCTTTCCTAAAGAGGGCCCTTAACTCTATTATTATTATTATTATTATTATTATTATTATTATTATTATTAATAATATTATATGTTAAAACTGCTTTCCATGATAAGCCAAGTTCTTAAAAAAATAAATATGGCACTTCTGTTGCTCTTTAAAATAGGAAAAATACTTATTACAAAAAAAAAAGAAACGTTTATTACTTTTCTGGTCCCTGGAGCCATCCGTGATACTTTGATGAAGCATGGAGCAGGGCTTGCAGTTATTCTTCCAAGATGCCTTTTTCTGAGCATGTGCGGGGGCAATGAGTAGGTGTCAAATAAAGTTCCAGAGATATAATACATTTCCCTACCCTATCCCTCTCCACCATCATTTCATCACTGCTCAATGAATAAGGGAGCCCTCAGGCTCCAAGACAGCAGAAAGTAATCAAGCTAAGGCAAATGGACTCTCTACACAAAAACAGAGACTTCCAAATTCCTAATTTTCTCTAAAATGCTTTAAATCCATGGCTTAGTTACCGTTAGTTTCTTACGTACTTTACAAACAACTGAGTTTTTTCCTAAAACAGCATATACGAAGTGAAGCTTTATTCACACCGCTAATGTCTGGCTTATTAAGCTGATGAGAATACACATAACTTCTTAGACCCATCATTAAACATTTCTGACCGGCTTTGACCGCCATAATCAGGCTAGTGTATAACGAGCTGATTAAGCCCAACATTACCCCTTTGTCTTCGTGTCAAAGATATGTGACATCAATCATCCCTTACAAATTGGAGAGTTACTTGGATATGGCTTATTAATATTATAATATCCCACCATTAATTACTAATCAGGTTGCTATGTTACCTCTGAACTATTTATTATAACGACATAAAGGGGCTCATTTATCACAGATAATGTAAACGAGTCATCAACTAATGCATGGTGATTAGTATCTGAAATTAATTCATGTTTTGTTACTTTCATAGATGAATGATATAACCAAGTTTAACCCAATAATATTTCCAACATCTGCTCTTAGCGTGTGTTAAAGAACCACTGAAATTTTAAATCAATAGATAAAATAAATACAACCAAATAAAACGTATCTATCGCCTTAATGGCAGTGGACTTGTTATCATTATCTCTAACTACAATAAGAACATGGAGGAATGAGAGTCATGTCAAATTCAGTTGAGATTTCTATTCAACTCTGTGAAATACATTTTGATCTTATTTAGACGTTCAGTCATGTCCGACACTCAGTGCCCATTTGGACCTCACCAAGCCAGGCACATCCTGTGCCTGAGTTGTGCTCATCCATAAAGTTTTCTTGGTAAGATTCTGGAGTGTGTTGTCAGTTCCTGCTCAAGTGAACTGACATTTGTCTGACCTCTCTGCTATGACCTGCCCATCTTGGGTGACCCTACATGGTATAGCTCACAGCTTCATTGAGGTACACAAGCCCCTTCAGCACGACAAGGTAGCGATCCAGAAGGAGGCTATTTTACATAACTGAATGATAATTGGGTAAATCATCCCTCTCAAGCTACAGGCAGCCTAAGATGGAAGGGTCTATGAGGCAAGCATTTTTTCACTGAGAAATCAAATTAAATAAAATATATGTCTATATGTGTTAAAGACTGCCCACAGCCTGCTTCATTAATGCAATCAGGCTGCAGGGGAGTGTCCCTCATTCAAGACAATGGTAATATTTTGTCAGACTGCTTATATTCCCACTTTGAAGGGAACATACCTTATAGTGACATTATTTTGTCCAGAAACCCAAAAATTCAGGTTTCTGCTCTCTTCCCTCTCTAGAATTTGAGCTATGCAGACCAGCTCCATGCAAATCAAAATGTAACCCTTACCCCATCTATCTGTGCAGGCATGGAATACTGGTACTCACCTAATATAGGAAAGCTATGGATGAACTGGTTAGTGCAGTGTAACCTGAGTCCACAGGGATATCAGGTGCTATCATTTACAGCCTTTCCTCATAGAACCTCACACAGTGCATGCTGGACTTGACACTATGCTAATTACCCAGACAACAGCCAGTGGGCAGAATAGACTGTATGTAAACAAAGATTTCAAAGTTAAGATTTTTTAAATAAAATATAATTTTAACATAAAATTGTGAAACCATGAAGAGCACGTACAGTGGGTTCAGTGGCCCTTTAACAGACATGTGAAATTATTTTTCCCAACTACAATGATATTTTACAGTTGCCTCATATTTGGGTTATAATGTAATATTTAACACATGTCCATATGTTATTAATAAAAAGTTGTGTATCTTGTCTGTAGTTTTACCCCCTACTGCCGCATTTGGTACAAGTTAATGTCACATTGTTATATTTAATGTTATAATACAAAGATACACATAAAACATTTGTAAATAATTGAGAGCACCAGTTTTCTGCTTTATTTTCCCACTAATATACGCACATTAAAGTCAGGGTAAAAACATAGTCACTTAATTAACATTAAATATTTGGCATGAACCGGGTCTGTATTGTGGTTCTGTTGTCTGAGAATGTTCCGTGGAAGAGCCATAACCACAGAAGACTCCCTGAGATTCCCACAAGAAACTGTACATGTACATCGGCTACTATGCTTCGTTCCACTGCTTCTCTCATTCATTTGAAATAAAATAATTAGACGTTCCACAGATGCTAATGTTGTTAGTTTGTTTCATTCTTCAAAAATGTGATGTTTTTCTACAGAAGACACAGTATCTCGGTGAAGTCGGACTAAGGATCTAATGAGTGGCATTAATACCTCTGCTGTTATAGGATCACTGTAATGTTCTGATAAGGGCCCTCTAAAGAATAGTTAGGTAAGATAAGAAAAAAAACACTATATTAAACTGATATTGTGCATTTAAACAATCTTTTTTTTTTGCATTGTTCAGTGGTTTCTGATTCTCTGTGACCACATAACACACAAGAACATCTTTATGCTCATGGCCATGCTGATCCACTTGGTACAGCTCCTGGTATTCCTAGGTGGTCTCCCATCCCAGTACTAACCAGGCCCAACCCTGCTCCTCTTCAGGGTGGTGTGACCTCTTGGTCCCCTAACTTGAAATCAAACCAGGATTGACAGTGATGGAAGCACCGATTCCTAACCTTTGGACCACCAGGGAACCCAAAACAATTAATTACTTTTCTTAAAATCATGCCCCTTGGTTGTATAAGCTCCAGATCTCTTCATTATCTGAATGGCATATTGTTTCTGAGGTGGGAGCTGCCCAAGGGGAAGTACCAAGCTGAAAAACAAACATTAGTGGCAGGCAGCAGTGTATTATGAGCTGCTAGCAATGTATACAAATACACTATCTAAGCACCTTCCACTATCATACTGCAAGTACGGTATGTCTGCTTGGAGATTATACACCGTTCCAAAGACAATACATCATTCAATGTTTGGAGAGATCTGGAGCTTATACAGCCTGCGGGTATGATTTAAAAAAAATATATATATTTTTTTAAATATTATTCATTTTCAGAATAAATCTTTCTGAGCTAGTCGGGACAATCCTGGTGCAAAACAATTTGGGAGCCCACCCGTACAACTTCTCCATACAAGATAGATTACTGTTGTTGTTTAGTCATTCAGCCATATTCCACTCTGTGACCTTATGGACCACAGCACATGTTCTTATGGACTGTCAGACACTGCACCTCTGAGATCCATCAAGCTCATGCCCATTGCTTCCATGACCTATCCATCTTATCCAACCTTTCTATCCATCTTTCCTCTGCCTGTCACCTTCTTTGTGTGCCTTCAATCTTTTCCAGCCTCAGAGTCTTCTCTAGGTTACTGTAGGGGTCAATGAAATATGGGTGATCTGATCAATCAACTTTCTATATAAAATAATTATCACCGCTCTCCCCTAATGAAGTAAGCGTTTGCCTTAATTTCATGCCACTTCTGATAGCAGAGAGTTCCTATTTTTTTGAGGGCCCTGGTGCATTGCACCTGCTGCACCATCAGTGCCCCCTATCTGACCATTGCTCTATTTTTTTCCTTTGGAGAATTTGTTTCCACCACATCAGCCTGAAATCTTTTCCAATTATCCACCACCCTTCCTGTAAACTAGTCCTTTACCAATGGCGTTTAATTCAATTAAAATACAGTTACAATGTTCATTGAGATGACCCATGGACATGATGGCCTTTGATTAACGAGGAAGTGGAACTTTCTCTGTTCCAAAGCTTTTAATGTTCGAATAAAATGTGTATAACCATAGAAGCGAAGGAAGCGTTTAATTGGTAAAATTGTGCTACAGTTTGATAAGACACCATTGATTTTCTGTAAAGGATAGTCCCCTGTGTGTTGGCGTGTGTGTCTTTCTCTGCGGCCCTCTATCTAATCTACCATTGAGTGCTCAGAGTTTGACATTTCATCTCCGAAATGGACAGTTTAAGAGATTTTTTTTCCATTCCTGAGCTACTTTTTGTTGGACATTGACGGATTTCTCTTTCTCAAGAATCAATTCATGTGGACAGGACAATTAATGGTTCAAGCCAAACCGAGTCTGCTTGATTTGTTTGGTAAACTAAAGTCTATTTAAATACAATGTTTCAAAGTATCTCATTAATTCACCTCCATTATCTCATCCTTATGATTAAAATTAATTTCTATATTGGACTGTTCGAAAATAAAACCATCTTTGTAATTTAAGTTTTTTTTTTTTTTTTACGTTTGCTTTGAAAAAGTACAATTTGCTTTAATTTGATAATATATCTTATTTCACAAAACTTTCCCTTAACATTCTTTGAACAATCTATACTATTTAATTATAAGTAGAGCTTTAACTAAAGGAAAGTTTGGAGATAAAGCAAGAATTACAAGCACCACCGATCTATAGATTTGTTCAAAAGTAATCCTATGTATATCTCGTCCTATATATTATATTAAAAGGTTATTTAAATGGAGGATGCACAAGCCAGATATTAATCCAATACTAGTTTCAGTCCAAGGTCCCAAGTTCGGTTTAATTAAAAACTATTTCTAAAAACAAGTACTTTTTCAGTTAAATGTTAAAAAATAAAGCAATTTTTGCTGTTCATTAAAGAACCACCGTAATGTCCTGACAATGGGAGCTAGATGTTTTAATTAAGTATCGATCATTAATAAAATTAATATTTCAATGGGTAAAATTGTTTTCAAACTGATGCTGCCATTCAGCTCCTATAAAGTCAATGAGGGAGTGGCTTTGTCCTGTAGGTAGGGCTAAAATTTCAGACAAAATGTGTAACCAACAGTGGTCTCCATGGCTGGAGTCTTGCTTCTTAAAGTCATTTACCTTAGCAAGGAGTTTTTCTTGTAAGGGCAGACGATGAAAGTTTGATTATATTCTAATCTAATGACATTGTTCTTAAAGGTCTTTAGATTTGTCTCTCAGATTACCCCCATTGATGACCTTACCAGGGTGGAGGCAATCAGCTGAACTGTAACTTTTGAATTAATTTAATATTTAATAATGCTATTAGAAATCATTATATATGACTTTTTGTTAATGATCAGTTCATAATTAAAACAGCAAGCTCATGTTTGTAGGGCATTATGGTGGTCTCTTTAACAGTCTAATGGATCATCCCTCCTTTATCTGTATGTTATCTATTACTGACAGAGCTAGTGAATAGAAAGAAAAAAATTGAATAGAATAGAATAGAAAAAAATTGGACCCAGTCACCAACTCACTCAATTTCACCTTCTCCCCCATCCCTAGTACAACTTGCAAAAGACACCTTAATAAAAGAGCTGCTTTTATTGCAAGAGCCTTAGCAAGAGTCTTACCTCCAAAGGATCATTCCTAAAGCAGCTATTCTTCCCAGAACACCTCCCCAAAGCAGAACACATTACCTACATCACTCCTAAAAGAGGAGACCCTCCCCAAGACCCCTTCCCAGAGCAGTATCCTTCGCCAAGGCCCCTTCTCAAAACATACAGTGCCTTGCAAAAGTATTCACCCCCTTGGCAATTTTCAGCGTTTATTTCCTCACAACCTGGAATTAATATGGATTGTTTCAGGATTTGCATCATTTTATTTACAGAACTTTGGAGATTTCTTTCTTATTGTGAAGTAAACAACAAATAGGACAAAATAACAGAAAAAGTCAATGTGCATAACTATTCACCCCCCTAAAGTCAATACTTTGTAGAGCCGCCTTTTGCAGCAATCACAGCTCCAAGTCGCTTTGGATAAGTCTCTATGAGCTTGCCACATCCTACCACTGGGATCTTTGCCCATTCCTCCTTGCAAAACTGCTCCAGCTCCTTCAAGTTGGATGGTTTGTGCTTGTGTACAGCAATCTTTAAGTCTGACCACAGATTTTCTATTGGATTGAGGTCTGGGCTGTGACTCGGCCATTCCAGCACATTTACATGTTTCCCCTTAAACTACTCAAGTGTTGCTTTAGCAGTGTGTTTGGGGTCATTGTCCTGCTGGAAGGTGAACCTCCGTCCTAGCCTCAAATCACGCACAGAGTGGTACAGGTTTTGCTCAAGAATATCCCTGTATTTAGCACCATCCATCTTTCCCTCAACTCTGACCAGTTTCCCAGTCCCGGCTGCTGAAAAACATCCCCATAGCATGATGCTGCCACCACCATGTTTCACTGTGGGGATGGTGCTCTTTGGGTGATGTGATGTGTTGGGTTTGCGCCAGACACAGCGTTTTCTTTGATGACCAAAAAGTTAAATTTTAGTCTCATCAGACCAGGGCACATTCCTCCATACATTTCGGAAGTCTCCACAATGTTTTTTCGCAAACTTAAAACGTGCCATTTTGTTTTTTTGCTGAAAGTAATGGCTTTCTTCTGGCCACTCTGCCATAAAGCCCAACTCTATGGAGCGTACGGGTTATTGTCGTCCTATGTACAGATACTCCAGTCTCTGCTGTGGATCTCTGCAGCTCCTCCAGGGTTACCTTAGGTCTCTGTGCTGCCTCTCTGATTAATGCCCTTCTTGCTCGGTCCGTGAGTTTTGGTGGGCGGCCTTCTCTTGGCAGGTTTGCTGTTGTGCCATGTTCTTTCCATTTGGTTATGATAGATTTGATGGTGCTCCTAGGGATCCTCACAGATTTGGATATTTTTCTATAACCTAACCCTGACTTGTACTTTTCAACAACATTGTCCCTTACTTGTTTGGAGAGTTCCTTGGTCTTCATGGCAGTGTTTGGTTAGTGGTGCCTCTTGCTTAGGTGTTGCAGCCTCTTTCAAAAAAGGTGTGTATATGTAATGACAGATCATGAGACACTTAGATTGCACACAGGTGGACATCATTTCACTAATTATGTGACTTCTGAAGGTAATTGGTTGCACCAGAGCATTTTATGGGCTTCATAACAAAGGGGGTGAATACATACGCACATGCCAATCTTCTGTTTTCTATTTCTAAAATATAGTTTTATGTATATATTTTTCTCATTTCACTTCACCAACTTTGACTATTGTGTTCTGATCCATCACATAAAATTCAGATTAACAAAACATTGAACTTAAGGCTGTAATGTAACAAAATAGGTAAAAAGACAGGGGGGGTGAATACTTTTGCAAGGCACTGTATTCCCTGCTCAATACCCCTTTAGAAGCAGATTCCCTGGACAGAGACGGTTCCATTCCTAAGAGCTCTTCCCAAAACAGGTTTCCTCTCCAAGATCCTTTCCAAAGATGCTACCCTCCGCAAGACACCATCCCAAAAGTACTCCCTTTCCAAAGCAGCTGTCCACACCTTACCCTCTTCCCTTGCTGCTGTTCCTGACATCCAGCACCAGTGTGTACTCACATATTCTGTCTCCCATGACCTGCAGCCAAATAGGAAAGTTCCCCCTAAGCCCTACATTTTAGAAACATGTTTAATAAAAACAAAGGATGGTTCAGTTCAGGCCCCCCTCTGGAGAAGGCCCTGGTGCATTGCACCTCTTGTACTGGTGGTAGCTCAGCCCCCAATTACTGTAAGTTTTATCACTTCCTGGACAGGTTTAGACTTAACATATTTGGCAGTTGACCGTGAGCCTTAGAATACACTGGTCTCAGAAGCTGTAAGAACATGGCTCTAATCACCAAAGTGTGTTACCTATTAACCTTTTCAATGTGATGAACTAGCGTACAAATATATTTTCTAATATATATATATATATATATATATATATATATATATATATATATATATATAGCCTTTGTTTTCAAATTAATTAGCTAGCAAACATCTAAAAAAAAGGAATCAGTGCAAATCACATGTTGCCTTCTCAACCAATCATGATTGGTTGTTTTACCAAGTCATTAATTGAGAAGCATTTTAACCCAACATTTTTAGGTCAGCTTAAACCCATAAAACCAAAAAAGCACCTTCACCATCATAGATCTCCCTATTTATACATAGATTTCAAATTATACATATTATGTGGGGTAACCATATATGTTTATATACCAAGTATTGACTTTCAGACCTACTCTTATATCTCTTATATTACGAATGACAAATATAACTATACAAAGGACAAGTGCATATACATAATAACTTTTAGTTACAAAAAGTGCACATATACCCTTTTATAAGATAGATCCTAATAAGGCTATACCACCCTAGACCATACAAAAATGATATAATGTGACACTTCTTAAATAAATGTATGGGGGCCAATCCCCCTAACGCTGAATTTGGGACCCACCACTTGTGCCCTATATATATATAACAAAATTACACTCACCCCCTACCTAATAAAAATGATAAAATCCTTACTACCAACTATTGTGGTGGCTCTTGGGGCCTATACAATAAACTCTATCTATCCTAGTGAATAATGAAGTACTAGCCAACCAGCTTAGTATATTATATATATAAGTCATAGATACACTTATAAATATGTACAATCAGTTAATGGATATACAATGCATGACATACAAAAATCAATTAAACATCATTGCTTTTTAACTTATCATTAAGTGCATCTTCCAATAATTAACCTCTTCATAATTATCCTGCTTAAACTACATCCAGAGAATTTAACATTGAATAAATATCATGATGAGAAGTCACATACATATATTTTACACAGTTGCTGAGAATGAAGAAACATATAGTCGATTGAAAAGATATTGCAGCATCACTCCCGGATTCACAGTGACATTATAAATCTGTGACGGTGCTCCCACACTGGCCAACGCATGCGTTTCGCGTCTGCTTCCTCACTGACTCTCCGTGCTTACATGGCAGCTGTCATGAGAAAGAACAGCAAAAAAGTTAGAGGCCTCAGAAGTAAGAATCTGTCACTATCAGGGCTTTTTAAAAGAAAGTGAAGTGTACATTTTATATCACAATTATATTTAGGAAGATTAAATTAATTAAATACCCTACCGTAGTTAAAAATGTCATGTGAAACACAAAACAGTTTTGTAACGGAGCTGAGACACGCAGTCCAAAATCTCCGCTGGTATACGGTAAAATATCCAAGAAGCACTACAGGCTCACCATTCCCTACCTCCCATATTGGACGACACACAATTTGGGAGTCAAATGAATACTGACTTTATTTTGTTATTGCAGAAATATTTATACATCTCTTTGGCCACAGGTAATACCCATGCCCATATTTGGCCACACACAATACACATAAAGAGAACAATAGGTGGGTCACACCTCCCTGGCAACTTTGATACAATCAGACATTGATTCAATTACACTTCTTTGTTCTTATCTGAGAATGAAAACACTTTGGAAAATGCAAGGATCCTTTACAACTTTCTTATCTCTTGAATCTCTGTAACAGGATTATCTATTAGCCTAGGTCTGCAAAAGTCTGGCTAATATTCTGAGCCAATATATTCTGTAGAACATAAAACACCATATCTACAGTACAGCAATGTGATCATATTTTAACCAAGAATTAAATAATCATAAAACAGGGTAAAACAGGGATGGGTTCCGCTACACACCTCCCCCGTGACCATAAGCCGGCATACACGGTCTGATCCCAACGGATCGGCCTGGGGATGTCCGGACAAAAGTATTTGTTGGTCAATTCTCTAGTTTGACAACCCATCAGCATTACTGCAATTCACATTTACTCACATTTCCCATATCCCCAGATAGCTGGGATCTGAGCGCACAAAACTACCGAATAGCGTTCAGATCCTTTTCACACAGTTCAATTGCCATGTAGCTAAAGTCTTTCCCATAGTCTTTCATTATATGAATGGGCTTCATGGCACAGTTATCTGGGGTATCATGGCTCACACAGGGCAAGTACCGAATAACCCCCCTGTATGTAAAGGGCCAGAATGAGTGACATACACTCTGGTATGGCCGAACACTGGTTCCAAAGGGCAATATGTACCAGGGCCATAGTCGCAGGGCAGGAGGCTGGCAAACAGTCCTCTCCAAGCCAAAGTGGCGAAGGGCACTTCGTCACACATCTCTCCTTTGGAAGGAAGTCTAACCAGGTACCTGGATATTTTGCTGTGGTGATGGGGCAACACGCTGAGGGGACTTGAGGGGCAGAGGCCAGCGGCACTCTGCCCTGATGCCAGCTCTTCTGCTGGTATAACCTGCAGGACATCCTGCTCTGTACAAGGGACAAAGGGAGGGCAGAGGCCGACTGCACTCTGCCCCGCTGTCAGCTCTTCTGCTGGGGTACTTGGGACATATTCCGGCTCAATAGCCAGGGAAACGTGGGGGTCAGTGGGGGTTAACATTTCCTCTGTTAACCCTGGGGCCACATTAGAAGTTAGCTGGGGAGGGGAATTTGTACTTACCCCCTCCTCCGGTTGTCCCAGTGACGGTAGTTGGGGATCTGGACAAGCTGTGGGCGCAGAGACCACGGTCCCATCTGCGCTGTCTGGGAGATTGGTGTCTCCCCTGGTTAGGGTAAACTGTCGCTGGGGGGGAAGGACGACACCTTCTGCCCCCTGTGTTTCACACTGCCGCTGGGGGGGAAGGACGACACCTTTGGCCCCCTGGGGTACCCACTGCCGCTGTGGAGGAAGGTCGACACCTTCTGCTCCCTGGGGTACACACTGCTGCTTGGGGGGAAGGACGACACCTTCTGCCCCCTGGGGTTCACACTGCCGCTGAGGGGGAAGGACGACACCTTCTGCTTCCTGGGGTTCACACTGCCGCTGAGGGGGAAGGACGACACCTTCTGCCCCCTGGGGTTCACACTGCCGCTGGGGGGAAAGGACGACACCTTCTGCCCCCTGGGGTTCACACTGCCGCTGGGAAGGAAGGACGGCCCCTTCTGCTCCCTGGGGTACACACTGCCGCTGGGGAGGAAGGATGACACCTTCGGCCCCCTGGGGTACACACTGCCACTGGGGAGGAAGGATGACACCTTCAGCTCCCTGGGGTACACACTGTCGCTGGGGAGGAAGGACGACACCTTCGGCTCCCTGGGGAACACACTGCCGCTGGGGAGGAAGGACGACACCTTCGGCCCCCTGGGGTACACACTGCCACTGGGGAGGAAGGATGACACCTTCAGCCCCCTGGGGTTCACACTGCCGCTGGGGAGGAAGGACGACACCTTCGGCTCCCTGGGGAACACACTGCCGCTGGGGAGGAAGGACGACACCTTCGGCTCCCTGGGGTACACACTGCCGCTGGGGGGGAAGGACGACACCTTCGGCCCCCTGGGGTTCACACTGCCGCTGAGGGGGAAGGACGACACCTTCTGCCCCCTGGGGTTCACACTGCCGCTGGGGGGAAAGGACGACACCTTCTGCCCCCTGGGGTTCACACTGCCGCTGGGAAGGAAGGACGGCCCCTTCTGCTCCCTGGGGTACACACTGCCGCTGGGGAGGAAGGACGACACCTTCGGCCCCCTGGGGTACACACTGCTGCTGGGGAGGAAGGACGACACCTTCAGCTCCCTGGGGTACACACTGCCACTGGGGAGGAAGGACGACACCTTCAGCTCCCTGGGGTACACACTGCCGCTGGGGAGGAAGGACGACACCTTCGGCTCCCTGGGGAACACACTGCCGCTGGGGAGGAAGGACGACACCTTCGGCCCCCTGGGGTACACACTGCTGCTGGGGAGGAAGGACGACACCTTCAGCTCCCTGGGGTACACACTGTCGCTGGGGAGGGGAATTAGTTGGAGTATTCCACGTGGAGCGGTTTCTGTTTCTGGGACAGTCTCTCTGCATGTGACCCTGCTGGTTACACGTGTGGCACCTGATGTACCGTGCAGGGGTTTGGTAGTTCCCACCACCCGGACGCAGTGCTGGGGGGGGGTTAATGGTGGGAGGTGGGTTAGCAGCTCCCAAGATGGACCGCTCCCGTGCCCGCTGCTTTTCCATTATGAATTTGTGGACATCTGTCATTAACCATTCCAAGGTTTTCATGGGAAGCGTACCTGGGAAAAAGGCCAGTCTGCTTTGGAGTTCTCTTCCAAACTCATTCTGTGGGGTAATACGAGGTACTGTAACCATGAGTTCCTTTCTGTCTGCATCCCTGTAGTCCGCGGCCGCCTCCTCCTCCTCATGATGGAACGCTGTCTGAAAACTAGCCGGTTCCATCCTGCTATAGCCAGGGGCGCTGTACGGATACTAGCGTTGCCCTCAATTTGTACTCCACGGAATGGTGTCTCCTGTAGCTGTCCTTCTGACCGTGGGAACAATCCCGCCACTTGCCAACAAATGTAACGGAGCTGAGACACGCAGTCCAAAATCTCCGCTGGTATACGGTAAAATATCCAAGAAGCACTACAGGCTCACCATTCCCTACCTCCCATATTGGACGACACACAATTTGGGAGTCAAATGAATACTGACTTTATTTTGTTATTGCAGAAATATATATACATCTCTTTGGCCACAGGTAATACCCATGCCCATATTTGGCCACACACAATACACATAAAGAGAACAATAGGTGGGTCACACCTCCCTGGCAACTTTGATACAATCAGACATTGATTCAATTACACTTCTTTGTTCTTATCTGAGAATGAAAACACTTTGGAAAATGCAAGGATCCTTTACAACTTTCTTATCTCTTGAAACTCTGTAACAGGATTATCTATGAGCCTAGGTCTGCAAAAGTCTGGCTAATATTCTGAGCCAATATATTCTGTAGAACATAAAACAACATATCTACAGTACAGCAATGTGATCATATTTTAACCAAGAATTAAATAATCATAAAACAGGGTAAAACAGGGATGGGTTCCGCTACAAGTTTCTTAAAGAGTCCATTTTCTTGACACTTGTTTCAAACTATTTCTGTGTTTTTATGAGAACAGCTCCGTAAAGGTGAGTTCTTAAACTAAAATTTGGAAACAGAAAGGGCTAGCCTGACGGACACTAATGAGGTGAGGGATTTAAGGATAGCAGCCGTGAATAAACCATCCTCAGTCGCAAGAGACCAGTACAGCTCACCTGGGACGTGAGAGATTAAAGGATTTTGGCATAAAGTGCAAGAGACCAACTCAGTGGGAGAAAGAGAAAATGAGCAAATTAAAGCCACTACAGACCGGCTCAAAGAACAGGATGTTAAAGGTAACCCGATATTCCGATATAATTCTACTACCGCGCAGTATTACTTGTGTCAATGGAGTTCTTTTACCTTACAGCCAGATACTAAACTAAACTTAAAGGGCCATTGCACAATGAAAAACAACCAGAAAAAAGTCATACAGCTAGTGTTTAAATAGAAAAAAAAAATATTTTGATGTCCTGTTTCTGGACCAGTGATGGGCAAGTGATGTGGTGTCAATTTAAATATTATCCAATTATTAAACAAAACATTTGGACCTCTGCCTGTTCCATCCTTCCCCACTCCTCCCGCTACTGATAACTACAAATACCCACTCCATCACTGAGCTTTTAGGAGGTGATGTAACAAATATAACATTGATTCCTGATTCTAAACACGGCTCATGCTTATGGCTTACCCAGCTGCTAATATTATTAGGTTGGTATATACTTGACAAACAAGTGTCTTTTGTTGGACTGCAGTGGTCCTTTAAAAATATTGAAGTGTCATATTTATAGTTATCTCTTATAAAAAAAATGGCTTAATAATAGGCCAAATGTTTACAATAAATAAATATGGTTTAAATATTAAATAGATTTTTGCTATAATGGAGACAGACATTTGCTTTTGTTCATAAAAGGATCAGACATCTGGGAGGAAGCTTGGGATCAGAGAGCATCTCTAAAGACTGCCAACATGATTATACACTTTGCAAGAAGACTAAATAGAAGTTCTAGTACAATAAACCTCCGCTCAGGCTCCACGTAAACTAGCAGAGCAGAGTCAGTTAAATATAAGACTTTTTTTTTAATGTTGTTATACTGTTTTCCTAGAATATGTGAAGGACTTTTAAAAACTGTTGTGCACACACACACACACACTGTATGTATACAGTGGAGCCTTGGTACTCGTCATTAATTGGTTCCAGAAAACACAACGAGAGGCAAACATGACAAGTACCAAGGAGTAATGTAAATCGGTCTTAGCAAGTGCAACATGTACCAATGTTTTTTGCTCATCCAGGTGCGCTGAATACCGAAATCGGTAGGTAGTTGAGTACTGAGGGTCCACTGTATAAATACATATACTGTATATATTGAACTTTTATGTACTTTATTGTATTAAGAAGTGCTTATCTATACTGCTGTGTAAAATAAAACAAATGTCCTTTCTAGGGTCTGCAGATTATGAAGACACAGACTCAGTAGTATAGATAGGTAGATAGAGTAGGTGAGATAGATAGATAGATAGATAGATAGATAGATAGATAGATAGATAGATAGATAGATAGATAGATATAAAGATACATAGATAGTATAGTGTTCACATTTAAATGTCTAAAACATGTTAAAAAACTTGTTTTTTGCTCGGAATACTAAGAAATACAGTTATTACACTGCATTCTGGGAACCTGAACAAGGCCGTGCAAATGTGCCCACAAAGGCTTTGCTCTAGTAAACCATTACCATTTAAAACATGGCTTCCTTTAAGCATATGCCTGCTGTATTACACAGCTTTGAGCAAAGCTCAGGATGGATTATAAACAAGCCAGGAATCCCACCCACATACAGCTGTTTCAAGGTCACTACCTCAAATAATATATAAATGTATATTTAGACATGCAAAGCCACGACGGTGCCATACTAATAGGGAGCATTGTAGACACCCCTGAATGGGTTCTCTGTGCATAAAATCAGCAAAAATTCTGAACACGGTCCTTGGCGGTTTAGGTGACAATTCATCCTATAAAAGTATCATACAGGAGCAGAAGACTTACCACTCACCTTGTTAAAAAAAAGTTAGTAATTATTGAAGAATTTGAAAATAAAATAACAATCTCCTTTATCCTCTAATAAATCAATCCAGATAGTTCTTGACAGATTTGAGTTATTTTAATCCGTAATTACTTGTGAATGAAACGTATTAGTGTTTAATTTGAAATCAAGAACTTCACTCACACATCCCAGTAAAAAAAATATAAGTTCATCAAAACTGGCAGTTCAATTTACAGCATTTACACCCCATAGTGTTTAGCTGTGATAATTGTTATAACCCAAGTGATATATTTGTAGCTTTATATACTAAGAAGATTATTCACTTCTTGAAGACACAGAAGAAATTATTAAATTCTAACTTATTGAGACAGAGACAATCTGTTCCATGGGATTGAGGCTCCACTGGTCTTTTTACCCCTTTCTTCTTTTATGCTTCCTTCTTTCTTTTAGCCTTCCTCCTTTTTTATCTTTGATTGCTTCCTTTATCCACTTTAATCCATCCATCCAACCATCTATCAATCCATTCTTCATCTTTCCTTCTTTCTTTTATCATCCTTTCTTTTATCCTCATTTTTTATCTTTGCTTTCTTCCTTTATCTACTTTATCCCGTCCATCCAACCATCTATCGATCCATTCTTCATCTTTCCTTCTTTCTTTTTCCTTCCTTGCCTCCTTTACCCATACATCACTTCTTCATCATTCTTCCTTTTTTGTTGTGTGTCTTCCTTTATCCATCCTTCCTTTATCTTTCCTCCTACTTTTATCCTTGTTTACTTATATTACCGTCCTTTATATTTTCTTTCTATTGTCCGTAATGTCTTTATTTCTATATTTCATATCTAAAAGAGGCTGCTCTCAGAGTGGATTATCATGTCCATAGACCTTAACCTATGAAGATGAGGACTCCTTGCTCACAGTGCCTTAGGTAGTTCAGAAACATATGTTGGGGGTTTTCTGTTTCTCCTGTTAAATGTAGAGTTGCCTGGTACATTAGACTCTCAGTTAACCAGAACGCTCAAGCAACCAGAAAAAACATTTGAATACAGCACTTTACAGGGTTCAACAAATACCTGGAGCCAGGTTGCCCCGCCACATAATGCTTACAGGCACCTAGATGTCATCCACTGCACGTCTCTGCAATTCAGGGTTACCTGGAAGCAAACGGGCATGAGTGACTAAGCCAGGGTAGTGTTGGCGTGACATTCCCTAGGCATGAGTGACTGAGCCAGTGCAGTGTTGGTGTTACATTCCCCGGGCATGAGTGACTGAGCCAGGGCAGTGTTGGTGTTACATTCCCCGGGCATGAGTGACTAAGCCAGGGCAATGTTGGGGTTACATTCCCTGGGCATGAGTGACTGAGCCAGGGCAGTGTTGGGGTTACATTCCCTGGGTATGAGTGACTGAGACAGTGCAGTGTTGGGGTTACATGCCCCGGGCATGAGTGACTGAGCCAGTGCAGTGTTGGCGTTACATTCCCTGGGCATGAGTAACTAAGCCAGAGCAGTGTTGGCGTTACATTCCCAGGGCATGAGTGACTGAGCCAGTGCAGTATTGGTGTTACTTTCCATGGGCATGAGTGACTGTGCCAGGGCAGTGTTGGCGTTACATTCCCTGGGCATGAGTGACGAAGCCAGGGCAATGTTGGGGTTACATTCCCTGGGCATGAGTGACTGAGCCAGGGCAGTGTTGGCGTTACATTCCCTGGGCATGAGTGACTAAGCCAGAGCAGTGTTGGCGTTACATTCCCTGGGCATGAGTGACTGAGCCAGTGCAGTATTGGTGTTACTTTCCCCGGGCATGAGTGACTAAGCCAGGGCAGTGTTGGCGTTACATTCCCCGGGCATGAGTGACTAAGCCAGGGCAATGTTGGGGTTACATTCCCTGGGCATGAGTGACTGAGCCAGGGCAGTGTTGGCGTTACATTCCCCGGACATGAGTGAATGAGCCAGTGCAGTGTTGGCGTTACATTCCCCGGGCATGAGTGACTGAGCCAGGGAAGTGTTGGGGTTACATTTCCCAGGCATGAGTGACTGAGCCAGTGCACTGTTGGCGTTACATTCCCCGGGCATGGGTAACTGAGCCAGGGCAGTGTTGGCATTACATTCCCCGAGCATGAGTAACTGAGCCAGGGCAGTGTTGGGGTTACATTCCCTGGGCATGAGTGACTGAGCCAGGGAAGTGTTGGGGTTACATTCCCCAGGCATGAGTGACTGAGCCAGTGCAGTGTTGGCGTTATGTTGCCCGGGCATGAGGGACTGAGCCACGGCAGTGTTGGTGTTACATTCCCTGGGCATGAGTGACTGAGCCAGTGCAGTGTTGGTGTTACATTCCCCGGGCATGAGGGACTGAGCCAGGGCAGTGTTGGGGTTACATTCCCCGGGCATGAGTAACTGAGCCAGGGCAGTGTTGGGGTTACATTCCCTGGGCATGATTGACTGAGCCAGGGCAGTGTTGGGGTTACGTTCCCCTGGCATGAGTAACTGAGCCAGTGCAGTGTTGGGGTTACATTCCCTGGGCATGAGTGACTCAACCAGTGCAGTCTTGAGGTTACATTCACCGGGCATCAGTGACTGAGCCAGTGCAGTGTTTGCTTTACATTCCCCGGGCATGAGTGACTGAGCCAGGGCAGTGTTGGGGTTATATTCCCCGGGCATGAGTGACTGAGCCAGGGCAGTGTTGGCGTTACATCCCCGGGTATGAGCGACTGAGCCAGGGCAGTGTTGGCGTTACATCCTCGGGCATGAGTGACTAAGCCAGGGAAGTGTTGGGGTTACATTCCCCAGGCATGAGTGACTGAGCCAGTGCAGTTTCGGGGTTACATTCCCTGGGCATGAGTGACTGAGCTAGGGAAGTGTTGGGGTTGCATTCCCCAGGCATGAGTGAATGAGCCAGTGCAGTGTTGGAGTTACATTCCCCGGGCATGAGTGACTGAGCCAGGGAAGAGTTGGGGTTACATTTCCCAGGCATGAGTGACTGAGCCAGTGCACTGTTGGCATTACATTCCCCGGGTATGGGTAACTGAGCCAGGGCAGTGTTGGTATTACATTCCCAGAGCATGAGTGACTGAGCCAGTGCAGTGTTGGGGTTACATTCCCTGGGCATGAGTGACTGAGCCAGGAAAGTGTTGGGGTTACATTCCCCAGGCATGAGTGACTGAGCCAGTGCAGTGTTGGCGTTATGTTGCCCGGGCATGAGTGACTGAGCCAGTGCACTGTTGGCGTTACATTCCCCGGGCATGGGTAACTGAGCCAGGGCAGTGTTGGCATTACATTCCCAGAGCATGAGTGACTGTGCCAGTGCAGTGTTGGGGTAACATTCCCCAGGCATGAGTGACTGAGCCAGTGCACTGTTGGCGTTACATTCCCCGGGCATGGGTAACTGAGCCAGGGCAGTGTTGGCATTACATTCCCAGAGCATGAGTGACTGAGCCAGGGAAGAGTTGGGGTTACATTCCCCAGGCATGAGTGACTGAGCCAGTGCACTGTTGGCGTTATGTTGCACGGGCATGAGGGACTGAGCCAGGGCAGTGTGGGTGTTACATTCCCTGGGCATGAGTGACTGAGCCAGTGCAGTGTTGGTGTTACATTCCCTGGGCATGAGTGACTGAGCCAGGGCAGTGTTGGGGTTACATTCCCCGGGCATGAGTAACTGAACCAGGGCAGTGTTGGGGTTACATGTGTTGGGGTTACATTCCCTGGGCATGATTGACTGAGCCAGGGCAGTGTTGGGGTTACGTTCCCCGGGCATGAGTAACTGAGCCAGGGCAGTGTTGGGGTTACATTCCCCGGCCATAATTGACTGAGCCAGTGCAGTGTTGTGGTTACATTCCCTGGGCATTAGTGACTGAGCCAGTGCAGTTGGGGTTACATTCCCTGGGCATGAGTGACTGAGCCAGGGCAGTGTTGGGGTTACATTCCCCGGGCATGTGTAACTGAGCCAGAGCAGTTTTGGTGTTACATTCCCCGGGCATGAGTGACTGAGCCAGGGCATTGTTGGCGTTACATTCCCTGGGCATGAATAACTGAGCCAGGGAAGTGTTGGGGTTACATTCCCCGAGCATGAGTGACTGAGCCAGTGCAGTTTTGGGGTTACATTCCCTGGGCATGAGTGACTGAGCCAGTGCAGTGTTGGGGTTACATTCCCTGGGCATGAGTGACTGAGCCATTGAAGTGTTGGGGTTACATTCCCCAGGCATGAGTGACTGAGCCAGTGCAGTGTTGGCGTTATGTTGCCCGGGCATGAGGGACTGAACCAGGGCAGTGTTGGTGTTACATTCCCTGGCCATGAGTGACTGAGCCAGTGCAGTGTTGGTATTACATTCCCCGGGCATGAGTGACTGAGCCAGGGCAGTGTTGGGGTTACATTCCCCGGGCATTAGTAACTGAGCCAGGGCAGTGTTGGTGTTACATTCCCTGGGCATGATTGACTGAGCCAGGGCAGTGTTGGGGTTACGTTCCCCTGGCATGAGTAACTGAGCCAGGGCAGTGTTGGGGTTACATTCCCTGGGCATAAGTGACTGAGCCAGTGCAGTGTTGTGGTTACATTCCCTGGGCATGAGTGACTGAGCCAGTGCAGTTGGGGTTACATTCCCTGGGCATGAGTGTCTGAGCCAGGGCAGTGTTGGGGTTACATTCCCCGGGCATGAGTAACTGAGCCAGAGCAGTGTTGGTGTTACATTCCCTGGGTATGGGTAACTGAGCCAGGGCAGTGTTGGTATTACATTCCCAGAGTATGAGTGACTGAGCCAGTGCAGTGTTGGGGTTACATTCCCTGGGCATGAGTGACTGAGCCAGGGAAGTGTTGGGGTTACATCCCCGGGTATGAGCGACTGAGCCAGGGCAGTGTTGGCGTTACATCCTCGGGCATGAGTGACTAAGCCAGGGAAGTGTTGGGGTTACATTCCCCAGGCATGAGTGACTGAGCCAGTGCAGTTTCGGGGTTACATTCCCTGGGCATGAGTGACTGAGCTAGGGAAGTGTTGGGGTTGCATTCCCCAGGCATGAGTGAATGAGCCAGTGCAGTGTTGGAGTTACATTCCCCGGGCATGAGTGACTGAGCCAGGGAAGAGTTGGGGTTACATTTCCCAGGCATGAGTGACTGAGCCAGTGCACTGTTGGCATTACATTCCCCGGGTATGGGTAACTGAGCCAGGGCAGTGTTGGTATTACATTCCCAGAGCATGAGTGACTGAGCCAGTGCAGTGTTGGGGTTACATTCCCTGGGCATGAGTGACTGAGCCAGGGAAGTGTTGGGGTTACATTCCCCAGGCATGAGTGACTGAGACAGTGCAGTGTTGGCGTTATGTTGCCCGGGCATGAGTGACTGAGCCAGTGCACTGTTGGCGTTACATTCCCCGGGCATGGGTAACTGAGCCAGGGCAGTGTTGGCATTACATTCCCAGAGCATGAGTGACTGAGCCAGTGCAGTGTTGGGGTAACATTCCCCGGGCATGAGTGACTGAGCCAGTGCACTGTTGGCGTTACATTCCCCGGGCATGGGTAACTGAGCCAGGGCAGTGTTGGCATTACATTCCCAGAGCATGAGTGACTGAGCCAGGGAAGAGTTGGGGTTACATTCCCCAGGCATGAGTGACTGAGCCAGTGCAGTGTTGGCGTTATGTTGCCCGGGCATGAGTGACTGAGCCAGTGCACTGTTGGCGTTACATTCCCCGGGCATGGGTAACTGAGCCAGGGCAGTGTTGGCATTACATTCCCAGAGCATGAGTGACTGAGCCAGTGCAGTGTTGGGGTAACATTCCCCGGGCATGAGTGACTGAGCCAGTGCACTGTTGGTGTTACATTCCCCGGGTATGGGTAACTGAGCCAGGGCAGTGTTGGCATTACATTCCCAGAGCATGAGTGACTGAGCCAGGGAAGAGTTGGGGTTACATTCCCCAGGCATGAGTGACTGAGCCAGTGCAGTGTTGGTGTTACATTCCCTGGGCATGAGTGACTGAACCAGGTCAGTGTTGGGGTTACGTTCCCCGGGCATAAGTGACTGAGCCAGTGCAGTGTTGTGGTTACATTTCCCGGGCATGAGTAACTGAGCCAGGGCAGTGTTGGTGTTACATTCCCCGGGCATAAGTGACTGAGCCAGTGCAGTGTTGTGGTTACATTCCCTGGGCATTAGTGACTGAGCCAGTGCAGTTGGGGTTACATTCCCTGGGCATGAGTGACTGAGCCAGGGCAGTGTTGGGGTTACATTCCCCGGGCATGTGTAACTGAGCCAGAGCAGTGTTGGTGTTACATTCCCCGGGCATGAGTGACTGAGCCAGGGCATTGTTGGTGTTACATTCCTTGGGCATGAGTGACTAAGACAGGGCAGTGTTGGTGTTACATCCCCGGGCATGAGTGACTGAGCCAGGTCAGTGTTGGCGTTACATCCTCGGACATGAGTGACTAAGCCAGGGCAGTGTTGGCGTTACATTCCGCGGGCATGAGTGACTGAGCCAGGGAAGTGTTGGGGTTACATTCCCCAGGCATGAGTGACTGAGCCAGTGCAGTGTTGGCGTTACATTCCCTGGGCATGAATAACTGAGCCAGGGAAGTGTTGGGGTTACATTCCCCGAGCATGAGTGACTGAGCCAGTGCAGTTTTGGGGTTACATTCCCTGGGCATGAGTGACTGAGCCAGTGCAGTGTTGGGGTTACATTCCCTGGGCATGAGTGACTGAGCCAGGGAAGTGTTGGGGTTACATTCCCCAGGCATGAGTGACTGAGCCAGTGCAGTGTTGGCGTTATGTTGCCCGGGCATGAGGGACTGAGCCAGGGCAGTGTTGGTGTTACATTCCCTGGGCATGAGTGACTGAGCCAGTGCAGTGTTGGTGTTACATTCCCCGGGCATGAGTGACTGAGCCAGGGCAGTGTTGGGGTTACATTCCCCGGGCATTAGTAACTGAGCCAGGGCAGTGTTGGTGTTACATTCCCTGGGCATGATTGACTGAGCCAGGGCAGTGTTGGGGTTACGTTCCCCGGGCATGAGTAACTGAGCCAGGGCAGTGTTGGGGTTACATTCCCTGGGCATAAGTGACTGAGCCAGTGCAGTGTTGTGGTTACATTCCCTGGGCATGAGTGACTGAGCCAGTGCAGTGTTGGGGTTACATTACCTGGGCATGGGTAACTGAGCCAGGGCAGTGTTGGCATTACATTCCCAGAGCATGAGTGACTGAGCCAGTGCAGTGTTGGGGTAACATTCCCCGGGCATGAGTGACTGAGCCAGTGCACTGTTGGCGTTACATTCCCCGGGCATGGGTAACTGAGCCAGGGCAGTGTTGGCATTACATTCCCAGAGCATGAGTGACTGAGCCAGGGAAGAGTTGGGGTTACATTCCCCAGGCATGAGTGACTGAGCCAGTGCAGTGTTGGTGTTACATTCCCTGGGCATGAGTGACTGAACCAGGTCAGTGTTGGGGTTACGTTCCCCGGGCATAAGTGACTGAGCCAGTGCAGTGTTGTGGTTACATTTCCCGGGCATGAGTAACTGAGCCAGTGCAGTGTTGTGGTTACATTCCCTGGGCATTAGTGACTGAGCCAGTGCAGTTGGGGTTACATTCCCTGGGCATGAGTGACTGAGCCAGGGCAGTGTTGGGGTTACATTCCCCGGGCATGTGTAACTGAGCCAGAGCAGTGTTGGTGTTACATTCCCCGGGCATGAGTGACTGAGCCAGGGCATTGTTGGTGTTACATTCCTTGGGCATGAGTGACTAAGACAGGGCAGTGTTGGTGTTACATCCCCGGGCATGAGTGACTGAGCCAGGTCAGTGTTGGCGTTACATCCTCGGACATGAGTGACTAAGCCAGGGCAGTGTTGGCGTTACATTCCGCGGGCATGAGTGACTGAGCCAGGGAAGTGTTGGGGTTACATTCCCCAGGCATGAGTGACTGAGCCAGTGCAGTGTTGGCGTTACATTCCCTGGGCATGAATAACTGAGCCAGGGAAGTGTTGGGGTTACATTCCCCGAGCATGAGTGACTGAGCCAGTGCAGTTTTGGGGTTACATTCCCTGGGCATGAGTGACTGAGCCAGTGCAGTGTTGGGGTTACATTCCCTGGGCATGAGTGACTGAGCCAGGGAAGTGTTGGGGTTACATTCCCCAGGCATGAGTGACTGAGCCAGTGCAGTGTTGGTGTTATGTTGCCCGGGCATGAGGGACTGAGCCAGGGCAGTGTTGGTGTTACATTCCCTGGGCATGAGTGACTGAGCCAGTGCAGTGTTGGTGTTACATTCCCCGGGCATGAGTGACTGAGCCAGGGCAGTGTTGGGGTTACATTCCCCGGGCATTAGTAACTGAGCCAGGGCAGTGTTGGTGTTACATTCCCTGGGCATGATTGACTGAGCCAGGGCAGTGTTGGGGTTACGTTCCCCTGGCATGAGTAACTGAGCCAGGGCAGTGTTGGGGTTACATTCCCTGGGCATAAGTGACTGAGCCAGTGCAGTGTTGTGGTTACATTCCCTGGGCATGAGTGACTGAGCCAGTGCAGTGTTGGGGTTACATTACCTGGGCATGAGTGTCTGAGCCAGGGCAGTGTTGGGGTTACATTCCCCGGGCATGAGTAACTGAGCCAGAGCAGTGTTGGTGTTACATTCCCCGGGCATGAGTAACTGAACCAGGGAAGAGTTGGGGTTACATTCACCAAGCATGAGTGACTGAGCCAGGCAGTTTTGGGGTTACATTCTCTGGGCATGAGTGACTGAGCCAGGGAAGTGTTGGGGTTACATTCCCTGGGCATTAATGACTGAGCCAGTGCAGTGTTGGCGTTATGTTGCCCGGGCATGAGGGACTGAGCCAGGGCAGTGTTGGTGTTACATTCCCTGGGCATGAGTGACTGAGCCAGGGAAGTGTTGGGGTTAAACCGTTATGTTAAACCATAGCACTTTGGCAATGAGCGCCGCAGGCGCTCATTGCAGGCGAGCCTCGCATAGCGAGGCAAGCCGTTAAACCGTAGCACTTAGAAAAAAAATACAAAATGAAAAAAATTACGAGATAAGCGGCTGAACCAAAACACTAAAAAAAAACTCAATACACACTAAAAAATAAAATAAAGGTCACTTACAGCATGGGGCACCAGGCAGGACGTCTGGAAGTGAGTTGGAACTGTAATTTACATCGATTTAGCCGAGTTACAAAGATCGAAAATCGGCTAAGCGAGAAAAAAATGGCCGCAGAAAAAAATGAAAACGAGGCTATACTACTACGAACTGCGTAAAACACAGCCACAGACGTATGTGTTTGAAAAACAACGAGATAAAGGATGCGGATTAACCGCGCAATGAGTAAAAAGACAGTAGCGAGTACATTTTACGAAAACCAATTACAGATTTACGCATTAACACAGATTTAACGCCTTTGTCTCGCGCAACATCGGATTTCCCGCCTAAACCAACGCATTTGATGAAATATAAGTTGCAAGTTACAAAAAAAAAATAAATAAATATATATATATTTAAAGGGAAAAAAAGGGACAAATGTAGCGTCATGTTGTGTGGCAAACAAATTTCACATGTCATTTGACCGTTTGACCATATTTACTGTTAAGCCGTAGTACTTTAGCGGGCTTAGCGATGAGCGCCGCAGGCGGTCATCGCCTGGCGAGCCTCGCGCAGCGAGGCGAGCCGTTAAACCGTAGTACTTTGGCAATAAGCGCCGCAGAAAAAATGCCGGACGAACAAAACAAAAACGAGGCTACAGCACTATAACCTCGGAAAACACGTACCGATAATCCGCTAAGACGCATACCACACATTATCCGCCCTTTTAGGATAATGCGGAAGTACACAGCTACGTTAACGGTTTTGGCTTGCGCACGCACACTATTACACTGCACACGTTCATCACGCTTACACAGCACCTCCACACCACTAATGCTGCAGCAACATCAACACAGATTGTCAGCTCTTCAACACAATGCATAAAAATACGGAAATTAATTTATTAATTTGAATTCTATATTTCAGTAGTACACACAAAACAACATTAGCTACCTTACAATTCCATATGTATATTAATAACTAAACAACTTTTAAAACATACACATCTCATTGCCGTCATTTTTTGACGGGCAATACGCTAGTATATATATATATATATATATATATACCTTGGAACTTGTCATTGATTGTTTCTGGACAGCTGGCCGAGTTCCAAAACGGTTGCCTTCCAACCTCCCATAAGGAGTCATCTAAATTGGTCTTAGCAACAGTGACAAATACCGAGATATTGCAATAAGTAACAAGGTTTTTTGCTCATCCAGACGTGTTGAGTTCCAAATTTGTTGATTTTGGAGGACAACTTGAACTGAGTTACCACTGTATATATATATATATATATATATATATATATATATATATATATATATTACCATTCTCTTCACAAATCTCCTCTAACCATTTATTTCACCCACTCCTCTCTTTCTCCATGTTTATTTCTTTCTCCTTCCTTCCAATCCTCTCTCCTAAACTCCCTTCCTGTCTCGCCATCTCCTTCTCACTCTCTTGGATCTCTCTACCTTTAACTGCAGAGCCATTAAGACTACTTTTGATTATTCCATTAATAATATCTTGTAACATTCAAGACTCCATGGTGAATACACAATATACCATCTACAAGGCTGACTTTAGCAGTGCTGACATTTGGTTCCAGATTGACTTCAGACACTGATTTAAACTCCTCACTGAGCTGAATCAAGCACAGCAGAGTAATAAATTAGCAGGGCGTGTAAGAAGCAGACTACATGGCAAGACAAGACAGTAGAAGTCACTGGAGCAAGAAAGAAAAGAGATTATAACAAAATTGGTCTGTTTGACATTGATGACAAAATGTCCAAAGGAGCCGCATTAGTCTATGACAAAAAATACTTTCCCATGGGAAGAAAAGGGTCTTAGTGAGCTGTGCTTATGCACGTCTGATAAAATAATAAATAAATAACAGAGCAGCAATGTGTATAAGAAGATTATGTCAAACGTGGGGCCATTTCTCCTGGGATGTCTATGGTGAGGCTCAGGATCCGTCCTTGTTCCTTATCAAAATAATGAATTTTTTTGATATTCTGTTCCTTACGAAATTACACCCGAAGTTCAGTCGTCTTTGTTTTCTTCGATTTGTAAGAGCGGGAGGAGACCATCTAGGGAAATTGACATTAACAGCATGGATATCCATTGAACTACGGTGCCATACTTATCAAAAAGCCATTAACATTAAGCAAGTCCCTGGAAGTAATTTGATGTGACCAACTGAATTGGGATTTTGGTCCCTCTAGAAAGAAGAACTCTTCAGAAACCAGATTATCCTCTCTCTTATCTCTCCAAGGCTCTGGATCAAGTGGAGGATTTAATACCAAGAACATGCAATATTTTACAAAATCTTTATTGTATTCATTAAAATAGAAATATATGAAACTAAGCTGAATAAAATAGATTCTCACAAAGTTTTTGCCTTCTGATTTTATTTATCATATCAAAGCATAACGACAATAAAAACACACATATAATGTCTTATATATTATCGAACATTATTATATACCACACAGACCTTTTAATTGTATTGAAATTCATTCTAAGAGAATTAAAAGTTGTCATGAATTTGTAGTAATTAAAAAACGTATAATAAATTAACCAATACTTCCTCTTATAGTACTGCCATAAAACTTGACTGTTCAAAGTTGTCTCTAATTATGCTAATTTGGTGAATACCAGTTAATAACATTGTAAATTATTGTGAAATATCTATTAATAAAGCTAAAAATATCAAATAAGCTAACACATATTTAACTATACTCATATTTTAGATTATGAACAATAATTTTAATATAAACGTGTTAATTATGTGTATATAATTATGTATGACATGAGATGGATGTGGGCTTATACAATTAATAGGAATATCTTAAAAATGTAAGATAAGGTGCCAGCAATAAGAAATTTCAATATTATGTATATTAAAACAACTTTTGCATTCACTACAATTTTAAAATAAAATATGCTTTTTTTTCTTCTCCTTAAATAGAATATTCGGCTGCACCCATATGTTTCCTTGTTTGCATTACTGATGATGGAGACAAAAAATACTATTGATCATTCCAAGATCAACCCAATAACATTTTGAAGACTATTGAAGAATTTTCAAACAGAAAGAAGACAATAAAAAAAAATCTATTTATCCTATAGTTTTATCACATTCTGCCACCAACAATATGGACATTGAAAATAATGGAAGGAAAACCACTTTCAAGATGAAGGGGAAAGGAGAAATGCTTTATGTTTTCTCACTAAAAACCTTATTTTAAATTATAGTCAGAAGAAGCAAATAGTGAAGAGGTTGAAATGGTTAAGGGGTTGCACATTCTTGTCTTGATGGAAGTGATGTTGGAAATGGTATCAGGAGGTGAATGGGACTGTAAAATCTACAGACTTACGGGAACCATACTTGGTATGACTTGTGACCAACCAACAAATACAGATGGCTAGCAAAGATAGAAAGGGGATTTGCACTGAAAGAGCCACAGTACAGAGAGAGAGGGAAAGATAGAGAGATAGAGAAAAAAGAGATAGCGAGGGAGAAAGATAGATGGAAAGTAGACTATAGTCTCACATAGCAGGATTAAGCAATAAAAAATCATTAAGCTAACTTTTAATAAAAAATAGTAATATTCCCCAGCCTGGTAACTGTAACACATGTTTAGAACTTTCTGTATTCTGCTTTATTGTTATCCATTGCCCTAAATATACAAGTATATAATATTTAAGAATATTTTTTAAATATATTACATAATTTACTGAGCTCTATTTGTGTGCTCTTAAGAAAAGAGTTTTATAGCGTGTAAATAGTTACATTTTGCTTTTTTGATCAAATATGATTTTTTTCTGACTGGTTGGCTGTTACATGGGATTCTCATGGGAGTAATATTTGAACCTGGTCTTTATGTTGCAGTTTTTAGGTCTGAAATATCTTCATATCCAGCATTTTTGCATTACATACTGATTCTTCTACTTTTTTGATTATTTTGCTAATTTGTTATAAATAAAAATAGTCAATTCATGTTTAAAATATCTTAGAAGTGTAAAATGTTATACCTCTGCTTATGTTGTAAAAATATTTCTCAAGCATTCTCCAGAATCCAAATGGGGGCTTAATGTCCTCATATAATTGCCTACATCCCAGAAGCTCCAGCTGTACAGGACACCATTATTATTATTATTGTTTATTTGTAATGCGCCAATATATTCCTTAGCACTTTACATGGGTAGTAACAAAGCAAAAGAGTAGCAATAATAATGCATTGCAAAGGATGGAGCCATTGCTTACATTCTAAAAATACTGCTGTACAGGACACCATTGACTAAAATATAGAAAATATAGCTGTAGAAGATATTGCCTACATACAGCTGTACAGGACATCACTACATAAAACCCAAGAAATACAGCTCCACTGGACACCACTACATACAACCCAAAAAACAAAGCTGTACAGGACACCATGGTGTACAACCTGGAAAATCCAGCTTTCACCATTTCCAGCAACTCACAAGATAGAGCTGAACACTATTGCCTACAACCACAATATACAGCCGTACAGGAAACCATTGTGTACAACCCAGAATAACCAGCTTTACCAGACACCAGTTCCTACAACCCAGACTATCCAGCTGAACAGAACACCATTGCCTACAACCACAAGATACAGCTGTACAGGACACCATTGACTACAACCCAGAAAATCCAGCTGTACAGGACACCATTGCCTACAAAAAAAAACACCTGCACAGGACATCATTACTTACAACAAAATCAAGCTGTACAGGTCACTGTTTACAACCCACAACATACAGCTGTATAGGACACCATTGACTTCAACTCACAAATTCCAGCAGTGCAGGACACCATTGTGTACAACTCAGAAAATCCAACTAACTGTACAAGACACTATTGCCTACAACCCACAGGATAAGGCTGTACAGGAAACCAATGCCTGCAACTCAGGAAATCCAGCTGTACAGGACACCACTACCTACAACCCACAGGATACAGCTGTACAGGAAACCACTGCCTACAACACAGGAAATCCAGCTGTACAGGACACCACTGCCTACAACTCAGGAAATCCAGCTGTACAGGACACCACTGCCTACAACTCAGGAAATCCAGCTGTACAGGACACCAATGCTTACAACACAGGAAATCCAGCTGTACAGGACACCACTGCCTACAACTCAGGAAATCCAGCTGTGCAGGACACCACTGCCTACAACCCACAGGATACAGCTGTACAGGACACCACTGCCTACAACCCACAGGATACAGCTGTACAGGAAATCACTGCCTACAACTCAGGAAAAATCCAGCTGTACAGGACACCACTGCCTACAACCCACAGGATACAGCTGTACAGGACACCACTGCCTACAACCCACAGGATACAGCTGTACAGGACACCACTGCCTACAACCCACGGGATACAGCTGTACAGGAAATCACTGCCTACAACCCACAGGATACAGCTGTACGGACACCACTGCCTACAACCCACGGGATACAGCTGTACAGGACACCACTGCCTACAACCCACGGGATACAGCTGTACAGGACACCACTGCCTACAACCCACAGGATACAGCTGTACGGACACCACTGCCTACAACCCACAGGATACAGCTGTACGGACACCACTGCCTACAACCCACGGGATACAGCTGTACAGGACACCACTGCCTACAACCCACGGGATACAGCTGTACAGGACACCACTGCCTACAACCCACAGGATACAGCTGTACGGACACCACTGCCTACAACCCACAGGATACAGCTGTACGGACACCACTGCCTACAACCCACAGGATACAGCTGTACAAGATCAGAGCGGAGGAATAATTTGAAACTTTTACTTTAAACTGGGGAAGTTGAGGACGTATCTATTATTTTCCTACAAATCTTAAATTATATGTATTACCATATGTTGTATAAATACACGTAACTAGTTAAATAGTATATTATAGTAGCATTGTTATACTCATCTGAATGTGTCTTGAAACATATTGCCAGATGGCCCTTTGTTGTTGCTGAGAATTTATATAAATATGAGAAAACACATTGTTCTGATTACAACCATAATATATAATAATAATAATATTCTATATAATAGTATTAAAGCAAATATAGCTTCCAATTAATGCTAAATAATACTTTGTTGTATATATATTGTAGGCATAACTAGGAATCCCAAAGAAAAAGAAACCCCCATATCAGAAACACTATCAGCCCTATTAGATTGCTCCTGGCCTCTTTCAGCTACCCACAAATGATCTGCGGGTTACAGGCGGAAAAACCCTACGGGCTGTCAGAATTGGAACTCCGTCTCAACTAAGCCTTTGATCTGTCAAGCGCGTAAATGTTACGATCACAAATTGCTATTAAATTGCTACGAATCCACAAGGACGAACTGGCGTTCAAACCTGTATATGGCAAATGGAGCCAAAAAGCCTACGGGTACCAGAGAGGACCCGCAAGGGGGTTAAAGAGCAAATATAAACACACTACTGTATTTTGAATTAAAGGAAAAGTGATGTTAAGCAAGTCTGCAATGTAAATAGTTTATTTTATGTTAAATTTCCTTGTTATATCCATACCTGCAAGCAATGTGTTAATATGTATAATGTAACTCGCATGGACTAGAATATCCTATTTACTGATTTATTCATATTTCATTATTTCTGGAATGCGGGCCCGAACCCGTACTTCAAACCTGTAAGGGATTGAAATCTAACCTCCATTTTTCAGTGACAGAATGATGACAATCTCATTTACTATTGGCTCCATCAAAACCCGTAACGGTTTTGACTAATTGATCATGTTCATGGCCGCAAATGCAACGTGCGCAAGAATGGTTTACGGGTTTGGATGTCAGACATGTCTGTTTGCGGGCTTGACTAATTTTATCGATCTGTAACACCGCTGATTTTCAATCCCGCAGGCTTTGCCACGACCTCTGCGGGCTTGGAATTTTATATGGCCCAGTGTGTACAAATGTATTTTCTTCTATATTAACTTACACAGAAGTATTAAAATTCCACCTAAATAAAAACAATAAAACATATAAAACACGGTTATTTATCTGATTAATCTAATTAATCAGACAGAAAGATATTATCAGTTTGTCTCTCCATGTCTCACCTCTGCAGAGGATCCAAATGGAACAAGGGGTTTGAAGTTGATATAAAGTGCTCATGTGTTAAATCAAAAAGTGAATATTAACTTCCAAAGTAATTAAGTGATAATAAGTGCCATTGAGGTGCTAGGTTAAAACTGCAGAGTACTATAGTTCATAGCAACTAATTACACCTGAAACTTGCACAAATAGCTCTAAGGGCAACATTTTTTGTTTTAATCAGCAATTAATTAACTAAGAACTCATCTATAATGTTTCATAGTCATATAGCTCTATCTATAACAGTAGGATACAATGTTTAAAGATGACACTAGGGCATCAATTGGAGAATGGTTTCACAGGATTATCCACATAATCACATTATAATGTGAATAAATGTTCTTATTATTCACTGCAAGTTCTATTTTAAACACCTTTGCCCTAAAGTTACACATTGTATCATATGAGAAGCAACATTTTATTGTATATAACTCTCATTAGAATTACACAAATGTTATGTGTTATTTACATTTACCGCATTATACTAAATAATAATTATATTTGTAATGTCTTTACTAATTACAACACATTTTCTGTTAACTGGATAACATAAACTGTGAATTGACTTATTTTCCATTATAGGGTCTTTTTTCCAACACTTCCACAGACATGAGAGCAAGCACATCATAATGACCCGACGTACGTTTCTCTAATTTTTTACCAAGTTTTATCATGGAACACTCCCTCTCACCTCACCAAAGGTCCTACTTGATTTAGACTGGATATATAAAATATTGACCATAAATTTAATTAATATACCTATAAGAATGAATTTACCCCTAAAACTCTAATTAGTACTAAGAATATTTTGTGTGAGTCAGTGGTAAGATCAATGATTAAAATGTGATGTTATGCATTGTAACAAAGAACATTGTACTACTTATACATGACTTGATCGATCAGAGACTTAGGATGGACTGGAGAAATGAATGAAAGGGACTCTGTCACCCCAACAGGAAGCTGACTTAATTTTAAAGAGAATTACAAACTGGCTATACATTTTGTCTACATTACATAATTTCTAAAATAATTAGAATTGATTTTGCAGCTCCTATATACTAATGTGCAGCTCAGTATGCTAATGTGCAACTCAAAATCAGGGGCGGAGCTACCAGTGGTGCTGGTGGAGCAATGCATTAGGGCCCTCCTTCTGGGGGTGGGGGGAGCAGTGCTGTGTTTATTGTTTTTTTATATATTTTTTTGCTGTAGCACAGAGCCTCCCTGGGCCTCCCCACCCTAGCCCAATCTGCCATGCCCACCTCCTGGGCCCCCCTGGGCCTGTTTAAAAATGGAATTTCTACTGAAGCTTGAAGAGGTGGCAGTGTGGAGCAGTTCGTCACACTGGAAATGTGTATAAGGGAAAATAGAGCAAGGGTTGCAAAGTGACAGCAAAGTACATCGGAGATGGGTTCTGTGAAGGGGAGCAAAGGAAATAGGGATGGGTGTCACTTGAGGGGGGGAGGAAAAAATATTATTGCTCCAAGGCCCTCCATTCTCTAGCTCTGCCATTTCTCAGAGTACTAAATAATGGTGGGACAAGGGTCTAACTGCCAGATAATATTGGGGTCTTCATTTTGGCCACTACAGAGTCAGATAAGCAGACTGTAATCTTAATTACCACATCAAAGCAGCTACAACAACATGGAATTCCTATGGACTAATTAAAAAAATGGATAACTCAACATATAACCAGTTTGTATGCTATTTAAGAATAACATTAAAAGTAAATGGTGATTTGGTGGTGACAGAGTCCCGTTAAGAAAAATTTATAATAAATATAATATTCATCAAAATTGTGCTAAATGCCCCTATTCATTGCTATTTTTCTATTGCAAATATAATGTCTTCTTAGGTGTTTTTCTGTCAATTTTCCAGTGTGCAATATTAATATTTAAAAAAAAAAAAGTAAATTTGTTGAATAAGATTAGCATGTAGGTTGTTATGTTTTCCTATGAACAACATAATAACACATCATTACATACAGAGAGTCCTAGAATATTAGATGGGTTCTGTTTAAGAGACAAGTAAGATCTTTATGTTCTTAAATAAAAATATAAGGAAAAGATGACAACATATCACCAGCTTCTTCTCATTTGCTTTGCCAATGAACAGTATTTTTTTCATCTGTTATTTGTCTGCATAGTTTCTGAGCTCTGACTTGTTCCGGATTCTGCTTATTTGCCGCCTACCCTGACCTCAGGATTCTATATTTGATTATAATTGATTTAAGCCCAAAGAATGCAATCACAGCCATCTTCTCACTCTCTTTGCCGATGAACAGTCATTTTTTTTCTTGGGTATGATCTGATCTGTTATTTGTCTGTGTAAATTCTGAGCTTTGCTTTGTTCCTGACTCTGCTTGTTTGCTCCCTACCCTGAACTCAGAATTGTCTATTTGAATTAGAATTGACTTAAGCCCCAGAAAATCAATTACAGCCTCAGAGAAACACTTTCCTGCATTTTTGAATCATAGGTAATGTAGTTTTTTGTCTATTTCTCGATTAACCAATAGCACATTTGTGTTCACTTTTGAATGTCTAATAATAAGTTAAAAATTGTTTTTCCTGTCCGTAATTCCAAAAATATAATGTTTGTACTGCACTCTGAGAATCTGGGCAGGGGCATACAAATGAGGCCACAATGCATTATCACTCACTAATCCAATACCACTTTATACATGGCTCCTTTTAGCATATGCTTGATGTATTACCCAGCTATAAAGCATAGGGTGGATTTTTCATGAGTAAGGAAATCTACCCACATCAATAGATCTCATCAGTATGGGGATGGTTCCTAACTTGTTCTATATTCTCCCTATTTTCCCATTATAGAAGGCTTTTTTCCAACACTTCCACAAGCACATCCTCATGACCCGACGTACATTTCTCTCAGTTTATACCAAGTTTTATCATGGATCACCCCCTCTCACCTCACCAAAGGTCCTACTTGATTTAGACTGGATATATAAAATATTGACCATTAATTTAACTAATATACCTATAAGAAAAAATATAATTGAGCCCGTAAAACTCAAATTAGTACTAAGAATATTCTGTGTGAGTCAGTGGTTAGACCAATGCAATGATTAAAATGTGATGTTATACATTGTAACAAAGAACATTGTATTACTGATGGATCGGAGACTTGGTATGGACTGGAGAAATAAATGATAGTGACTCTGTCACCCCAACAGGAAGCTGACTTAATTTTAAAGAGAATTACAAACTGGCTATACATTTTGTCTACATTACATAATTTCTAAAACAATTGGAATTGATTTTGCAGCTCCCGTATACTAATGTGCAGCTCAGTATGCTAATGTGCAGCTCAGTATGCTAATGTGCAGTTTAAAATCAGGGGCGGAGCTACCAGTGGTGCAGGTGGAGCAATGCATCAGGGCCCTCCTTCTGGGGGGGGGGGGGGGGGGCTCTTGCTGTGTTTTTTATTTTATTCAATTTTTTGCTGTAGCATGTGTCTCTCCATTAAAGGCTGATAATCACATAATTTAGCTTATGGTTGGCAAAAGTGTACAATAAATAAATGGTACCTATGATATTACTGCTTGACCCTTTAATTAGATTTTTTAAATGCTACCAGATACCACCCAGTGCCCATAATGAATGTTGAAAAAGTGTGTTTGTGAAACAGGAATTGTAACATTTCACTGAAATATTATTTTTTATTTAACGTAATAACAATTGGTGGGAGTTGTAGTATCAGGCTCTTAAACAATGAATATATCACTTCACATTAAAATAATACAAATTTCCATTGTTGTGGAGTCAATGACTGCCAGTCCAGCTTTAATAACACAATAATCACAGCATCCTTATCTGGGAAATATAACTAGCATGGATAAAGGTCAAGTGCCATCAACAAAGAACAAATATACTGTGATACAAAGTACCATAGTGTAATTAAGGAGAGATCACTGTTAGTATTGTGTAAAGTTCTGTTTATACCTCTTATGTCTCTCTATTAATGAGATTCTGTCTGTTATATCTAAATAAGAATAATGCTTTGTGTCACAGAGTTCTGCCTATAAGTCCCCCTTTGTGTTAATCTGTATTGTCAGAGAGAATGATGGATGGAAGTGATCTAACCCCATTAGTGCTCAAGAGGCAGTTTTATCTTACAGTATATGTTATTTACATTGTGCACGAAACAAAGTGTATATTTTATTTATTCATATACAAATACCTATCTATCTATCTATCTATCTATCTATCTATCTATCTATCTATCTATCTATCCATCCATCCAGTACATATAATATTGGTATAAAGATACATGCATGCACACATCACATATTATAATTGTCAAACTCTGATTCATAGTCATGCTTTGCGACAAATCGCAGTTTGACAATCGCAAAGCCTCCGTTATACGCACATGCGCATTGTGACCTGTTTGCAGAGCATGAACAGTGCGCAGCATTAGCTACGCAGGCACATTGCGCTTTGTTACCCGCGCATGCGCACTGTACGGCGGTAGCCGCACATGCGCATTGTGCTCCGTGAGCTGCGCATGCGTATTGCCCGCCGCTAGCTGCTTCACGGGAGAGAAGGGTGGTAGAGGCACACAGAAGAGGGAAGAGATACACAGGGGAGGAGGGGAGACACACAGGGGAGGAGGGGAGAGACACACAGGGGAGGAGGGGAGACAAACAGGGGAGGAGGGGAGAGACACACAGGGGAGGAGGGGAGACACACAGGGGAGGAGGGGAGAGACACACGGGGAGGAGGGAGGGAGCCACAGGGGAGTGAGAGGAGGGGGAAGAGACACAGGGGAGGGAGAGGAGGGTGGAAAGACAAAGGGGAGGTAAATGGGAAGAGACATGAGGGAGGTGGGGTAAAAGAGATACAGGGACAGAGACGTGAGGAGGGGGGAAGAGACACAGGGGAGGTGGAAAGAGACACAGGGAGAGGGAAAGAGACACAGGGGATAGGGAACAAGTTGCAGGGGAGGGAGAGATGGGGAAGAAACACAGGAGGGAAAAAGACACAGGCAAGGGAGAGGAGGGGGGGAAGAGACACAGGAGATGGAGAAGGGGGAAAGAGACAGGGGAGTGAGAGGAGGGGGAAGAGACACAGGGGAGGTGGGAAAGACACAGGGGGGAAATGGGGGGGAGGAGACACAAGGGAGAGGGGGAAAAGACACAGGGGGAGGGGGGATGAGACACATTGGAGGGAGAAAGAGACACAGGTGGAAGGAGAGGGGGGAAAGAGACAAAGGAGGGAAAGAGACACAAGGAGGAGATTAGAGACACAAGACACAAGAGGGGGTAAAAACACAGAGGGGGAAGAAGACACAAGAGAGTGAGAGGAGGGGGGAGAGGAAGCACAAGGGAGGGAGAGGAGGGGGGAAATGAGACACAAGGGAGGAAGTAGCCTTTGGCACTCATTGCAAGGCCTGTGAAGTTGAGGGGGGGAGAGGTAGAGGTGGGGGGGCTTGCAATGAGCACCAAAAGTCTCCCTTCTTTTTGTTCCTCACTTGGTGAGGGGAGAAGAGAAAGAAAGATACAGAGAGAAGGATGGGGAGTCAAATATGAGAGCGGTTGAGGTGGGATGGAAAGAGACCGTGAATGGGAAAGATGGAGGAGAGACATAAATGAGAATGGGAGAGGTAACTGTGGAGAGGAAAGAAGGAGATGATAAGAGGAGTGAGAGTGGTAAAGAGGGTAGAAAGAGAGAGATTACGAGAAGGGAAGAAAGGAGAGAGAGCAATTTAGACCTGAGAAGGGGAGAGAGAAAGCGAGGGAGAGGAGATGGAGGAACGAGTAGGAGAAGATAGGGAATAATAGAGGAGAGGAAATGGAGAATGTGAGTGAAGGAGAAAAAGGGGATTTGAGAAGAAGAAAAGAGAGGAAGGAAGCAAAAGAAGAGAAACAAAATAGGGAAGGAAAGTGGAAACAAGAGGACACCAGAGGATCCATGGAGAGAAGAAAGGGGGGTAAAGAGAAGGGTAAATGAATAGGTGGGAATGGAAAGAATGTTGAATAGGGGGATAGGGAAAGAAGGATAACATGTGGAGAGCAGGGAGATAGTGGGGAATCAAAGCTGAACAAATGTGATAGGAAAGAAGGGAGAAAAACTGGGGGAGAGAATGTAAGAATGAGCCGAAAAGCGAGAATATGACAGAAGGGAAAATTGGTGGAGTATGATGAGATGTAGCCGCTTTTCTCTAAATGCTAAATGCTTCTTGCAAATAAGGAGGCATAACAGAGGGAGGTGCAGCAATCACTCAATGCATTCAATGTCCACCTAGATAAGCAAACACAGTTCCCTGATGTAACAATCACTTGTATATACATTTAGTCAGGTCTGGAGATATAATTATTATTTTGTTGGTGACTGCTGCCAGCAGTGGCTCCATGTGAGGTATCTTATTATGGGAGGTGGGCAGCATAATACCCCTATCCGCTATTCATTCCTGCTGTCCAGTGGAGACGTCTTCTAGCCACCTTGCCGCCAACTCATCCCACCCTGCCAGCAGCCAGTGTTTTCTGGCAACCGACTCTCCCCGATGAGGTTACATGACACAGATACTCGGTCTAGTCCAGTCACGTGCTGACAAAATGTCATATAATATGTTTTCAAATGCACCACTGTACTGAAAATAAAAAACTTATGTTTGAAAACTTTGACTGTCTAAGAACATAATTAGACATTTAATTAGAAAAAATACTCTGTGAGGACTTTGCTGGATCCTGGAGGCATCCATGATACTTTGGTGAAAGTTGATAAAAGTTTGAGAGGTGCATTTACATTTCTGAAGGGCAGTGCTTGCATCTATTGATGGCAGCTGTCTGAGTGGTGTCAGTTTCAATCAGATGCAATTATCTTTCAAATATTCAGGACCCCTCTCTCCACTAATATATAATAAAAACGCTCTTATTATGAGCTCTCGTGAATTAATGCAACACAGAGAAGATGGAATCCTCTATTTAATAATTATAATTCAGTGTTTCTTTAATTTTCATATAAACATGAATTACACATCTAATTATGTTATTTTGTTGCATTTTTCACAAATAAGCTCAGTTTTTCTTGCACTACAGTGGTAATGTAATATTGTTTTGAATAACTGACACATTGTATCAGCTTGCAAACACTAACCACCCATTACAATGTATATTGTTGTTCTCTAGTTGTGTCCGACTTTCCGTAACCATATGGACCACAGCACCCCAGGTACATCTGTCATCTATTGCCCCTCTGAGTTCCCTTAATGCATCCATCTATCTGTGATCCCCTTCTTTGTGTGCTTTCAATCTTTCGCAGCATTAGAGTCTTCTCTAAGGGTATCGCCAAAATATATGAGCCTCAGCCGCCTGATCAAACCTTCCAGTGAACAGTTTGGCTTCATCTCCTTTAGTATTGATTGACTGGATCCAAGGGACTCTAAGCAGTTTCCTCCAACACAATTCAAAGGCTTCAATTCTCCGGTGCTCAGACTTCTTTATGGTCCAGCTCTCACATCCGTATGTTACTACCGGGAATACCATAGATCTAACTATGCAGATCTTTGCTAATAGTGTAACTTCTTTACTTTTTAATAGCTTGTCCAAGCTTGCCGTAGCTTTCCTCCGCAGAAGCAAACACCTTTTATGACTGCAGTCATCATCTGCAGAGATCTTGGATCCCAGGAAAATAAAATCTGTCACTGCCTCCACTTCATCCACGTCTATTTGCCAGGAACTGAGATTGCCTTTGCCATGATCTTCGTCTTTTTAATGTATATTGTAAGGTTGAAGAACGATGTTCATTTCTTTCTGACCTACAACAATCTCTAATTAAATGTCTGTGTTGAGTTTTGTCCTCAGTTTAAATGTCAAATGTTTATTGTAGAATCTGCTGAGAATGGTCCATCTCTGATCTTCCGTATGAAGGCTCCCGCTCTCTGATCTCCATACTCCCGGAGCCCGCCTGTTCTTTTGTCATTGCGTCAGGTACTTAAACCTTTTAATCTTTAAAAAAAAAAAAAAAAATGCCAGCGATCTTTGGCAGTAATTCACATTTCATTTTCCTGCCTGATCTCTTTGACTTTTCGCAGTTGTCATGATTTGATCCTTTTATGACACGTGATTTGTACGGCACTGGGTAGGGAATATGGAGTATGCAAAAATACTCTATTATTGCAGCTTTTTATGCTTTTATTCTTTTATGACAAATATTGTTCCATTTTGGCTTTTATTTTACCTGAAAAAAAATGTTATTGGCCATGAACATCGCATTATTAGGTTGTAGTTATTGATTATCAGTCAAGTCTTATTAGTTAAAGAGCCAATGATGGTCCAGTGGTTAGGATTTGATGTTTCCACTGCAGCGTCTTGGGTTCGAATCCAGTCCGGGAACCAAGAGGTCACACCATACTGAAGCTGAGCAGTTTTGGGCCTGGTTAGTACTTGGATGGGAGACCACCAAGGAATATCAGGAGCTGTATACTGTGATCCACTGTAGAAGGAACTGGTAACCCACTCCAGTATCTCTGCCATGAATACCAAGTGGATCAGCATGGTGTGTTGTGGTCCATGAGGTCATGTAGAGATAGACACGACTGAGCGACACAAAACATAGTGGTCAATCAATGAACTTTTATTTGTTTATTTAGTAATGGATTAGCAATTATATTTGCATTTTTTTTTTAAATGATATTGAGTGTAGCTTTTTAAACTTACATTTTAGTTTTATTGCTTCGGTCAGATCTGCTTCTATCCGTCCCCTATGTCTAGGAAGCTGTCCTAGATTTGTTTCTGTCTGATGAGAAGGGGGGTAGGAGCCAGAATTATTCTGGTGTTGGGAGAAGATACAGCTCATTGTATACGCAGGCCGTAAAATAGCTTATATCTAAATACATACAAAATAGAAAAATCTGGGGAGGATTTGTCGTCCCCCCCAATTCCTACACCCATGCTGATGAGGTGCCGTGGGGTAGGTGGCATATTAAAGGAATATGAACATTTTGTGGATAATTACTTTTATACTTGAATTCATTAAGAGGTGCTTATAAGATCTGTATGTACTGCCTGTATGGGTCTGCCCTCTGCAGCTCATGAAGACACTCTGTAGTACTGACTGTGCGTCTCATACTCATCAATGACCATCTCTCAGCAACATTCTGCATAGTGCTGCTGAGGCATGGTCCCTGATAGGCTAGGACACTATATGGCACATCCAGCCCTATAGAGTCTGTGTCTGCATATGCTGCAGTGGACAAACCAATACAGGGACTATTCGTATAAGCACTTCTTATTTAAATAGCATAATAAAGCAGGAAAATACATTCATCTAATTTTAATTAGAAAAACATAAAATATAAAGTTTGATGCACTGGACCCCGGAGGCATCCATGATGTACTGGTAGAAGATGTGTGTACTCGAGAGTAATACTTGCATTTCTTTGTGCAAGTAGCCTGTTTATGTGTGTGTAACAGGGAATCGAGTTGTGTTGGTTTTAATCTGATTCAATTATCTAACAAAGCCTTCAGACCTCTCCCTGGTTCCCCCTCTCTCTACTGATATACTGTATATATAAAATATATAAAAACACACCCTTATGATCCAGATCTCAGGATCTGATGTAACAAACACAAAATGGATTCCTCTACTCATAAACAAAGTCTTCAAAAATAAGGAATTTCCCCAAAATATGTTTTAATGTCCATGGCTGCTGATACTTCCCAAACAGGTGACTTTTTCCTTTAACTACAGTGGTCCTTTAAATGGATACGGAAGACTCTCTGTTTTTAATATAAAAAAAAATACTAAAGTATTTGTTTGAATCTAAGCATCATTTTATTATCCAAGCTCTGTTTTACTCACTGAAACCTTCCAAATAGTCGCTGCAAAGCTCTGCCCCCTGTATCTCATGCATGCAATGCCTCTGTAATACTAGATGTACTAACCAATCACAGATTGGCTCTCAGCAGCATTTCAAAACATAATGTTGAGAAACAGTCTGCGATTGGCTAGTACATTTAGTACCAATAGGCACTGTGTATGAGCTACTGATGGTGGATCTTTGTAGGGACTATTTGGAAGATTTCAGTGAGTAAAAAGAGAGCTTTTAAGCCCTTGTTAATAAAATTATGTTTAGATGAAAACACACACTTAGGGAGTTTACTTTAATACTAAAAACAGGGAATCTTCCATATCCCTTTAAGGACCACTGGAGTTCAAGAAAAAAGCCACTTGTTTGTGAAGCATGAACATTGGCAACCTCTGGACATTAAAACATATTCTGGGAAAATCATCATTTTTAAAGACTCTGTTTATGAGTAAAGGAATCCAGTTTGTGTTTGTTGCATCAATTCCTGAGAGCTGGATCATAAGGGTTGTGTTTAATATATATATATATATATATATATATATATATATATATATATATATTTATATATATATATATATATATTTTTTTTTTATATATATATATATATATATATATATCAGGGTGTGGGAAGAGGGGACTGAGAGAGAGATCAGAAGGCTTTGTTAGATAATTGGATCTAATTGAAAGTGACATGCCCCCCTTTGCTATGGCACACCCAGACCGCTTGCAACAGGAAATGCAAGCATTATTCTCAAGTAGAGAGATCAATGGGAATTAGAAGGGTGGGTCAGGTTCCCGGGTGGTCCAGTAGTTAGGATTCGGTGCATTCACCTCTTCAACCTGGGAATGATTCCAGTCAGGTAAGCAGAAGCCAAGCAGGGTTTGTCTGGTCAGTACTTGGATGGAAGACCACCAGAGCTGTATGCTGTGGCCCACTGAAGAAGGAACTGGCAACCCACTCCAGGATCTCTGCCATGAAAACCAATTGGATCAGCATGACCATGGTCATAAAAAATGGTGTGTTAAGGTGCATAAGGTCACTGAGAGTCAGACACGACTGAATAATGCAAAAAAAACTGGGGGGCACCAGACAGGCACATGCCTAAGGGAGCCGTAGACGCACATTAGACGCCTATGTGCACGTTACAGATAAGAACTGATTGAGATGTTTACAAGATGTGACATAGCAGTGTGACCAGTGAGAATGACCACCAGGCAATGTTGTGATAGGAGCGTTAATTGTGTATATTACTAATGAGCCAACTGGAAAATGTTGTTATATCTTGTGACAACATCACGGGTAATATCACAGGTCTCATCCACACATCCAAACGCCCCGTGGGCACAATTACTGAAAAAACTGTCACTCCCTAAACTAATAAAACATCCTTTTGTTAAACATTATATTAAAGTTTCTTTTGTCACTTTCTCACTGTTTGGTTTCTTTTTTTTTTTTGTAAGACTTTCTTTTCCATAGGAACATGTACTAACCCCCCCAAGCAGAGTGACCCCGTTCTGTGCCAGCCATGCAGAAAATTGACAGTTATAAATGCCAAGTCGACCATGAAATTCAGCGCAGTGGAATAACAGAGAGCTGTAGTGTTATCGTACTGTGTGTACTCTGCATGTAAAATACAATGGGAACATTCCTTGGCTGCTACAATAAATACAAAATAATCACAAATATTGATATGATTTTAGGGTCAGTTGCACAATATTGGAAGGAAATAGACTTGATTATGTCCTAATGTCTTGTACACAAACTATTACAGAATCCTCTTTTGGATCGCTATCTTGTCTTGGTGAAGGGGCTTGTGTACTTCAATGAAGCTGTAAACTCTACCGTGTAGGGTCACCCAAGATGGGAAGGTCATAGCAGAGAGGTCAGACAAATTGCAGTCCATTGGAGAATGAACTGACCAACCACTCCAGCCAAGAAAACCTTCTGCATAAGCACAACCAAAAGAGACAAGATACGCCTTGAGAGCTACAGACCATGTAGTCACGGAGAGTCAGACACGACTGAACAACTAAACAGCAACAAATTCAAGAATATCTCTACTAATTTACTGGATCACTGGCGGACTGATCACATTAGAAAACATACCGGTCTGATAAAATGTGTTATTGTTTTGCATCGTTCAGTTGTTTCCGACTCTCTGTGACCTCTGTAACACACCAGGGACGTCTTTATGCCCATGGTCATGCTGATCCACTTGGCTTTAATGGCAGAGATACTGGAGTGGGTTGCCAGTTCCTTCTCCGGTGGGCCGCAGCATACAACTCCTAGTATTCCTAGGTGGTCTCCCATCCAATTACTGACCAGGCCCAACTCTGCATGGCTTCAGGGTGGTGTGACCTCTGGGTTCCTTGGCTGGAAACAAACCCAGGTCACAGCTGTGAAATACTAGTGGTCACTTATGCATAGGGCACAATGGCCACACTATGGATGAGCCACTTGACTAATCATTCGGTGCCTAAAATATCCCCCAAAAAATTGATGGGGTATCTGCCCTCGAGGACTGGATTTGTAGGACCCTGATCTAGACAACCCTAAACTATAACAAGAGAAAACAAGCGTCTCTCTGCTATAAGAAAGTCTCTATATTTCGAGATCCTCAGATCTTCCTAATATCCAAAGCTCCTTTCAAATGTATAATTTGAAGCTTCATTGAGACTTGATTGAATTTCTCCATACGCAGAATATTTCTGTTTTGTGTTTCCATGGTGACGCTATAATTAGTTACTTTGGGTTAAAACGTAGCGTTCCAATTCACAACTGTTTAAATAGCAGTGAAAACAAACTGCTTAAGAAATGAAAATTAAGTATTTTCCTTTATTTCCTTTCTCAAAACGCGCGTCGGGAAGCATTTTCCAAATCATATTAATGAAAAAGCTCCTAATTACCAAAAATTATACCTCTTTGGGAAAAGTGATATTTTGATATTTCATTTTCCCGAAACTAGCAGAAATGGACAGAAAGTCTGGCGCGTGAAACCGTAAACCAGCGAAAAATCAAAGTTGTCTTAATAATTAGTGGGAAACATGAAACATGTAAATCCAATAGAATTCTTCATTACCAATCTGTTTATTTAAATGTGGGTGCAAAATGACCCCGGACAGCGTCCCGGCCGCCCAAGCTCATATTTGTCAGGCGTTGCCACAAAATCAATTTGAAATGGAAACTGATTTTGGTGGATCCGGGAAAGCAGTTATTGAATATTTACTATGAAGCTGCAATTAAGTGACAGCTACAAACTTAATGAGGATTTTATTTTATGTGCCTCGGAAAAAACAAGGCAACAGAATTAAAGTATTAAGCTGACTAATTATCATTGTATAATTCGCTGGCAGTTTCTCATTCGAGTCTGGGTTGAACTGACTAAGCAAATGTCCACGGACGCTGGTTTGTCTTTTACGTCCCACTGATTGTTAAAAGAGTCTCGCTGGATGGAGCCAATTTACATAGTTATTTTTTCTATTATATTTCTCTGTATACTCTTTGCATTAAAGTTAAACAAAATATTGAATTTAATCTATCTATCTATCTATCTATCTATCTATCTATCTATATCTCTCTATATCTATCGCTATCTATGTCTATCTGTCTGCCTATCTCTATTTTGTCTGTCTATCTATCTCTATCACTCTATATCTATCACTATCTATGTCGATCGATATGCCAATAATTATTTTTTCATCTATCTATCTATCTATCTATCTATCTATCTATCTATCTATCTATCTATCTGCCTGTCTTTATTCTATCTATCTATCTATCTATCTACCTATCTTTATTCTATCTATCTATCTATCTATCTATCTATATCTATCTATTGATCTATCTATCTATCTATCGATCTATCTATCTATCTATCTATCTATCTATCTATCTATCTATCTATCTATCTATATCTATCTATTGATCTATCTATCTATCGATCTATCTATCTATCTATCTATCTATCTATCTATCTATCTATCTATCTGTCTGTCTGTCTGTCTATCTATCTATCTATCTATCTATCTATCTATCTATCTGTCTGTCTGTCTATCTATCTATCTATCTATCTATTTATGTTGTCTGCCTCACTCACATGGACATGATCACAATAGTTCTATTAAAATACAAAGTAAACTAAATAAAATTACTTTTATATCTCAGCTTCACATTGTAAATGACCATTAATAAAATGACTGATTTTCAGGCTTTTGTAGAAGTGAGATGTACAGCTCACTATAAAAATAAATGTAATAGACAAGTGAGCCCAAAATAGGAAACAAAAACAAGAGCAACACAGAGTATGTAACTGAAGTTCTGTGAGTTCAGAAAGGAGTAAAGTAGTCAGAAATCTGGATGTATAATAATGCCCAATGCTAATTAAAGGGACATCACCCAAATATCAAGTTGTTTTTAATTTGGTTATTTTGTGTATATTATTAATGTTGTTACTAATATTTTACTATTAATATTGTGGTGTACATGAATATTACTCTTTGGATTTTACCTTCCACTCAGCTGACTCAATCACTACTCTAGATAGATGGATTGATAGATATAGAAATAGATAGATAGATAGATAGATAGATAGATAGATATAGAAAGAGATAGATAGATAGATAGATAGATAGATAGAGAAATATAGAAAGAGATAGATAGATAGATAGATAGATAGATAGATAGATAGATGGATAGATAGATAGATAGAGAAATATAGAAAGAGATAGATAGATAGATAGATAGATAGATAGATAGATAGATAGATAGATAGAGAAATATAGAAAGAGATAGATAGATAGATAGATAGAAATAGACAGAGGTAGTCAAGTAGATACAGATATAGATAGATAGATAGATAGATAGATAGATAGAGACATGTAGATAGATATATAGATAGATAGATAGATAGAGAGAGAGAGAGAGAGAGAGAGATAGAGAGATAGATAGATAGATAGATAGATAGATAGATAGATAGATAGATAGATAGATAGAAATAGACAGAGGTAGTCAAATAGATAGATACAGATATAGATAGATAGATAGATAGATAGAGAGAGAGAGAGAGAGAGAGATAAATAGATAGATAGATAGATAGATAGATAGATAGATAGATAGATAGATAGATAGATAGATAGATAGATAAAACTTATGTATATTGATTTTTAGTCCTGAAATCCCAACAATTCTGGAAAGTTACAGTTTTTCTTGAATTAATATGATGTCAGGGCTCTCATTCTTACATTAATATACAATAGCTGAGTTATAATTATAGATACAAATCAGCAGTAACGAGGCTGCCAGGCGAATGCGTTCCTGCGCCATGTGTCGGATCGCTGCGTGCGCCTTCCTCTAACCTCACAAACTGACATTTGTCTTTGTTTAGTTCTCACTTACATTTGCTGAATCTCTGCTTCCTTGGCTTTGATAAAACACACAGATTATAAATCAGATGACACATATTGTTCATTTCTCCTTCATTTACGTGACTAAGACATAGAGTATCTCTCATCTGTCCCTGATCCCACTAATTATTTATTATAATTGTATAAAATGTTACCTATGTGTCCTTGAGCAAATCCCATCAAGCACATATTTAAAGGGACATGTAATACAAAACTTTTTTTTCATGCATTTAAAAGAGCAGCTTTAACAATAAAGTGATATGTAGGAGAGCTAGATTATTAATGCATCTGATAGAGGAGAATTAGTAGTGTATGAAACCATTTTTTTTGCATGAAATCATCCCAAAATAAATTTCTTATGTTTTTTGGCATTTGCATTTTATTGTGTACACCCCTAGAGAACCCCACCTCAATTACCATAACATCCAAATTCAGAATCGTGATAATACATTGTATCATTCTTCTGGCTTGTGCTCAGTACAAGAACGGCAACAGTTAAATCCTGTGCTCTGTACCAGAAAGGTCAAAATATGTATCTTACTGTATTTCCTGTGGGTACACTGCTGCATTTCCAAAGGCGCTCATTGCGCTGGTGGAGATCAGATTGTTAGCTCTTCAGGATATTGATTGCTGGATATATTAATTAGAAATAGGTGAAGTATATTAATTTATTAATTAATTAATTATTTATTATTAAAAAAAATAGATATAAAAAATAGAAATACGCTAAATAGCATATTTTACACTGCCGTTACTTTATTTATATATTAATGATTCACGCTTCCTAATACATTTATTCAATACTAATTAATTATTATCGTACATTAATTTAATAATTATTCATTAGTAATGGAAAATAAAAAATTATAATTTACACTGCACTAAAATAAAATTACATTTACACTGCACTTATATATATGGATTACTGCTCATTGGCTGACAGAGATAGGACTCTTAAAGCAGTTACATATTTAAATCACTTTATTATGCTCTGAGACCTGAAAACATTTTCTAATTTACACTGCACTAAAAAAATGGTATATTGAACACTGTACTTACATATCTGACTTTGCGATGAGCCCTGAAGATGATCGTTCCAAAGAAGGACACTTGAAGTACACGAGAGGAGAGACTCGCAATGAGTGCTAAAAGCGCTCAGCGCAGGGCTCACAATGCGCGCCAAACGTGCTCAGAGGAGCAAAAGTACACGAGGGGAGCGGCTCGAAATGAGCGCTGAAGGTGCTCAGAGGAGCAAAAGTACACAAGGGGAGTGGCTCGCAATGAGCGCCGGAGGTACTCAGAAGGGCAAAACACTTACATTCTGTGGCAAACAACATTGCCATGGCTTACAATTTTATTGGGCAATGCGCTAGTTAACTATATAAGTACTGGATGCTGTGTCAAGTTATATAGAAAGGCAGCAGATATGTTTCCGTAAAGCGTCCTCAGTTCCACAGTAGGACATCATATTGTGCGCTGTTTCCCATTGGGTCGCTCGCTGGCAAACTCCACTGTATAATCTGAATAAATTACCTCTATATGGTTGTACTGGGAAAGTTCTGCATCTAATACATGACAAGTGGGCCGCACTACAGAGAGTCTCAATAATTAATGTCTTAAATAGAATTCTCATCAAAGAAGCAGAGGTGGACCTAGTGAATAGAGGGCCCCGGTGCAAAATAATATGGCAATGCCACTTCTCTATCCACCCCTTGGGATCAATAAGCCAAATATATCACATATAGTTGTGAGCATACGAGCTGTTGCTCACGCTTGCAAAGCGAGGGATGCAGTTCCCCACAAATGTGGGTCCTCGCGAAGCGAGGGGCCGCATTTGTGGTGGTGGAGCATCCCAACGTCCCCGCAAATGCGGATCCTCGCGAAGCGAGGGTCCGCATTTGCGGAGGTGAAGGCTCCAAAGTAGGTTGTGTTAACACACACACACGACTTTAAAAAAAAAAAAATCTCAAAGGCGCCTCACACCCGGTTACACACACACACCGCGGAAACGAGGCCCTCGCTTCCGCAAATGCGGGTCCACTTAGGGAATGAGGCAACCTTAACGTAACAAACACCCACACACACTAAGAATCCCACTATAATGGCCGACCCGCGAGCAACTAAAAACAGTAAAAACACACCAAATACTCACGCAAACTACAAAAAAAGCTTACCCATAGCAAGGGGGGGCACCCAGGAGTTCAGACACACGAAAATCCCCTAAGCAAGAGAAAAAATGTCTGCCCCAAAAAACCCGAAAACGAGGCTCACCTCGGAAACCTGCATTAACCTCAGAACCAACCTTAACGTAACAAACACCCACATGCACGAAAAATGGTGGAACTGCGCGCACCTAAAAACAGTCAAAACACACCAAATACTCACAAAAACTACATTAAAAGCTTACCCATAGCAAGGGACCTCTGAAAGTGAAGTTACACCTCCATTGAAGTCCAAATTCCCGAGTTCAGACACACAAAAATCCCCTAAGCTAGAGAAAAAATGGCCCGCCGAAAAAATGAAAACGAGGCTCAAAGACCCAGGACCGCTCAGCCACCTACAACTTACCCAAGAAGGGATCCGAGATACGCTCTGAGCCCTGCATTAACCCCACATGAACCATCGCAGTGGGGGTCCCGATTGCACGCGATCGGGGACCCCCGCTGCAATCAAAATTCAAAATTCCTGCGTTACAGGTCCTTAAAGAACCCGTTGTAAAAGAAAAAATATATACACTTTCACCCTGTCAATCATGGGGGGTCAATACAGACCCCCATAAGCCCTTCATTAAGCCTGTCACTCATGGGGGTCAATACAGACCCCCATAAGCCTCTATTTAACCCCATCAGTCTCATAAGGGTATATTAACACCATTATGGTCCTGTTACAACACTACATTAACCACATAAGTGCCATGATGGTCCTCAAGGACCATCATGACACTAAGTATAAACACTATACTGCACTATACCACCCCCAATAAAACATTAAATATCAACTAAACACCCTCTACACTAACCTATTAACATCTACACTACCTACCGACTATTAACCCCCACCACTCTAATTACAGAAAATAAAAAAGCCTAAAGTCACAAAAAAAAATATCTACATTACATGAAATAACAAACCTAACTCACAAAAAAATAAACTACATTACACAAAATAAAAAAACTTAAGTCACAAAAAATAAAAAAAGGAACATTACAGTAAAAAAAAACATTACAACCCCCCCCACTACAGAAAAAAAAATACACACCTGAAAAGGAAATACATATAATACAAATACATATAATACAAATACATACAATACAAATATATACAATTACAATACAATACACCCCTATCTAATATACATCACACAATCTATCTAAATAAATAGCATAATCTAATATACCTCCTATCTATATAATAATACATCCCCAATCTATCTAAATAAATAACACAATTTAATATACAATACACCCTATGCTATCTATATAAAACCCCTAGCTAACATACAATAAATGCTATCTATATATTAACTAATCTAAGTCTAAGCTAAAATAAAATAATTAAGACCACTTACCTTTGCAGATGTCCATTGGGATCAGCCACCTATGAAAAAAAATTTAAAAAAAATTAGTGCAACACGTTTACAGTTCTAAAATAAACATTCTATACATTCTATACATTCTAAATATTCTACTCACCTTTCCGGCATGTCCCGTCCGGCATTCTTTAAATCCTTCTCCGGCGTGGCACCTGTTAAAAAAAACACAAAATTAATAGACATACATAAAAAATAAATAAACATAATCTACATTCTACTTACCTCCCCGCGATGTCTCCGGCCTCCTCTGGATCCTCTTCTGCCACGCCCTATAAAAAAAAAATATATATATATACTTACATCCGCACTCCCGGACATCCCCGACGCTAATGAGGCTCCAGGAGACTTTTCCGGAAGAAAACAAGCAATGGCGCCTTCTGATTGGTTGAAAACGATGTCTATCAAATTCACCCAATCAGGAGGCGCCAATTTGTTTGATTGTGTGAACCAATCACAAACGGATACACCTTAAAATACCACTCTGGATAACGTACCTGTCAATCTTAAGTTTAACCAATCACAAGGCGCAGATGCCTTCAGCCAATAACAATGGAATACACCCCCACAGGGTGATTGGTGAAGGATTTGCACATTCTCATTGGCTACTGTTAATATCAATCAATATTACAGCCAATGGGAAGGCGCAGATGTCTTTACCAATCAGTACGTGGGGGTATATTCCATTGTGATTGGCTGATGGCAATAAAGCCTTAGGATTGGTTCAAATAAAGATGGACAGGTGTGTTATCCAATCACCATTGTATTTTGGGGTGTATACTTTTTTCATTGGTTAACAAATGGGGTCTTCTCATTGGCTGAATTTGATAGATAGTCTTTTCAGCCAATCAGAAGCCGCCATTGCCAATTTTATTCTGGAACACTCCATAGGAAGGTCATTAGCGTCGGAGACATCCGCCAGGGCGGATGTGTGTCGCTTTTTTTTTTTTTTTCTTCATGCGAGGAGGCCGGAGACATCGCGGAAAGGTAAGTATAATGTAGATTGTGTTTATTTAAATTTGGTTTATGTTTACTAATGTAATGTTTTCTTTTACAGGAGTATCGCCGGACAAGATGCAAAGATGGACGACAGAACATGGAGGACGTGACATGCTGGGACGTGACATGCTGGAAAGGTGAGAATAATATTTAGAATATTTAGTTATTTCATGTAAACGTGTTGTATTCATTTTTTGAATCTTTTTTACCATAGGTTGCTGATCTGAAGAAACATCTCAAAGGTAAGTGGTCTTAATTATTTTATTGTAGCTTACAATTAGGGTAGCTATATATGTATAGATAGCATGTATTGTATATTAGATAGATAGGGGGATGTATTATTAGATAGTATTGTATATTACATAGTGGGATGTATATTACATTATATAGTGGCATGTATATTAGATAGTGGCATGTATATTAGATAGTGGCATGCATATTAGATAGGGGTGTATTGTATTTTATTTAATTGTATTGTATTTAATTGTATTGTATTGTATTATATGTATGTATTATATGTATTTCATTTTCAGGTGTGTAATTTAAAAAAACAAAATTGTAGTGAGAGGGGGTTGTAATGTATTTTTTTATTTTCTGTAGTGTTCCTTTTTTTATTTTTTGTGACTTAGGTTTTTTTTTTTGTTCTGTAATGTACATTTTTTATTTTTGGTGATTTTAGTTTTTCTTATTTTATGTAATGTACAATTCTGCTTTTTGAGGAATGTAGTTACTTGATGCACACAGTACACTCACATTGTGTGACAAACAGCATTTCAACACTTTCTTTTATTGACCGTCATTTTTTGACGGGCAAGTCGCTAGTTTATATATATAGACTAGCGACTATATATGTGATGATCAGATCTACCCTATTACGATCAGATTACCTTTCTATAAAGTAATTATCATCCTTCCTCATTTACTGCCAATAGCACAGTGTCCCTAACCTGTTGTGGGCCCATGTGCTTTGCACCTGCTGTATCAGCAGTACCTTTGCTGCTGTTTAGAAGTCTGGTTAGCTTGATAAGATGACACAGTATTAATAATTGATTTATAAAGCAAAAAATATACTTAACTCCTTGTGGGGGTAGATGGAAGCTTTCTGGATTTTACTAGGAATATAATATATTTGTTTATATATATAATATTTATATAATATAGTAGTACCTCGGCACTCATCTACCTCAAAACTAGGCAAATTTGGTATTCAACGCATTTTGGCAAGGAAGATATCCCTGGTAGTGACATGCAAAAATGCCTCAGCACTCATTGTTTGCTTGGTACTCATCACACTTGCTTGGTACTCGCCGTTTTTGCCACTCGTCATGTCTTCTGGAACCAATTACAGATGAGTACCAAGGTACCCCTTTGTGTGTAATTAAACGGACATACTTTAATAAGCAGAATGATTTCCAGAAATATTTTTTGAGCAGATGAGGAAGAGACAAAAACAATGATGATAAATATATATATAATAGCGACTTGCCCATCAAAAATGACGGGGCAATAAAATTGAAAGCCATGGGAATGCTGTTTGACACAGAATGTAAACCGTTTTGTACTCTGAGGACCTTCGGCGCTCATGGCAAGCCTCTCCTGTCGTGTACTTTTGGTCCTCTGTGCACCTTCATCAGTCATGATAAAGATATATATATATTTTTATGTATATGTAGTTAAGTAATAATTAATTATTTATTGAATACATTTATATACTTTAAGTACCATATATACTCGAGTATAAGCTGAGTTTTTCAGCCCTTTTTTTAAGGCAAAAAAGGGCCCCCTCGGCTTATACTCGAGTCACTCTCCCCGTGTCTCTCTAAACCCCCCCATGTCTCTCTGACCCCCCGTGTCTCTAACCCCCCCGTGTCTCTAACCCCCCCGTGTGTCTCTAACCCCCCCGTGTCTCTAACCCCCCCGTGTGTCTCTAACCCCCCGTGTGTCTCTAACCCCCCGTGTGTCTCTCTACCCCCCGTGTGTCTCTCTACCCCCCCGTGTCTCTTTCCCTCCCCCCTCCTCAACCTCAACCACCATCCTGCACCAGGCGCTCATCGGCTAAGAGCTACGCATAAACGGCTCTCCACGCTTCTAAAGGCTCGCAACCGAGGAGCGCCTGCGGCACTTATTGCCTTATTCATGCGCACCACGCAAAGCGTGACAACGTCTTACAGTTTGACAACTATAATATGTGATACACACCTATAGATAACTTCACCTACTGGGTCGCTACCTTGTCGTGGTGATTGTATACTTCAATGAAGCTGTGAACTATACCATGTAGGGTCACCCAAGATGGGAAGGTCATAGCAGAGAGGTCAGACAAATCGCTGTCCACTGGAGAAAGAACTGTCACCCATTCCGGTATCTTTGCCAAAAAAAACGTATGAATAAGCACGGCCCAACACAACATATGCCTGGCGTGCTGGGGTCCTTAGGGTCGCAGAGAGTTGGACACGACTGAATGACTAAACAACATCATATATAAGTTAATTGCTACTCCGGTTACTTTAGTGAATCTGGGCCTGTGTATATAGAATATATTTTTTCTGTTATTTCTCTCTTTTTTCTGCTTGGTACATGATGGATACGCCTGCCCATTAATGATTGTATCACTGTCAGGGCAGGCCGGGCTCCCTGCGTGTGGCGCTCACTTAATTAACAATAATTTCTTGGTTATACAGTGCCATGTTTCGACGTGCTCCATTACACAGCACAGGCTGATGTAGGGAGGAGGCTGTAAGAACAAATCATGTCACATTTTCCATTGTTCAGTCATCATTTGCTTTCAGGACTCCTGTAGTTGCAGAAAAATGGCATTTGTTTGTGAAGCTTCTTACAAACTAAAAACATTAGCCGCAGTGTATGCCAGGGTGTAAAAAGCGCAAGTATCCATTTTGTCTTTGTTACATCACTTCCTGAGAGCTGGCAAGGGAGGGAACAGGGAGATGTCACAAGTCTTTGTTATATAATCGTGGCACCACCTCCCTTCTCCCACACTGGCCCAGAAGCAGACCCCTTGCATCAGGAAATGCAAACATTGCTCTCCAGAAATATAAATGCCCCCTCACACACCCAACTTATACCAAAATAGCATGGATGTCACAGCAGAGATATCAAAAAGTAATATATGTATACTAGCTACTTGCCTGTCAAAAATGACGGGAATAAAATGTTAAGGCTGGCAATGCTGTTTGCCACCCAATGTGAGCACCTTCCGCGCTCATTGCAAGTCTCTCCCCCTGTCTATTTCTTCCCTTGTGTCTCTTTTCCCCTCCATGTGTCTATTCCTCCTCACCTGTGTCTCTTTCCCCCCTCTACCTCCCCTGTGTCTCTTCGCCCCCGCTCTCCCTCCCCTGTGTTTCTTCCCTCCCCCTCCCCTGTGTCTCTTGCCCCTGTCACTCCCCTGTGTCTTTCCACTCACTCCCTCCCCTGTGTCTCTCCCTTCCTCTCCTGTGTCTCTACCCCCTCTCTCCTGTGTCTCTTCACCCCTCCACTGGCTCTTTTCCCCCCTCTCCCCTGTGTCTCTTTCCCCACTCCCACCCCTATTTCTCTTCCCCCCTCTCCCTTCCCCTGTGACTCTCCCCCTTCTGTCTCATCCCACCCTTCTCTCCCCCGTGTCTCTTCTCAGCCCTCTTCCTCCCATATCTGTCTTTCCCCCTCGCTCGCTCCCCTGTGTCTCTTCCCCCCTCTCTCTCCCCTGTGTCTCTTCCCTTGTACGCTGTGATGGCGGCCCGCTGGCGGCAATGAGCGCCTTCAGCGCTCATTGCAGCCTAAGTGCTGCGTGGCTGCTTCGCATCACTTTGCGAGGCTCGCATGTGTGACAGCATTGCTGGCTGCAATGAGCGCCTTTGGCGCTCATTGCAGCAAGTTGCGCGCCTTGCTTTGCGAGGCGCGCAAGCGTGACGACAAATCACAGTTTGACAACTATTGTATGTGATATCACATATATAGATGTGGACCAAGAAAGCTGTTGGTAATGTTTGAGATGTTGGTCACGCACTTGCGAAGCATCACGAAGTGATGCGAATTGTGTACGGCGCATGACATAGGCTGGATGAGCGCCAAAGGCGATGTGAGGCGAGCCGTGTACGACTCAGGACTTAGGCTGGATGAGCCGCACAGCACTTGGGCTGCAATGAGTGTCGAAGGCGCTCATTGCAGGCAGCGGCACCGTCACACATGCGAGCCATGTGAAGCGAGGCTAAGCAAGGCGCAGTACTTAGGCTGCATTGTGAGGGGCGCAACTGCGAGCCAAGCGCGTAACTCTAAAAACCATAAAAACAAAAATGTAACAAATATATTAACACACTCACAGACAGAACAGAGGGAGAGCCAGGAAGCCTGGGAGCGAGGTTACAAGCGAGTTGAGCCATATTTGGGGGTTTTCCTCAATCCAAAATCGACTAAGCGAGGAAAAAAATGGCGGACGAAAAATGTAAAAAATTCTAAAGCTGCATGAAAACGAGGCTGAGCAAAGCCAGGCACGCAAGACTTAGAAAATACACGACGGCAAAGACAGTAACACTTGTACCAACAACACCAGGCACGCCGGACTTTGAAAATAAAAAAAACGGCAGTCAGCGCGCGCCAGGCAAACATTCAGCAGACACACAGAGGAGAAACACAGAGGGGAGGGACAGGGGGAGATGGTGGAAAGAGACACATGGCATTCCCAAGCACTAAACTTACAGGTTAACGAAACCTGCAATGAGCGGCCTGTACAGTAGGCAGGAGGAAAGGGTCGCAATGAGCGCCGCAGGTGCTCAGTTGAGCAAAAGCCTCACATTGTGCGGTAAACAGCATTGCCAGCCTTACAATGTTAGTCCCATCATTTTTGACAGGCACGTTCCTAGCATATATATATATATATATATATATATATATATATATATATATATAAACTGTTAAGTCATTCAATCGTGTCTGAGGCACAGTGACCCTATTGACCACAGCACACTAGGCAGAATCGTTATGTCTCTGGTTGTGCTTATCCATATGGTTTGCTTGGCAAAGATACTGGTGCTGGTTGCCATGTCCTTCTCTATTGCACCGTAATTTGTCTGACCTCTTGGCTATTACCTGCCCATTTTGGGTGACCCTACATGGTACAGCTTACAGCTTCAATAAGGTATACAAGCTCCTTTACCATGAAAAGGTAGCGATCCCCATATATACAGAATTCCAAGAAATACAGTTATTGTACTGCATTCTGGGAACCTGGGCAGTGACATGCAAATGTGCCCACAAAGGCTTCATTCTTGCAATCCATAACCATTTCAAACATGGCTTCCTTTAAGCATATGCCCGCTGTATCACACAGCTTTTTTTTGGAAAGCTTAGGATGGATTATACACAAGCCTGGAAACCTACCCACCGGCAGCACTGTTTCTAGGTTACTGCCTCTCATCAGCATGGGGCCGGTTCTTAAATTGTGTAGTAGATTTTGTGAGGAGGTAGTTTACCACAGGAATCATTTAATTTATGGTGGGCAACAGAGAAATAGAAGCCTCCACCGTACAGTAAATATACACAAACACTCCTGGCAGGAGTTCCTTAAATAATCAGATAAGAATAAATATGTACCAAAATATAGATTTAAGTTCCTACAGTATCTTAGATGACGTCTGCTGTGCTGGTAGATCAGTCTGCGGCTTACATGTGTAATAACGTGATTATTCCCAGTAATCTGGGGTTAGGCTATGTTGTTTTCAGTCTAAAGCCATATGAAATGACAAGACTGAATACATGTAGACCACATGTAGACCACCGCAAATTGTCAGGAGCTAAAATTAATTTTTATGTGTAATTTCAGGGTTAAATCTATCTCATGTATCAATGAGTTAATACATATCAGGCCACCCACATGGACTAGAACAGTATTGGCATTAACTTACATAATTTTTCATTTTGCGGGTTTTGCGAATCTGATCGCATATTGGACCCCCGAACCTAATTGATTGACACGTAACCTCCATGGTTTACTGCCGTAATAATGACAGTCTCATTTTCTATTGGCTAATTCAAAATGGGAGGTTACGGGCTTGCTGAATTGATCAGGTTCCTGCCCAGAACTGCTCTGAACCAGTGCATGGTTTACGGTTTTGTCTTGGGGCCCGTAACTTTGCAATTGGAGACCAACGGGAGCCTGCAACATACCCGCAGACATTCGGCTGTCTGTGATCGAGTTGCGGGCTTCCAGTTGAATATGGCCCTCAGTGATATTAGTTTCATAGACATTACTATTAGCCTTATTAAATTACTATATAAGCACACAGCATTTTTTATTTACAGAAGTTTTTAGTTAGTAAAGACCTTGCTTTTGGGTAGAAGATCACAACTAAAAACGTCTGTAAATAAAATATACTATGTGCTTAATTAGAGCCCTTTTAAATTTACTGAATCGCAATATAATAAGGCTGGTAATGTCTAAGTATGTGCCATTATATGTATATATACCATCTGGGCATGCTTATTGTCCTCCCCACTCAGAGATAAGGAGACGTACAGAGAGGGACAATCTGTATAGGTTGGGATATTTGCCTATATATATAGAGAGAGAGAGCAGACATTGCACTAAATATAATACAAGTTGGTAAGTTTAAATAACTAGATTAATTCCCTGGAAATAATCCACTAACTGTGTCCTGCCTCAGGAGCAGAGGCGAAGCTAGGGGATGGAGAGCCCTGGGGCAAAAATACATTGGGGCCCTCCCCAGGTACCAACGCATTCAGTGGGAGTGAGGGGATGGGAGAGAGACACAGGGGAGGAAGAGACATGGGGTAGAGAGACACATGGGGGAAAGACACAGGGAAGGGGTGGGAGTGAAACAGGAGGGTAGATAGAGACAGGGGGAGAGACAGAGGAGAGGGTGGGATAGTACCAGGGGCAATGGGGGAAAGACACATGGGGAGAGACACAGGGGAGGTAAAGAGAGAGGCAGGTGAGGGGATGGGAGTGGCACAGGAGGGTAGATAGAGACAGGGCGAGAGACAGAGGAGAGGGTGGGATACGGACAGGGGCAAAGGGGGAGAGAAACATGGGGAGAGACACAGGGGAGGTAAAGAGAGAGGCAAAAGAGAGAGGCAGGGGAGGGGGTGGGAGTGACACAGGAGGGTAGATAGAGACAGGGGGAGAGACAGAGGAGAGGGTGGGATAGGGACAGGGGCAAAGGGGGAGAGAAACATGGAGGGAGAGATAGTGGAGAGAGAGAGACATTGGGGGAGAGAGACATGGGGACAGAGAGAAGGAGGGGAGGGGGAGACAGAAGAAGGGAGAGAGAGAAGGAGGAAGGGAGAGAGAGAGATAGGGCACAGAGAGAGAGTGACGACATAAAGACAGAGAGACGTCGCACAGGAAGAGGGAGAGAGCGCATAGCGAGGGAGAAGGAGAACAAAGGGAGAGGGAGAGAGCGCATAGCGAGGGAGAAGGAGAACAAAGGGAGAGGGAGAGAGCGCATAGCGAGGGAGAAGGAGTACAAAGGGAGAGGGAGAGTGCACAGAGAGAGAGGGAGAGGGCGTTCAGGGAGACAGAGCAGATCATATATTATCCTGTCATTTTTGACGGGCAATTTACTAGTTGTATCAATATATTAAATCAACAAATCCAAACATAAACAGATGTTGATGCCCCTGCAGGACCCTGGAGGGATCCATGATACTTTGGTGGAAGTTGTGCGTGTGTGAGAGCGATTTAAAGAGAAGTGGTTGCATTTGCTGAAGCAAGGAGTCTATTTCATGGCCAGTGAGGGGCATGGCGTCAATTTCAATCTTATACAATTATCTGATTTATTCTTCCCCACCCCTCTCTACTCTGACACACCTTTATAATCCAGCTCTCAGGAAGTAATGTAACAAACACAAAATGGATTCCTGTACTAATAAACAATGTCTTCAAAAAGATCAGATTTTCCCAGAGCTGTTCTATGTCCACAGTTTACACAGTTTCTAGTGTTAGTTTATTACATACTTGACAAACAAGTGACTTTTTTCTTGATGTGTAGTAGTGAGCTTTTGGCCCAGATAAAAAATGATAATTTAAAGAAATATATACCTAAATATATCCGATAATACATTTATTATTATTTTTAATGAAATAACTAAATTTATTTCTGATGTCCCACATGTTTCAAATGTCCCAAGCATTTTATTTTAATAATAGATTTATAATGCAATTTTCTCTCTGGGCCACAGAAAGCAGCACATTTGACTATACATTGTACTAGCCATTTGTTTATAAAGTGGATAATTCCTAGGAAATTCTGTATTATTTATACTGTATTTTTGTTCAAATGAATGCTCCTGAATACTAATTAGCTGCTTTGATGTCCTATAAAACCATAAAACCACAAACTGTTTCTGTGGTGGCCAAAACAACAGCCCCCAATGTTGTCATTAAGTCCATCACCCTTATCAAGTACTGAATTACAAATTAGCTTATAAAGCTGCGCATTAGCCACAAAACCATACTGTATTTCTCATGAAATCCTAATACAAAGTATAGACACATTTTCAAGAATTTTAGGATGGAACCAACTTCTTTTTGGGGGGATAATGTACCTTTATGGGAGAAAAACACCAGAATCTATTAGATATTTCTGATTTTTCTGTCTTTTTCTTTGCTGCTATTAATAAAGTGACATCAATAGATGTTGGTTCATAGAAACCTTGTAGCACATTATTATCCATTTGCATCTGGTGGAGGAAGCAACCCCGTGAAAAGCTTTAATGACCTCTTCTATGCCTCGAATAATAAGGAAAAAACATGTTTCAATAGGAAATTATTTTGCAACTATGTAGAGCATTTAAATTCATGAATTATAATAATGATTTCATTGAGAAAGGCCGTGAACGAGCAGAATGTTACTGTAATTAGTTTCTATTCAGTAAGAGCAGGCGACACATTGTGATGTGGATACAAAGTGTCAGTATCTGAAGCAACAGTGTTGCAATTTATTTATCTTAAAGGGACATGGCACTGACATGTTTGTATAATGTGAATTTAAAAGCAGGATTTAGACATTATTAGAGGATGTTTATTACTTGTATTGCAAATGGTAGTATTTAGGCAATTTTCTTATAATAGCTATTTTGATGTTGTGTTGTTCAGTCGTGTCCGATTCTCTGTGACCTTATGGACCGTAACACACCAGGCACATCTTTATGCTGATCCACTTGGTTTTCATGGCAAAGATACTGGAGTGGGTTGCCAGTTCCTTCTTCGGTGGGCCACAACATACAGCGCCTGGTATTCCTAGGTGGTCTCCTATCCAAGTACTGACCAGGCCCAACCCTGCTTGGTTTCAGGGTGGTATGACCTCTTGGTTCTATGATTGGAATCAAACCCAGGCTGCAGCGGTGATAGCACCGAACCCTAACCACTGGACCACCAGGGAACCCGCCACTCTATTATGCTGATAAAGTAAAAATCCATTAAACTGATCTCAGTCTTATAGAATATGCAGAGGAATGACAAATGATTTGTAATAAGTAGAAATTGCTATAAAACTAATATTAGCTTCCATAGCTGATAAGACACATTTACAAGGCAAAATGCTATTCGAAAAGGTAATTTAAAAATGTATTAAAACAGTCAGCCGTGCAACAGTTCATTTGTTAATGGGGTGATATGTTGTAATGATCAAATGAATCATTTTATAGACAATAAAAAATTGTGTATATTATAAAGAAAAATAGACTGTGGAACTTAATAGCAGATAATAACCATTAGATCATATATTTTCCATTGGCCTTGATACTTAATTAATTGGCTTTTTTCGTAAAAGATGAACAACTGAATTGTTTTTTGTTTCTTAAAAAATAGAATAAATTGAAATTACATGTATGGGCTATCTTGATGTAATTTCATTTTTACCAGGGTGTATTTAGGTTTCATGCTGCCCTAGGATTTGTGCATCCTTTGATGCCCTATTTACTATGATTACTTTCCCTTATGTCTCTGATTAAACATAAAAAAAAACATTATGGGTACGTAATACTTCTCCACTTATTGCTGTGTACTTGAGACATAGTGAGGAAACATGGGGCATTACATCTATTTATTATTTAGTGCTTGGAGCAGAGTCACTTACTAACTGCCATCTTGCCCAGATCCTGAAGCCATCTCCTTTCAGGGAATCCCTAGCATCAATACACAGAAACCCACAGAGGAAAGGACCTAACAGTGGGATTCATTCATTGGCTGATCCAGTTGGTCATTTGTCTTGACCTAACCAGTGGAATCCATTCACTGACTAAACCAGCTGGTCCCTGATCTTGACCTAACTGGGTGAGATTCTTCCATTGGCTGGTACCGCTGGTCCCTCCTCATGACCTAACTAGTGGGATCCATTCATTGGCCGGTCCAGCTGGTCCCTCCTCCTGACCTAACCTGTGAGATCCATTCATTGGCCATTACTGCAGGTCCCTCCTCTTGACCTAACCAGTGGGATCCATTCATTGGCCGGTCCAGCTGGTCCCTTCTCCTGACCTAACCTGTGAGATCCATTCATTGGCCATTAATGCTGGTCCCTTCTCATGACCTAACTAGTGGGATCCATTCATTGGCCGGTCCAGCTAGTCCCTCCTCCTGACCTAACCTGTGAGATCCATTCATTGGCCGATACCGCTGGTCCATCCTTTTGACCTAACCAGTGGGATCCATTCATTGGCTGTCCAGCTAATCTGTCTTCTTGACCTAACCAGTGGGATCCATTCATTGGCCAGTACAGCTGGTCCCTCCTCCTGACCCAACCTGTGAGATCCCTTCATTGGCCATTACCGCTGGTCCCTCCTCATGACCTAACTAGTGGGATCCATTCATTGGCCAGTCCAGGTGGTCTCTCCTCTTGACCTAACCGGTGGGATCCATTCATTGGTAGCCCATCTGGTCTCTCCTCTTGACCTAACCAGTGGTATGCATTCATTGGCCAGTCCAGGTGGTCTCTCCTCTTGACCTAACCGATGGGATCCATTCATTGGTAGTCCATCTGGTCTCTCCTCTTGACCTCACCAGTGGGATCCATTCATTGGCCAGTCCAGGTGGTCTCTCATCTTGACCTAACCGGTGGGATCCATTCATTGGTAGCCCATCTGGTCTCTCCTCTTGACCAGACCAGTGGGATCCATTCATTGGCCAGTCCAGGTGGTCTCTCCTCTTGACCTAACCAGTGGGATCCATTCATTGGCCAGTCCACGTGGTCTCTCCTCTTGACATAAAGTGTGTCAGTGTCAGCTACATTTACTAAGAGAAACACCACTATATAAAGTCATTTCCGTGCATTTGGACGCACTTTTCCTTAACACTGTATCTACAAATTGAGGCAGTCTGCTGCCCCCTGCAAAGTTGCTGCCTTAGGCCTGGGCCTTGAAGGCCTCCAGTCAGGCATCTAATCCTGGTAGGAACATAGGCAAAGTGTCTGCTGCTGTTAAAGCAATGATATTACAATAATTAAAAAAAGTCTGTATTTGTTTATTTTACATTTCTAGCCTAAATCGTAATCATCATAAGAGCATAGAGAATTAAAGCCTCATTATGTCTCACTGGGGATAAATGATATAAATATGTTCTCTCTGTCATAACATGATGAAGAATCCTTTAGATATTTTATTAATGTTTATTTGTAGGAAGAACTCAGACGATAGTCACCAAAATGTGTCTTCAAATTACTATAACCGGCACTTTGAACCATGAACAAAAAAACACACTTTAATCATTAAACAGTTTCATCTTCAAAAATGACTTTAATCATCTGTTTAACACCAACAATTACATGAGAAGATGCTCTGTGTTCTTTCCTCTTTCAAGTTTGTCTTTAACTTGCTATTAAATCACTTAACAAGATGAAAGGTCAGGGAGTGACCAAAAGTCAACGTGACGGTACTAGTCTGACATCTGCGTCAATACCCCGGGCACAGTCACTTATTCTAATATTTATTTAAATTTGGGTGTTTAATCATTACATTTTTGTGCATGGACATTATAGTGTATAAATGTATCAATATTTTTCTTGTCTATTATACAACTAGCGACTTGCCCGTCAAAAAATGATGGTGAATAAAATTTGAAGCCATGACAATGCTGGCTGGGACACAATGTGAAGGTGTTTATACTATAAAGACCTTCGGCGCTCATTGCGAGCCTCTCCTCGCGTGTCCTTTGGCTCCTCTCGATATTTTTTTAAATACTAATTAATGAATTAATTGAAAAATAAATTAATATAGTTTACTTTTTTCTAATTAATATATGTAACAATCAATAGTCGGAAGAGCTAACAATCTCTTGTTATTGTCCTGCAGCATATAATGTCCAGTGGGACTGTTGCTGGCCTGAGGAGATAGTGATATGAATGTCCCAACTGTGCATTAGAAATATGCTGCATTTGCCGTCCTTTGTAATAGTGTATTTTGTACCTCGTAGGTTCCTGGGTAAAAGTGGTACGCGGTTGGTAGTTTTTTGTGGGGTCATGGTTCGTGTAGCCTCATATTCATTTTTTTGGGCGCCATTTTTTTCCTCATGTGCCGAAACTCAGCAAAATCGACTTAAATGTGCGTTCCACCTCACTCCCTGACGTCCTGGCTGTTGCCCTGTGCTGTGTGTGATGTTTTTGATGTATTTTTTGTGTTTTTCATGCTTTTTGCGCGGTTCAGCGTTTAACTTCATAATTTTCCTATCTCGTATTTTTTTTTTCTAAGTCCCCCGTCTTGTATTTTTTTTCTAATACCCGCATTGGTCAAGTGCTTTCAGCGTAAGGCGATCCCGCGTTTCCTAAGTGTTTGGAGGCTTAGTCCTACGTGTTTCATTGCCTCCTCGCTTCGCTAGGCTTGCACATAATAAGAGCCTTTGGCGCTCATCGCCTAATTGCTGCGAGTTTTAGTGCCTTAACGGCTCGCCTCTCTACTTGAGTCTCGCAGGCAATGAGCGCCTTTGTTGCTCATCGCATAAGTGCTCCAAGTTAATGGCTCCCCTCACTATGCTAAGCTAAGTCATACGCACCACACAAAGCGTGATGACGTCTCGTAGTTTGACAATTATAATATGTGATGGATACTTGTGTTGAAGAAACTGTTTAAATATTTATCCACAATCTAGCACTTAATCCCCTTCTGGATTGTTGTGGTGATGGGGCTTGTGTACCTCAATGAAGCTGTGAGCTATGCCATGTAGAGTCACCCAAGATGGACAGGTCATAGCAGAGAGCTAAGACAAATAGCGGTTCAAGGGAGAAGGAACTGGCAACCCGCTCCAGTATCTTGACCGCGAAAACTATATACTGTAAATAAGCACAACCAGAAACACATTCAGATGTGCCTGGCATGCTGCTTTCATATGGTCACCGAGAGTCAGACATGACTGAATGACTGAACAACAACAAAGCACTCTAATATACACATACTAAAGCAGTTTTTAAAAATATTAAGTTAAAATGTTTATAAAACATTTGGTAGGAGCATTAAACTACAAAATTACAAAAATGAGTTTGTTGTATTGCTTTGTTTGTGCACACAAATGATAGTAATAAAACAAATATTATAATGGTAAGTTCCATAAGTATCAGTAAGCATTGGTCAATTTATATGTTGGTATGTCCAAAGAATATTTTATTTGAATGCAATTATCTTTAACATTGGTCTTAATTAATAACATGCAGCTTTGTGTCCTTGATTATATGTTCAGAAACTGTGCTGCAAACTCATTTTTTACTATTTTTATGAATAATGTATATACATATCATATATTATGATCTGAGCTGGTCCTCTATCTAGCACCATTAATGTGACTTGTCATTTTAAATGCTTTGTGACTGTACCTGGACCCTAATACTAAGCACAATGCTGCTTGTAGTCCTAAACCATAAGCCAAAGCCTAACACTGATTCCGACCCTAATCCTAACTATAACCCTTGCACCTAAGTGTAACCCTAACTACTAACAGTAACCCAAAGCTTATCTCCAACCCTGATTTGGTTCCTAATCCTAACCTTAATTCCAACCCCTACCTAAACCTATCCACTGGATGAAGAGAAAGTGAGAGGGTTCCAGAAAAATATTTACTTCTGATTCATAGACTATTCTAAAACCTTTGACTGTTGATACTTCTCTAATGGCTAAAAGTGAGGAGGAACTAAAGGACTTAATGGTAAGGGTGAAAGAAGAGAGTGCAAAAGCTGGCCTGCTGCTCAACGTTAAAAAGATGAAGATCATGGCAAACGGCAATCTCACTTCCTGGCAAATAGATGGGAAAGAAGTGGAGGCAGTGACAGATTTTATTTTCCTGGACTACAAGATCTCCTCAGATGGTGACTGCAGCCAAAAAAATGAAAGACTTTTACTTGTGGGGAGGCAAACTGTGGCAAGCCTGGACAAGCTATTACAAAGTAAAAACATTAAACTAACAACAAAAGGTCCACATTGTTAGAACTCTGGTATTCCCAGTAGTAACATACAGATGTGATAGCTGGACCATAAAGAAATCTGAGCGCCGGAGAATTGATACATTTGTATTGTGGTGTTGGAGAAAATGGCTTAGAGTCCCTTAGTACATCCATACTACAGAAATTAAGTCAAACTGTTCACTGGAGGGTTTGATCATGAGGCTAAAGCTCAAATATGTTGGCCATATCATGAGAAGACAGGCTTTGGACACAAGTGAATAACTAAGCATTACTTAACCCGCATTGTAGCACTAATCCCAATACGTATCCTTACTCAAAGGCCAAAAATTATTTCAATACCAAGCTTAACCCAGAGTCTTGTCATAGTCCTTTATCCCTAAGCTTACCCAACGTTTAGCCATAAATCCAAATTAATTCCTTCTCCAACCCTAATCCAATTTTCAAACCTACCCCTTTCCCCTAGTCTTACCCAAAGCCTAACCCTAATTCCATCCCCAACACTAATCATATCCCCAGCCCATACTCTTACCAACAAATCTAATAACATATTCCATCACCATCGAATTCTAACAAAAAGCCTAACCCTAATCCTATGCCCAACTCCAAAACCTAACCAAAAACTCCACCACCATCTTCTTATCCCAACCCAGGTTTAACCAAAAGCCAAACTCTAATTCCAGCACTAACATAACATTAACCTGAACAGCAAATCTTAGCCCATGATGTTATCTTAATCCTAGCTCAAAGCAAACCCAAAGCCCAACTCTATTTCCAATACTAACCTCCTCCTCCGCATAACCCTAACTCTAAACACACCAACCCTCAAATAAATGATTCTGGATAATGATCACAATCCCTAAATTTATGAGTGGTTATAAATGAATTTCTGACAGAACCAAGTAACATAATAAGTGATATTTTCCAATGTGTTTTGCTATTAAAACATAATTTGTGTTGTAAGAGGTCACATCATGTTCTACCAGCGTGCAGTGATAAAGATGCTATTTATCTATCGGGAGTCTTGCTGTGATGAGACATGACTATTGGATTAAACATTGTAATTATTTTATTATTTTAAAGTCTTTATTTCATATATTACAGACAATTTCAGATAAGAGAATAAAGCCTTTAAGTACAATGTATTATGCAGACACGTCTGTTATGAAAATGTATTTATTGCCAGAATTAACTCCAAAGGAGCTGGAAAAAAACAAAACAAAACAAAAAAAAACAATACTTTCTGAAAATGGAACAGTAGGGAGAAATGAATGTAGAAATAGATAGATAGGTAGATAGATAGATAGATAGATAGATAGATACAGATAGATAGATAGATAGATAGATAGATAGATAGATAGATAGATAGATAGATAGATAGATAGACAGACAGATAGAAAGATAGACAGAGAGACAGATAGATAGATAGATAGATAGATAGATAGATAGATAGATAGATAGATAGATAGATAGATAGATAGATAGACAGAAAGATAGATAGATACAAGCCCGTAACCTGCAAAAAAGCCAACGGGTACCAGAGAGAACCCGTAAGAGGGTAAAGTACAATTCTGTAGCACTGTTAATGCAAATATACACACACTACTGTACTGATAATTAAAGGGAAAGTGATGTTAGGCATTAAAATTAATAGCACAACATTCTCAAGCTCACAACTCGGCAATATAAAATAGTTTAATTCATGTTTTATTTCAGTGTTATATCGATCCCGGCAATCAATGTGTTAATACATATAATGGAACTCGCATAGACCTAAATATCATATTTACTGATTTATTAATATTGCATTATATCTGGAATGTGGGTAAGATCGTAACCCGTAATTGAAGCCCGTATGACTTTGAAATCCAACCTCCATTTTTCAGTGACGTAATGATGACGATCTCTGTTGCCATTGGCTCCATCAAAACCCACTGTAGCGCATCCAACGTTCGAAAAATGGTTTCCGGGTTTACATCTCAAGCCTGTAACACAGCATGTTCTAATTTAATAACTACTGTATGTAACGCAGCCGAATTTTAAGCCTGCAGTCCTTGCGGGCTTGCTGATGCCGCTACGAGCTTCTAATTTAATAGGGGTGATAGATTTTATAGTGCTGGGTGTGCTGGGCCTCATACTAACCAATCAGTAACTATCTCTCTTCAACATTCTGCAACATGCTACTGAGACGTAGCCCCTGATAGGCTAGGACACTACCCTGCACATCCAGCCCTTCCGAGTCCATATCGTATCTGCATAAGCTGCAGTGGGCAAACCCATACAGGGACTAAAATAAAATAAAGTACATGAAAGTAAATATATACATACAGATATTATATACCAAGGTATCTTCCATATCCCTTTAAAGAGGTTTATGTTGGCAGTGGATTTTCCTGTTGGTGCAACCTATAAATGATTATTTATTCTCTAATCAAATCTAATTATTCTGAAAACCCTTTACACGTCTCTCTCAGCCAACCTTCCCACCCTCCTCTTAATGACCTTATTGGGATGGAGACAAACACTTGGCTGGAGGCTGATACTATATGTAATAATGTAATAATGATCAAAGCATGATTAAAATAACTTGCTCCTCGTGCTAGGGCACTCAGTGAGCTGTTAATAGGTTCAGTGGCCCTTTAACAAGTATCTTTTTTTGATTCAACAACAAAAAAAACATTCTTTCCATTCTTTTTCGTGAATATAAATAGAGTGATCTGTGTAATTGTTAATCTGTAGCAAAATGTAACATTGTTTTATATCTCAATTACTTGTGTAAATGTAGCAATCAGAAGACAATGCTTGGAATGAAACGCCTTGTGTTACTATGTAACTCACCCCGGTGTTTGCAACATAATTGACATCTCCTGATATTCATAACTCTCCGGGAAACGTCTAAAAAAATATATTTATTTGCCATAAATATTTTTAATGAGCTCGACTCCTTGATTAATTTCGAGAAAGCTTCTCACTAAACCCGCAAGCGAGGACTTGGTGACAAAAGTTATTGAATGCTCATTAAATTCCAATTGAAGGCAAAATATTTATTGAGGTTTAGCAGGTTTACCTGTGATGTTCATCCCGTATAGGCTTGTAAGCGCAAACTTAATATGATTTAATAATAAACTAATCTTAGGCAAGTGTTGTCTCATTAAAAATGTGTTAGTTTGCATTCAAGGCAGTATTAGAAGTTGAATACATACAGACAACTAATATCAGAATGTGCACAATTAGCATGATTATAATGAAAATATACTTGTATAATAATAATTATAGCAATTAGATGGTCTACTTAATACATTTATGTAAAGTACTTCCCTATCATTGAAACACAGTGCACATTATCATTAGCCAAATACAATTAGTGTTGTGTATAATTCCCCAGGTATAGTGCGTTAAAGGCTTGGTGTGGTGCAACAACACAAAATAGAGGCGCTCAATCAGAGAATAAACTCACATTAATAGGTTAATTGTATGGACATGATAATCCAGTCTGAGAGCAAACTCTTTTAGCCACTTGTGCCCTTTATAGGGAGAAATATCCAGTTTGGTTTCACCCAATACAGTGATCCAGCCCCGAAATACCAGGCAATTCTACCTTAAACAAGAGAAAGAGCAAACCCCAGAGGTATGTTTTGGCCATTATTGGGCCTCATCAGTAGGGTGTAGCTGAGCTTCCCAAGGTACAGTGAGCAAGAAGTCCATGCTTGGAGCCCCATTGCCCTTAGGTGGACTTAGATCCAAGGGTCATTTGCATACACAACAACAAAAATAGAGGTGCTCAATCAGAGAACAAACTATCCTTAATAGGTAATTCTATGGACATGATAACTCAATCTGAGAGCAACCTCTTTTAGCCACTTGTGCCCTTCACAGGGAGAAATATCCTGTAGTATATCAGTCTGGTCCAACTCACTAGAGTGATTCAGCCCCAAAATACCAGGCAATTCTATCGTGAACAGGAGAAATAGCAAACCCGAGGCGTACGTTTCGCCTTGCTTGGGTCTCATCAAATTAGTGTACCTGACGTGAGTCCACGTCTGGCAAGGATCCACATCCAGGTATGGTTATGTTGTACTGTGTAACATTTAGACTATGTTAAAGTATCACTGAAGTGTCATATCCCTAATGTGGTCTTATGAAGAAGTTGATGAACAAAAGACCTCTTCCAAATTGTAATTATATAACTAAAGCCTTTAATTATGACATTTTATATTCAATATTTTGTTCAAGGCAACATTTATTTGCTTTTGGGAGGAATGGGATAAATGAAAGACTGCCAATATAAATAGTTACTTTTCAATAGGACTACATTTTCAGAAGACTTATAGATGGGAACAATAGGAGAGAGTACAAGGTGAGGACAAGATAAATACCTGGAGGAACTCCCCAAGTACAGGGTGAAATAACAACAACATCTGGACCATCTAGAACAATAGTGTTTAGCTGGGAACAAGGAGAAGATCGTCCAGTTGGGTGCAGGTTCCATTCCTCGACTTCAACCAATCAGAGAAGGGTCAGGTATCATCTGGCTGTGACTTGTGGGGGGAGAGTGATGACTGCTCATGAGAACAACCAGCTACTGACAAGGTGTTCTAGCTCCGACGTAACTGGCCCAAGCACACAAGGGGAACATGTGTGTGGGAAATAGAGTGCCCGGGCTTGAAGGACAAATGTCAAATTCAAATTGTGTGTGTGAGAGGAACATTTATATTTCTGGAGAGCAATGCTTGCATTTCCTGGTACATGAAGCCTGCTTCGGGCCCAGTGAGGGGGAGGGGTGTGGTGTCAATTGGAGTAAATCTATGTATCTAACAAAGCCTTCTGTTCTATCCATATTCCCTCCTCCCACACCCTTCCTCCACTGATACATATATAAACACCACTCTCAGGATGTGATGTAACAAAAACCAAATAGACTCTTCTACTAATAAATAGTGTTTTCAAAAATTAAGATTTTCCAAATATTTTATGCCCAAGGCTTACACAGCTGCTAATGTTGGTAGTTTGTTATATACTTCACTAACAAGTGCCTCTTATCTTGATCTCCAGCTGTACTTTAAAATGTATTATTTGTAGCTACATTCAGTCTTCTCCACCAGCCGTCAGCCTATCAGGTGTTGGCTGTATCCGTAGGTATTGAATTATTGCATGTTAAAAAACACATATTAAAGGCGTTCTGTCACCTCAAAATCAAGTTGTTTTGTTTAGATTATTCAAGAACATGAATAACTGGCTATATGTTGTGTTATCCATTTTTTTCTAAAGTGAATGAATCCTGGGAAAGTTCGTGTTGCAGTTGCTATGTCTATCTATCTATCTATCTATCTATATATATATATATATATATATATATATATATATATATATATATATATATATACCATGGTGCCTTGGAACTCATACTTAATCCATTCCGCATGGCAGGATGAGTTCCAAAAAGCTTGAGTTCCAAGGAAGCATTTCCATAGGAATCAATGTAAATTGAAATAATCCCTTCCGGGCCCCAGAATATTCCCATTTTAGCTTCAACCGATGTTGTTGTTTTGGATAAAAAAAAAATTAAAACTAAACAGATATAAATAAAAAACAATAATTACACCAGATAACATAGAATTTAACTTTACTTTAACTGTACTGAGAGGACTTGAGGGCACAATGGGATGGTGGGGATGTAGAGGAGAGAGGCTATTGCTTGGAACGTTGGTTCTGATAGGCAGAGGCTACACTTTGGTTCTTATAGGCACAGTTTACACTTTGGTCCTTATAAGCACAGGCTACACTTTGATTCTTGTAGACACAGGCTGTACTTTGATCATTGCAGACACAGACTGCTCTTGGGCTCTTGTAGGTACTAACTACATATCGCCACAGTACAAAACTTTCAACTTCCTGACAGACAAGATGCGTGGTGGCATGAGCATGTTCCAAAGCAATCGAAGATGCATCGAGAACCAAGGTACCACAATATATATATATATATATATATATATATATATATATATATATATATATATATATCACATATAGTAGTTGTTAAACTGACAGACGTCGTCACACATTGCGTGGTGCGTTCGAGTTAGGCGATGAGCGAGGCGAGCAGTTAACGCGTAGCAATTAGCATAGCGGGGCGAGCTGTTAAGGCAATTAAACACGCAGGACACTTAGTAAATGCGCAGTTGCATTAGCCTTCAAGCACTTGACAAACGCGGGACTTAGAAAAAAAGTTCGAGACCTGGGAATTTGAAAAAAAAAATACGAGATAGTAAAAATACAAGTTTAACGGCTGAACCGCAAACATGCAACAAACACAAAAAACACAAAGAAAATACAAATAAACACAACAAAAATATCACCCACAGCACAAGGGAACAACCAGGACATCTAGGAGTGAGGTGCAATGCGATTTAAATTCTCTAAGTGAGAAAAAAAAATGCCTGCTGTCCACGCAAAACACTGCCAAATGCGTAGCACTTTCACACAGCAACGAACAAAATACTAAATACGCTATTACAAAATACGGAAAATACATGCGAGACGCGTAACACATTCATAACATTACCAATCTACAATGGCGCTTTACACAACTACACCAACGGATTTCCCTCGCGCACACAAACTATTTCTAATGCACAGTTGGACATTCATTACACTTTATCATTAGAGCACCAACACTCACTGTACATTGCATTGTGCTGGAAAATATAAACAGATTGTTAGCTCTTCAGACTATTAATTGCTGAATATATTAATTGCAAATAGGTAAAGTATATTAATTTATTCAAGAAATAATTAATTAATTATTGATTAAGTAAATATAGATGAATATATATCTCTCTTTATAATGAGTGCCGAAGGTGCGCAGAGGAGCAAAAATAGACAAGACAAGAGGCTCGCCATGAGCGCCGAAGGCCCGCACAGTACAAAACGGTTTACATTGTGTGTTAAACAGCATTCCCATGGCTTCACATTTTATTGCCCCGTCATTTTTGACGGGCAAGTCGCTAGTATATATATAAAATTAGCTACTCTGATGTGCTAAATTAGGATTAGCTGTTGTGGCCAAAATAAAGACCTGCAATATTACCTGGCAGCTAGACCCCTCTCCCATCCTTATCATGCACATTAACATACTGAGAAACACATTAGCGTACATGCCACAAAATTAATTCTAAATATTTCAGAAATTATTTATTGCAGTTAAAAACTGCTAGAACAATGTACAGCCAGTTTTTAATCCGCCTTAAAATGAAATCAACTTCCTATTTGGTTGGGTATGTCCCTTTAAAGGTGCATTTATTTATTTATTTTGCTTTCTAAATAAATTTTGACATTTAAAAAAAACAGAATAATCAGGGAATAAATTCATTAGAAATGTAGTTTTATTGTATTTATTCAATTGTACCTGCACCAAATCCCTGTGTTTTTTATGATTATCTGATCCTTTTTATGCTTCTGCTCACGTCAACACAAAAAAGTCCAAATACACAACTGATAGACCATCAAATGGATATGTAATGAAGCCAATAAATTCACTCTCAGACTAATAGTAGTTTAAGCAAAATCGACACAGCCATGGAACGGGCCGATATTACCAGACATCAGAGATCCTTCACTTCCCGGTGACTCATCCATTAAATAAGATATAAAAAAAAGCCCCCTCCAGTATCCAGTTATATTCCTGTACAGATTGCAGTGTTGTGCATTGCACCAGACAGAAACAAATCAGACAAGTACCGAATAATGCTCTCTCTTGGCTTCCAAATCTCATAAATGGAGAAGCAAGACGTAGGACTGTCTAAACAATGGCTGCAGCGAAAATAAATATAATTCCAGGGAGAAGTAAAAAGAAAGTTGTAAATGCTTCAGCTCAAAAATAATAGTAGTGTTCGGTGACTTGGCAAACAAAGCACAGAAAGCCGTATGTTTACCAGACAAGGACGTGAATGGACTGGGATGGCAGCTGGGGATTTAACTTTATCTGATGGAGACCATGCTGGAGCCTTTCAACATAGTTTAGCTAATCACTAATGGGGTATGCTGAGCTGGACTGACATTGCTACATTATAGCCAGTGAGCATGGACCACCATCCCCATCATAAAGGGGGTACTGGTGCAAGGGGCCCCATACAAACGTCTCAGACCACTCCTGATTTATTACATGCATGTGGAACTCATCTCAGTAGTTGTGAGTTATCTATTTAATAGGACGCATATTAAGCTAGGTTACATGTTCAGACTCTAACTTGGCACATAATCGGCTATAAAAAAAAACTTAAAAAGTTGAAAAAATAAACATTAAAGGGATATGGATTGTTCCCTCTTTTTATTATTAAAATAAACCACCTAAGTGTTTGCATATTTTTATATTTTTTTATTAACAGGTGCTTAAAAGTTTGTTTTTTACTCACTAGAACCTTCGAAATTGTCCCAAAAAATGATCTATCCCCTATATATAATGCGCACACTGTCCCTGTATAACTAGATGTTCCAACCAATCACAGAATGTCTCTCAGCAGCAGACTCCTTGCTTCAGAAAATGCAACCACAGCTCTCCAGAGTTGTAAATATCCCTTGTATACATACAACTTCCACATATTAAACACTAAGTTTACGTGGCGTGACTTTTGCGCATCCCGACAGCTACGCGCCTTACAACTGCACACCGGATTGAAGGTAAGGTGGGCTTAGGGGTGTTAGGGTTAGGCTTAGGGGTCTAAGGGTTAGGGTTAGAGATTAAAGGGTTATGGTTAGGCTTAGGGGTCTAAGGGTTAGGCTTAGATGTTAAAGGGTAAGGGATAGGCTTAGAGGTTAAAGGGTTAGGGTTGGGCTTAGAGTTTAAAGGGTTAGGCTAAGGGGTTGTAGGGTTAGGCTAACGGGTCTAAGGGTTAGGCTTAGAGGGTTAGGGTCAGGCTTAGGGGTCTTAGGGTTAGGGGTCTTAAGGTGAGGGTTAGAGGGGTTCAGGGCATTAAGGTATACATATATTCAAACCTTGCTCTCTTTTAACGGAGCGCATTTGTCACTGTCGGCACGCTTTTGTTGGTGCACAATTCTCCTGCGTCCAGAAGTCTGGGTGCCCTCATTTTATTACTCTTTAAATATATATATATATATATATATATTTATACCACACTAATGAGATCCGTTAAGATCAAAACAGTACTAACTGTGGGTAGGTTTCCTGGTTTGTTCATAATCCATCCTATGCTATGGTTTATGGCTGTTTAATAGAGCGAGCATGTGCTTTAAAATTATTAGAGTGAGAATACATTGTAGTCTCATTTGCATGTCCCCGCCTCTAATCTCCAAAAGTGTAGTGTTAAAACTGTATTTCTGAGAAACTTGAGCAGGAAATACATATATTAACTTATTTTTTCGACATTCAAATGGAATATACAAGACAACAAAGTGAGAGGTGCTCATCAGAGAACGAACCAACCTTAATAGGTTAGTTCTATAGCCATGATAAGCTACTCAGAGAGCAACCTCTTATAGCTCACTTGTGCCCTTCACAGGGAGAAATATCCTGTAGTATATCAGGCTGGTCCCACTCAGAAGAGTGACCCAGCCCCGAAATACCAGGCAATTCTACCCTGAACAGGAGAAACAGCAAACCCCAGAAGCGTTTCAGCCTTTATGGGCCTCGTCAGTGAGGTGCAGCTGAACTTCTCTGATGAGCACCTCTGACTTTGTTATGTTGTATATGCAAATTACCTTTAGGGTTTAGTCTCCCTAAAGGTAATAGGGGACTCCAGACGTGGACCCCTTGCTCACTGTGCCTTAGGGAGTTCAGCTGCACCTCACTGACGAGGCCCATAAAGGCTGAAACGCGTCTAGGGTTTGCTGTTTCTCCTGTTCAGGGTAGAATTGCCTGGTATTTCGGGGCTGGCTCACTCTTTTGAGTGGGACCAGACTGATATACTACAGGATATTTCTCCCTGTGAAGGGCACAAGTGAGCTAAAAGAGGTTGCTCTCAGAGTAGCTTATCATGGCTATAGAACTGACCTATTAAGGTTAATTCGTTCTCTGATGAGCACCTCTCACTTTGTTATGTTGTACATTCAAATGGAATCATAAATGTACTATTCATTTTATGTACTACTGTGCTCTGATCGATGGAGGCTTCTATCACACCTCAGCTCACCATAAGTGTAATGACTGATCTATAAATATAAATATATATTTTTTTGAGTCAATGGATGTATCCAGAGTAATGTGATGTGGCCCTACTTTTAAATACTATAAAACATATTCATATTAATTTACTTATTTATTTGCTAGTATTATGTTATATAAAATATAACATTCAGTTGGGTTTTATACATATTGTAATGTTTTTAATTAAGTATTTTAAATATTCATTAAATGTAAAGACTTTCCAGTGGCATCATAGAAAATATTAAATAAGATATATTGACTTTACAAATTGCTATCATGTAAAATGTTATGTTTTTTTCCAATCACACTAATACATTGATTGGTAGATTTCCAACTGAGCATAATTAGACTATTCTCATGCATATTCTTAATTAAGAGCAAATGTTTAACAAGAGGAGATTGTTTTTATTGACTGATAAAATATTTTAATTAATGCCCATCTTTTGATCTTGAGTCTAACTGACTGACATAGTTAACATTTTTGGTAAATCGATGGTCTACACGATTTCTATTTAAACACAGGAACTTATCATTTAATTGAACTTATAATTACAGAGCACATAACTTTTGGTAGTCTTGTAAAGTTGGCTTTGACTTCATAATATGTATCCTACAGTACTTTTACAGGGCTGTAAATTCCTTGGAAGAAGCCTAATTAGACTGGAAATGTTATAAAACGATGTAAATTAATGGTCATTTCACTTTAGAATTGGAGATGGAATTTAGCCGTAAAAAGGAGATTTCACTTTTAGGAATATATAAAATCCAGTAGGGTTTAGCTCTGTCTGTTAATCCAGAGAAAACACTACAAGACAAACAGTGAGTAATGGCTTTGGTGTTAGAGATGTTGAGTGGATATCCAAGGATCTAATGGGATCAGCCAGAAATTCAATAAGAGTTTTGTGAGCAGTCAACCTAGGCATTATTGATTTAACTTATCCATTGGGAGACCACCATAAAGTTGCATCTATTTAATGTGACAAGTTACCATTCTCTTCTAAGAGTCCTTGCAATTTTATGGAGGAATACAATTACAGAAGGTTTTAATACTTTTTAAAATTTTACTATAACCTTAGTTAGTGTTACAAAAATATATAAATCAAAACAAATTAAAAAAAAGGCCTAGCTTCAATTGAAGCACTTTCTTTACTCTTGGACAGTTCCCTTGCTTTCCAGATTCTCATTCAGCTAACCCTGGGTGGAGCAAAAACAATTCAATAGTTTGGTTACATACACTTCTTCGAGTGCTCATAAGCTTCAAGCTGCTGTTTCTCTGTCTGTGTGTCTTTCCCATTTCAGGCAAATGGAATAGCCTATCTTTTTGTCTCTCTTTCTCCTGCTCAAATAAACAGCACACACTCCTCTGTGGGTCTCTCTTCAACTCAGATCCACTGACAACTCAGTCCATTTAGTAGCCTCACAGACTGAAGGCCACAAATACAGTTATACCCAATTTCCAACTTCAGGTGATGCTAATCAACAGCTTCATCAATTTAACTCCTTCACAACTCTTGTAGAAAATGAGCTTTAAAAATAGTCTGTGACTCACACAAACCCCTTGCAGCACTCTGTCACACACTATCGACCCATCTATCTACCTATCAAACTATCTATCATCAAAACTGGCTATACATGTATTATATATATATTATATATATGTAATATATATGTATTGATATATATTTTTCTAAACCTGGCCATTCCCGTGAAATTCACTATTATTTGTTGTACATTATTATGCAAATGACGAGATCATGAATACTAATTACCTGCATTAATGTGATAATGTGCTAATTTGAACCTGCTTGTCTTTCCCTGTTGTGGCCCAAACAATGACTCCCAATACTGTCATTCAGTTAGAAAACCCTCAGACCGCCCTCATCAAGCAATCAAGAACCCTGAGTTTTGAATTAAAATGTTAAGATGCAAATTAGCTGCAATAACAGTGCTGTAATACTCACAAAGGATTTGCTGTAGATAAAAATAGGCTACTACAATGTGTAGCTTCTTGTTAGGATGTCAGTGTCTGTTTAGATACCTGCCATCAATAATATGTGTGTGTGTTGAGTCCTTCAGTCATGTCCGACCATATGGACCACAGCACGCCAGGCACATCTGTCTGCGTTGTCCCTATCGATATGGTTTTCTTGGCAAAGATAATATATTGAGTTATCATTTCCTTCTCCAGTGGACTGTGATTTGTCTGACTTTGCTGCTATGACCTGCCTATCTTGGGTGACCCTGTATGGTATAGCTCGCAGCTTCATTGAAGTACACATATCCTCTTCACCACAACAAGGTAGCAATCCAGAAGGCTGTCATAAGGATTCATTAAGAAAAGCTATTAAAGTAGATACAATGGGCAAGCCAGAAGGAATATTGGTCCATCATGTCCATAGAAATAAGGGATACTAATCAACTCTGAACAGTGGGAGGCGAGAGAATGGAGGGCCCCAATGCACTAAGAAATGTGGCCTCCCACCTTGGTACCAACTCACTCTGCATCCCTCTCCGGGACCCCCTTACCATATCTCCCCTACCCCAGACCCCTTCCCATAGCTCCACTCCCCCAAAGACCCTTTCCCACAGCTGCAGCCCCCCAAGACCCTTTTTCATAGTTCCCCTTCCTAAGACCCTTTCCCATAGCTGCCCTCCCCAATACCCTTTCCCAAAGATGCACCCCCTAAGACCCTTTTTCATAGTTCCCCTCCCTAAGACCCTTTCCCATAGGTGCAGCCCCACAAGACCCCTTTCCATAGTTCTCCTCCCTAAGATCCTTTCCCATGAATGCACCCCTACAAGACTCCTTCCCATAGCTCCTCTCCTCAAGACCCTGTCCCATGGCGGCCGCCCCCCAAGACCCCTTTCCATAGCTGGGCCCCCTTAGAGGAGGGCCCCAGTACATTGCACCTCCTGCACCACTAGTAGTTCAGCTCCTGGCTCTTAAACTAGTTGCTTGTTTATATGTTCAGATATATGTGTAAAAGTTCTAGCACTTGCCTTTCCTGGCTACAAGACATATATCCACAAGGTGATGTGAGCTGAGGAACAACAGAGACCCTGAATGTAAGTGACACAGAACTACTGGAGTTTGATTTGCTCTTCAGCTGGCTCTTGAACCTCTCACCCAAGCAGTTCAGCTTTTTGTCTTTCAAGGACAAAAATCCATTTTACAATATCGAACAAATTAGGCTTGTTCCATAGCTGTGACATAGATAGCTAATAGTGATCTTCAGTATATATAAATAATTAGATGGAACTTGAGCTTTAATCATCCTAAATAAGTCCCAGTCAAGCAAACTTGAATCTGTTCAACATACAATAATATTTAATTGTCTTATCCAAGTGAGTGAGTATTAGCACAGTTTGTTTCTGTTTCAAATCACAAGTCGTTAAAAGAGATGAGAATGGATATATTTGGGTACAACAAAAACCAGATCTGGAAATTGGGGACATGAGGGCATCCATAGTTCTTTACACATAAAGATAACATGAGTTGGGCATCAGCCCCACACTGATGAGATCCATTTAAGATTGAAACAGCTGTCTGTGGGTAGGTTTCCATGTATAACGTTAGCTTGGATCAAAGAGGGAAATGCTTTGTGGCTTAATTTGCATGTCCCCACCCAGTTTCCCAGAGTGAAGTGCAATAACGGTATTTCATGGTTCTAACAAGGAAATAAAATTGTTTAACTTATTTTTAAACTTCCAAGTGTTATTTGGTTTGAATGGTAAATCCCACTGCGTTAACTACCAAGACACAGAGAAACTGTCAATGACTGCCCACAATGTGACTTAATACCCATCATAAAAATGTCTGTAATATCTCATTGATGCTATTGTGGGATATTTACTAAGAATCTGAAGTGCATCTCAAGTTATCTCTTGATTTACTTTATACTGTACAAAGATGGTTGCTTCTGAAGATGAAAGCTATGGCAAGTCTGGATAAGCAATTAAAAAGTAAAGATATTACATTTTCAACAAAGGTCCGCATAGTTAGATCAATGGTATTCCCAGTAGTAACATACAGATGTGAGAGCTGGACCATAAAGAAGTCTGAGTGCGATAGGGTAGACACCTTTATATTGTGGTGTTGGAGAAAAAATACATAGAGTCCCTTGGACTGGATGAGGATCCAATCAATCCACACTACAGTAAATAAAGACAAACTGTTCACTGGAAGGTTTGATCATGAGACTAAAGTCTAACTAGTTTGGCCATATCATGAGGAAGCAGGAATCCCTAGGAAAGACCTTGGTGATAGCATAGACAGGAGATGGATAGATGACGTAAAACCTACTATTTTAATTTCTAGTTATCTGCTTCAAGAAGTGGGAGGAGACTTTGAATGCAGAGAGAAATATCTATCTGCACAATAGGAATGTGGCAGTTACAAACTCATTACCTCTAATGTCAAGCAAATTAGTTTACAAGGACACACCTACCCTGCTGCAACAGAAGGGAAAACTTGGAGAAAAGATGAAATGAATATCAATGTGAAAAATGTAACTGCAAACCTGCTCCTGAATAAATGTAATTTCCCCTCTCAGACATGAAATCCTCACCGAAGAACCAGCAAAGGGATTAAATGTTTGTTTCTAGTTTAAAAAAAACTAGTTTGATTACACTGTTCCTGACTAATTATCGTCTTAGTCACAAATTTTTTTTAAGCATATATATTTTTTTAACCTACAGTAATCCTTTAAATGATTTTAAGTTGTAGGAAGGAGAGGGATCATAAATCCAGAATGTTCCAAATTAGTGACACTAATGACCACTCAACACAATTTCCTCCCAGTTACATTTAAAGGGTTAGTGTAAGTGCCAGAAAAGGGGCTGCATCAATATTTCTGCAGATTGTTAAAATATCTTTGCTTCTGTGCAGGAAAACTATGGCAAGTCTGGACAAGCTATTATTAAGTAAAGATGTATCACTATCAACAAAGGTCTGCATAGTTAGAACTATGATATTACCAGTTGTAATATACGGATGTGAGAGCTGGACCATAAAGTCTGAGCGCCGTAGAATTGACGCCAATAAATTGTGGTGTTGGTGAAAACTGCTTAGAGTCCCTTGGAGTGTAAGAAGATCCAATCAATGAACACTTCAGGAAATCAAGATCCAACCAGTCAATCACTACTATAGGAAATAAAGCCAAACTGTTCACTGGAAGGTTTGATCATGAGACTAAAGCTTAAATAGTTTGGCCATATCATGAGCAGACAGGATTCCCTAGGGAATCTGATTATGGAAAGATTGGAGGGAAAGCATAGGCGGAGATGGATAGATGAGGTAATTGAAGCAATGAGCATGAGCTTGAGGGACAGATGTGCCTGATGTGCTGTGGTCCATATGATCATGGAGAGTTGAACACAACTGAACAATAACAATTTCCCATGGGGCAAAAATGACCTTTTTTACTATCTCATCTCTCAGCAAGTCATTCCAAGTAAGAAAGTACTTTGTAAATCCCCCATTGTTTCAAGATTTTTTCATGTCCAGAATCCTCAAGAGCTTTTACTCACTGAGGCGGAAGCAAAATCCAAGGAGAAGAAATTATCAGCCAGAATCCCATCTGCAGGAGGCTGCCCTGTCACTTCAGAAATGATATCATTGAGTGACCAAGCAAAACCTTTGTAGAACTCTTATCGTAAATTGCAGTGCTGACCAGGAGCTGCTCCCTGGAGGAGCCGGCGCAGTAAATAAGAAAGCAATATCCTCACTCCTGACCTTTGGAGAAAATGCCTGTCCCCTCCGTGCTGTGTTTATTGTGTTATTTTCTAGGCAAACTCCAATGTCTGGGGGAAAGCCTCGCGCAGGTACAACTTCAGTGCAGATAGTGATTGTAAATAATATAAATACACAGAGTTTCTTTGTCTTCGCGGTTTGTCATGGTCTGTTGGCTAAATAATAATAATCCCTGTAAATATAAGGCGTGCAGAGGAACACTTCCACTACCGCAGCACACAAGGCTATTTTCTTCGCCTAATGCTTTTGAAGTAAATACAAATACAGTATTCTTCCTCCAAATGGTTTGTCAACAAGCTTGTTTTATAGTTTTGTAACCTATCATTGCGTAAAACGCAGACGGAACAGTTTATATAATGGTCTAGGACACAGACAACGCACAACGACACCTCTCATAGCGAGAGGGCCACTACAGTTCAAGAAAAAACACTCTTGTTTGTGAAGATTGCGACAAACTAACAACATTAGAAACTTGACACATTGATATAAAAATATATATTTTTGGAAGATTCTGTTTATGCATCAAAAAATCCATGTTGTCTTTGTTTCATCACTTACTGATGGTTCTGTTATGTTTCTTTTAGAGGATGGTAAATAAATATACATTTGTGTTCACATTTAAATGTCTAAAACAAGTAAAAAAACTTGTTTTATGCCCAGAATTCCAAAAAAAAAAGTTATTACACTGCATTCTGGGAATCTTGGCAGGGACATGCAAATGTGCCCACAAAGGCTTCTCTCTTGCAATCCATGACCATATCAAACATTATTAGAAGATGTAAAGATGGGGAAGAAACAATGAGGGAGGGGTGAGGAGGAAGATGGATGAAGAAGAAGAAGAAAGATGAGGAAGAAGAAGAAAATGAAGACAAAAGTAGGAAGAAGAAAAAAGAAATGAGGGAGGATGGAAGAATAAGAAAGAACGAAGAAGATGAACAAAGAAGAAAGATGAAGAAGAAAGAAGAAGAATATGCTTGCAAAGTCTGCTAAGCATATGGGAGGGAGGGGAAAGTGTTCTGTACTCATATCTTATCTGAATCCACCAATTAATCAACAACCCTCCTTAAGTATATAAGTACACCCCACTCAGTCTCCAGACCAGCACAAAGTGTTTAAGACACAAACAGGGCATGTTTCATGCACAAGTCATATCTACTAAAATAAATATTTCCCAAAAATGGTTTAATGACCAACAATTTCCACAATATGTAATATTTTTAATCTGTTACATACATCACAAACATATGAATCTTTTCCACATCTACTGTCAGATTCCCAGGCCTTGCTGGTTCTATTTTCTTATATATTACCTTGTTATCCTGATTCACAGCTAAGTGCACCTGGAAGTAAAGAGACCGCCTTGTAGACAGCTCCGATATCTCTCCCTACTACAGTGATGTTAAATGTCACATCAGATATATGGCAGCGAGTCTTTGTATTTATTGATCTATATAAAGTCCGTTTATAGGGCTGTTTATTCTGGCCAATGATATGTGCTGGGATTTTTTGGATTGACTGCACAGATTAGGAATAAAACTGCTAGACATTTACACTCTGATGTTTCTCCCATTTCTGTTGACTATTACAATAAATCGACAATTTAAATGACAGTACTTTGGTGTCGTTTAATGTTGTTACTAAAGTAGACTATAACTGTTGGTTTAGTCAGTGGCGGAGCTAGTGAATGGAGATCACCCTTTGAGATCAATAAGAATATCAAAAATATATGTAAATGATCAGATCATCCTTATGGTGATTAGATAACATATCTATAAGTAATTATCTGTCATCCTCACCTATTAAATTAAGATTCTTCATTTACTGCCAGAAGCAGAAGGCCCCTACCCTGTTGTCTGCCCCGGTGCTTTGCACCTACTGCACCAGCAATAGCTGTGCCACTGGGTTTAGTCACTGTGTATAAACCAGAGAACATTTTTTTTCAAAAGTGGCCACATGTACTAAAGGGTGAAGTGTTAGAAAACTTTTCCATTAGTATGTACACATGTAGGTTAACCCTTTGTTGGATGGTGCAATTGACAGTGTGAGAGAGAGAGAGAAGAACAGAAGAAAAGGACAAAACAAGAGATAAAGAGAGAAGGAAAGAGAGGGGGTTGAATGTTAGATAGATAGATAGATAGATAGATAGATAGATAGATAGATAGATTGATAGATAGATAGATATGTCCTTGATAAGTAGGGTCAATATGTTCCTCATGGTCATAGGAGTTCATTTTAGTTGCTATGGAGGTCCGTAAGGACTTCCATTGTTATGAGTATTAATTTTAGGAGCCAGGGTCATATTTAAGGGTCTCCATAGGGATCAGCATGGGAATAATTGGCTCCCCACACCAAAGCACCACTACAGATATTATGGAGGATTCCAGGGGATACCCAGGTTCATACGGTGGGTGTTTAGGAAGGTTCCTGTAGTTTACACAAACCCATAAGGGTTAGCGGGTCATAGGCAGAGGATGAATAGATACGATAGATAGATAGATAGATAGATAGATAGCGTGACAGAGTGTTGCAAGGGGTTTATGTGAGCCACCGATTTTTTAAAGCTCTCTTTCCACAGGGAAGGAGTTAAATTCCTGAAGCAGTTGATTAGCATCACCCGAACATAGCTGATAAAAGACTGATAAAAGCTGGAATTGGATAGTGCTGTATTTCTGGCCTGTAGTCTGCGGGGCTGCTCAATGGACAGAGCTTTCAGTTGGTCTCAAAACAGATAGATTGATAAATAGATAGATAGATAGATGAGGAAAGGGCATATTAGGATATAGAAAGGGTGGATGAGAATACTTTCGAATGCCGTCCCTTTAAGTAACGCCACCCCATCCCAGGGCTTTTTGGCCTTTTGGGTAATATGATCCTGATACTAAGAGAAAACATACACAGGAGACTAAATATATTAAACAGAAGATTTAAACAAATTTTAGAAAATTGCTGAAAGGTCTGTTTGAGTGTAGTTCAGCAAACACCGACTTCTGCTGACTGTATGAGATATAAATATGAAATATAAAGGATTTTCTGCCATATTATATAGGAGACAAAGCCGCCTCGTGCTTATGTATATAATAGGATTTCTAGCTGTCTTGGCATTTCCTGTTTTTCTGCTTCTCCCGACCGCTGATACAACACGGAGCGCTTACATTATAGTCAGGGAAATAACCTCTAATAGGTCGGGGTCTCTTGTTATTCATAACGTGCTTAACAACAATTATCAAATCAAATAAATAACTTGAGGCGGTGGGTCGCGGACTTGCGCTGGGCTCGGGGCAGAGAAGCGATTTGCTGTAAAAAAACGAAAGCTTTCTATAGGTCAGAGATCCTAAAGTGAGCGTCTAAGGAGAAGGAGATGTGGGAAGTAGAGAAGAAAAGTCTACCGCAAACTGGCAACCGAGACATCGACTGATCCACTGAGACAAACACATTACACATCAGTGCGAAAAACAAGCTACCTATGTCTCAAAATACGTCTCAGGGGCGGATCTACCTCTGGTGCAGGTGGTGCAAAGCACCGGGGAGCTACGCTGGGGGCTCCAGTGTAATTTAATTAAGTTGTTGTTTTTTGGATTGCAAGTTTTTTTTTTCGCACTCACACAAACATCACATATATAGTTGTTGTAATTACGAGTTTGACGGTCATGCTATGTTAAAAATTACGGGCTTACACATGCGGGCCTCGTGATGAGCACCGAAGGTGCTCATCGGGAGGCCTGAAAGTTACGGATTTGCAGAGGTTTGCAATAAGCACCAAAGGCGCTCATTGGGGGGCTCACGATGAGCAAAAGGCACTCATCACGAGGCTCGCAAAAGAAGGTCAGAACGGCTTCCGAGTTATGGGCTTGATAAAAAAAATGTCGCTATTTTTTTTTCAAGCCCTTAACTCGGAACCCGTTGAGAGGCCGCCAAAAGACTCCAATTGAATAGAAAATCAGCTACCAACCTCACTTATGGGCTCCCTGCCTCCTCCTGAGGTTGAAAGTCTGAAGTGAGGTTGAAAGCCAATATGCAATTCAATTGACGTCTTTTGGTGGCCTCCCAACGGGCTTTAAAAAAAAATGGCGGCGTTAAACTAGTACAAAAAAATGTCAAGCCCCGAAAGGTTTTGTGCAATAGTGATTTATGATTCAAGCCTTGTGGGCTCGAAAAAAAGTTACAGGTTTAAACGCTGCCAAGCCCGCAAATCAAAGCTGTGAGAGGGGCCAAAGAGAGACAGGGGAGAGGGTGGGAAAGAGACACAGGGGACGCAAAGGGGGGAAAAGTGACACAGGGGAGGGAGATAAGTGGAAAAAAAACACAGGAGAGGGAGAGGGGGGCAACGAGACACTGGAGGGAGTGGGGGGAAAGAGACACAGGGGATTTATGGGCTTGCACATGCGCACAGCGCATGCCGCAGCCAGCAATGAGTGACAAAGCCTCTCATTTTGAGGCCCGCAATGAACCCCAAAGGCGCTCATCGCGAGGCACGTAATGTAGAGGGGGGAAAGGCTCGCAATGAGTGCTGAAGGTGCTCATTGCGAGGCCCGCAAGTATAGGGATTGCTGAGGACTGCAATGAGGGGCCCGCAAGTTAGAGGGGGGAGAGCCTTGCAATGGGTGTCATACAGCATTGCCAGGCTTCACATTTTATTCCTGTCATTTTTGACGGACAAGTTGTTAGTTTATATATATATATGGTCTTCTGCCTCAAAATTATGCAAATTTGGTATTCAATGCATTTTGATGATCAAAAATTGCTTTGGCCCCTAAATGTTTCCTAAGACCTATATGAGTCATATATATATATATATATATATATATATATATATATATATATATATATATATATATAGACGTAGTAACTGGCAACCCATAAGAGTTTTTTTAATAAATAGGTAGATTGTTTATAAATATATAACAAAACAATATTTGCACCGCCGCGTCCCTCCATTCATTAGCTCTGCCACTGATACCTTTGTATATTAATTAAGGTTACAGAGATTTACGCTACTAGATATCACCCTGTTATCCATGGTTGGGGCTCTGGGTCAACAGCACCCCAACTATTTACAAGAAGGGGGGCCTGGAACTACTGGGTCCCCCCATTTGTTGGGTTGCAAGTGGTTTATACAGTAAGTATATAAATGTGTATTTAGAGCATTTGTGTGAATTTAAGGTTTTTCTTTTAAAGGACCCCTGTAGCGACCTAACACCTTGAGCTGGACGTTAATTAGAAATTGATCATTAATAAAATTCATATTCAATCATTTAAAAAAAAAGAAAATTTAGTTTCCAAGTTCAGATTTAGCCACAGATCACTAAAACGTCAATGGAGAGAGGTGGCTTTGTCTAGCAGTACTAAATTTTCAGACACAAAGTGTACCAATACAATGATCTCTGTTGTCCGAATAGTAAAAAAGATTTCTCTTGGCAATTAGAGCATCAGTGAGTGTTTATTCTGTAATCATGTCTAATTGTCTCTCAGCCAAAGCTCCCCTTAATGACCTTATGAGATTGGAGACAAACACTCATCTTGAGGCTCTCGCTCTAATCTTTGAACATGAATACAATATTAAATGTTGCTATTATCAATTATTAAATAGACATGTTATTATTGATTTAATTCATAATTGAAATAATTAGCTCCGCTTGCTAACACAGTCAGTTTGCTATAATTGCTTAACTGGGAATTCCTTCAATGTCTGTGATTTGTGTGATTAAAAATGTAAAGTTGTTGTTAAATAGCATTCATCATTTTTAGGGTTAATAGCCGGGTCAGTACTTGGATGGGAGACAACCTAAGAATACCAAGAGTTGTATGCTGTGGCCAACTGGAGAAGGAACTGGCAACCCACTCCAGTATCCCTGCCATGAATACCAAGTGGATCAGTGTATGTTGCTGTCCATGTGGTAACAGAGAGTCGGGCACGACTGAGCGACACACGCAGGGGTTTTATCAGCGCTAATTAGAGAAGGACTGAGCTTCTCCCCCTGCAAATTATTTAAACTATCATTAAAAAGAGCACTGTAGTTTGGGGAAAATCTATATTTTTTGCATACTATCAAGAAGACTATAAATATGTTGTTTAAAGAGAGTGTCTCCCTAATAACAAGCTGGTTTAATCTTTAAAAGCATTCAAAACTGTACTAGTAGTTTTTCTCCACAGTAAATCATTGCTGAGGATTTCAGCATTGACTGTGCAGCTCATTTATGCTAATGTGGATCTCAAAATGCTAATTGATGGCTCTGAGTGCTTGATAAGGATGGGGGGGGGGGGGATAACCGCAATATAATCTTAGTCGTGCAATTTTTTTGCCACTACACAGACAACCAAACAGTATTCTTAATTAGTACAATAAAGCAGCTAATTAGTAATTGGTGGCCATTCATTTGCATATGAGTACAGAGAAAAGAATACTGATTATCTCAGAAATGATCCACTTTCAACTCAAATGGCTAGTTTTTCATGTTCCTGTCTGTTTAATAATATCAGTGTAATCAAATCTGTCCCTTTAAAACAGCGCGCCCCCAGTACGTACTCAGGGTCACTGCTTAATTGGCTCTTTAATACAGTTTATTTTATTTTCTATCAATAAAGAAACAATTTCTAGAAACTTCTTTCTTTCTGGCTTATCTATCAAAATAGTTCTTTTCTTTAAGAAGCCAGAACACTAATCTGACGAGAGCTGATAAGAAATTTCAGCTTTCAAATAGGATTAAAACAAGTCTTTTATTTTCAATTTTGCAGATAAGAAAGGTGTTGGTGGGTTTTAGGGCAGTGCGTCGCGCTCCAGGTCCCTCTTGTCTCTTCATCAGAGCGAGTGTTACAGGAGTGAAAGCGTTGACTGCAGTCTCTTCTATTAAGTATAGAGCACAGACTTATTTTTAACTGTTAATCTCTAATGTGCAATAGTCTGCAGTAAGATAGACAACTTTGATATAAAATTACATTTTAATAAAAATACAAGTTAATATGTGTTTATGGTTCTGAAGAAAATGTCAGATAAAAATGCCAGCTCATATAGATGTGTATTTGTGCACCCTAATCCATATCACTGCATCAGCATTTTGAGTCAGGCTGCTGACTCCTGAAAAGGTACTGCCCTAGGCCTGGGCTTCATTAGAGACGCACCCGACAGACAAAAGAGAGACAAGTTGGGCTATTCATCATGAAGTGACAGGAGTCGGCCACAGAGACATCTCTCTAGTACATACACCCATGGCCGGATTTCTCATTAGAAAAACTAGGCAGCCGCCTAGAGGCGCTTCCCTATGAAGGGTGCCATATTTCACAGTGCAACATGTTCCTTGGCATAGAATTACTACAGTTCACAGGTTTGGCACTATAGGGCAAATGCCTGGGACTAGAGAAAGCCTCTGTGCCTAGGGGTGCCAGAGATGTAAACCAGCCCTGCTTATACCACACTCTCATTTAATTGCCACTTCAGTTTGGCAGAGCTGCCTCCAGCTGCGGGCTTAGACCCTCATGTATTACAATGTATCAACCAGAGGCGGGTCTACCAGTGAGGCAGATCTCCTCTGGGGGGCCTGGTACAGAGGGATGGGTTCTGTAAAGAAGGAGTAAAGAGATAGGGGTGGGTGCTATTTGGGGTGGGTGCTGTGGGGATGGATACCGAGAGTGTATGGCTGCTGAAAAGGACAGGGTGCCATGTAGGGATGGATGATAAGAGGGCTGTGTGCTGTATGGGGGTGATGTATATATATCCATAGAGAATGTCACAGGAAAGTGGAGCGCATGCATTCTGAAGCGGCGCTGAAGGCAGGGAGCTTCGCACAGGCAGATGTTAAGGGTAGTGAAGCAGTTATGCAAAGGGGTCATGGGGGAAGAGCAGCAATGGGTAAGGGTCTTAGGAAGGTTTGCTGTTATGAGAAGGGGTCTCGGGAGGTGAGCAGTTATGGAAAGGGGTCTGGGGGAGGAGCAATTACTGATTTGGTCCGGGCAGGACACAGCGCAAAACATTTACAAACCCTGGGGGCCCCACATTTTTTGTTTGCACCAGGGCCCTCCATTCTCTAGCTCCGCCACTGGTATCAACCAAGAAGACACAAGCAATAACTTATAAACAAAGAATGTAAAACTAACAAAGACATTAAACATACTAACTTGTATAGAATAAAAATATCTATATCTATAAAAAAAAAAAAAAAGATTTATATATATGTGTGTGTGTTTATTTAAGACACTACCCATTGGCCCGCGATTTATTTGAGAGTCAGTAATATATCTATTTTTTGTATAAAATAGCTTAAAATGTGTATGATTAGTGAGGAATCAAATATCTGACCCATTGATAGTACGGTCTAGTAGACCATAAGAAATTGACTTGATAAAGTACAAAATGTTTTACATAGCAAAAAATAAATAAAAAGCCCTTAATTTTCATTCTAGTACAGTGGTACCTTGGTTCTTGTCTTTGGTTACGGGCGGCAGGATGAGGTCCAAACAAGCATTTTCCATAGGGGTCAATGTAAATTAAAATAATCTGTTCCGGACTCCAGATTTTTCCCATTTTAGTTTGAACTGATGATGTTGTTTTTTTTATACAAAACCTTAAAACTAAACAGACAGAAAGAAAAAACAATAATTACATCAAATAACAGAGAATTTCACTTCACTTTAACTGTACTGAGAGGACTTGAGGGCCCATTGGGATGGCGTTCATGTAGAGGAGGAGAAGGAGAGAACAGGTTATTGCTTGGAAAGGGAGTCCTCTTCTTTTAAAACATCAGACACTTGCACAGGGGATCTTTCTCTTTTCTATCTCTTAACATCACTGAACCCTGCTGGAGACTCTGAAGTAGGGAGTTTCACAATGTTTCCCTTTAGAAATCAATGTTTCCACCTAGTATCCAAGTTCACATCGAAACACCACTGGAAGAGAGCCTTGTTATACAGTTTCATAAAGTCTGATATGACCTGCTGGTCCATGGGCTGGATCAGAGGAGCTGTGTTAGAGGGCAGGAACTTCACCGTAATACAATTAAAGTCCTCCAGCAATTTGTCCTCCAAGCCTGGAGGGTGAGCAGGAGCATTGTCCATGATTAACAGTGCCCTCAGAGGCAGTTCTTTCTCCTCCAAATATTTTTCACAGTGGGGCCAAATTTTTGTTCATCCATTCAATGAAGAACTGCCTGGTTATCCAGGCTTTGCTGCTGGTCCTCCACATTAAACTTAACTTGCCTTTTAACATTTTTTTTCTTTTAAAAACTCTGCTGTTCTTGCTATGGTACACTAGTAGAGGCTTAATTTTTAAATCCCAACTAGTGTTCTCGCACACAAACAGAGTTACCCTGTCCTTTATCGGCTTGTAAACACAAGCTACACTTTGGTTCTTGTAAGAACAGGCTATGCTTTAAGTCCTTATAGGAACAGGCTACACTTTTGGTTCTTATAATTACCAGCTACACTTTGGTTCTTGTAGGCACAGGCTACACTTTGGTTCTTGTGAACACAGGCTACACTTTGGTCCTTACAGGGACAGGCTATACTTTGGTTCTTGAAAGCACAGGCTATGCTTTGGTTCTTATAGGGACAGGCTACACTTTGGATCTTATAATTACAAGCTATATTTTGGTTCTTGTACGCACAGGCTACACTTTGATTCTTGTAAGGACAAGATACACTTTGATTCTTATAGGCTCAACCAACACTTTTCTCCTTATAGGCACAGACTACACTTTGATTCTTGTAAACCTAGGCTGTACTTTGATTCTTATAGAAACACGTTAAAATGTACTTTGATTCTTGTAGATACAGGCTGCACTTTGATTCTGATAGAAACACGTTATACTGTACTTTGATTCTTGAAGACACAAGCTGCACTTTGATTCTTATAGAAACACATTATACTGTAATTTGATTCTTATAGACACAGGCTGTACTTTGATTCTTATAGAAAAACGTTAAACTGTACTTTGATTCTTGTAGATACAGGCTGCACTTTGATTTTAATAGAAACACGTTATACTGTACTTTGATTCTTGAAGACACAAGCTGCATTTTGATTCTTATAGAAACAAGTTATACTGTAATTTGATTCTTATACACAGGCTGTACTTTGATTCTTATAGAAACAGGCTATATTGCACTTTGATTCTTGTAGACACAGGATGTACTTTGATTCTTATAGAAGTAGGTTATTCTGTACTTTGATTCTTGTAGATACAGGCTGTACTTTGATTCTTATAGAAACAGGTTATATTTTACTTTGATTCTTGAAGACACAGGCTGCACTTTGATTCTTATAGAAACACGCTATACTGTAATTTGATTCTCATAGACACAGGCTGTACTTTGATTCTTTTAAAAACAGGCTATATTGCACTTTGATTCTTGTAGACACAGGATGTACTTTGATTCCTATAGAAGTAGGTTATACTGTACTTTGATTCTTGCAGACACAGGCTGCACTTTGATTCTTGTACAAACCGGTTATACTGTACTTTGATTCTTGCAGGCACAGGCTGCACTTTTATTCTTATAGAAACACGTTATACTGTACTTTAATTCTTGTAGACACAAGCTGCACTTTGATTCTTATAGAAACACGTTATACTGTACTTTAATTCTTGTAGACACAAGCTGCACTTTGATTCTTATAGAAACACGTTATACTGTACTTTGATTCTTGCAGACACAGGCTGCATTTTTATTCTTATAGAAACACGTTATATTGTACTTTGATTTTTGCAGGCACAGGCTGCACTTTTATTCTTATAGAAAAACATTATTCTGTACTTTGATTCTTGTAGATACAGGCGGCACTTTGATTCTTATAGAAACACATTATACAGTACTTTGATTCTTGTAGACACAAGCTGCACTTTGATTCTTATAGAAACACGTTTTACTGTACTTTGATTCTTGCAGGCACAGGCTGCCCTTTTATTCTTATAGAAACAGGTTATACTGTACTTTGATTGTTGTAGATACAGGCTGCACTTTGATTCTTATAAAAACAGGTTATATTGTACTTTGATTCTTATAGACACAGGCTGTACTTTGATTCTTTTAGAAACAGATTATATTGTACTTTGATTCTTGAAGACACAGGCTACACTTTGATTCTTATAGAAACACGCTATACTGTAATTTGATTCTTATAGACACAGGCTGTACTTTGATTCTTATAGAAACAGGCTATATTGCACTTTGATTCTTGTAGACACAGGATGTACTTCGATTCTTATAGAAGTAGGTTATACTGTACTTTGATTCTTGCAGACACAGGCTGCACTTTGATTCTTGTACAAACCTGTTATACTGTACTTTGATTCTTGCAGGCACAGGCTGCACTTTGATTCTTGTACAAACCTGTTGTACTGTACTTTGATTCTTGCAGGCACAGGCTGCACTTTGATTCTTGTACAAACCTGTTATACTGTACTTTGATTCTTGCAGGCACAGGCTGCACTTTTATTCTTATAGAAACACATTATACTGTATTTTGATTCTTGTAGACACAGGCTGCACTTTGATTCTTATAGAAACACGTTATACGGTACTTTGATTCTTGTAGACACAGGCTGCATTTTTATTCTTATAGAAACACGTTATATTGTACTTTGATTCTTGCAGGCACAGGCTGCACTTTGATTCTTATAGAAACACATTATACAGTACTTTGATTCTTGTAAACACAAGCTGCACTTTGATTCTTATAGAAACAGGTTATACTGTACTTTGATTCTTGTAGATACAGGCTGCACTTTGATTCTTATAAAAACAGTTTATACTGTATTTTGATTCTTATAGACACAGGCTGTACTTTGATTCTTATAGAAACAGGTTATATTGTACTTTGATTCTTGAAGACACAGGCTGCACTTTGATTCTTATAGAAACACGCTATACTGTACTTTGATTCTTGTAGACACAGGCTGCACTTTGATTCTTATAAAAACAGGTTATACTGTACTTTAATTCTTATAGACACAGGCTGTACTTTGCTTCTTATAGAAACAGGTTATATTGTACTTTGATTCTTGAAGACACAGGCTGTACTTTGATTCTTATAGAAGCAGGTTATACTGTACTTTGATTCTTGTAGACACAGGCTGCACTTTTATTCTTATAGAAACACGTTATATTGTACTTTGATTCTTGCAGGCACAGGCTGCACTTTTATTCTTATAGAAACACATTATACTGTACTTTGATTCTTGTAGACACAGGCTGAACTTTGATTCTTATAGAAACACGTTATACTGTACTTTGATTCTTGCAGGCACAGGCTGCACTTTTATTCTTATAGAAACAGGTTATACTGTACTTTAATTCTTGTGGACACAGGCTGTACTTTGATTCTTATAGAAACAGGTTATACTGTACTTTGATTTTTGTAGACCAAGGCTGTACTTTGATTCTTAAAGAAACAGGTTATACTGTACTTTGATTCTTGTGGACACAGGCTGCACTTTGATTCTTATAGAAACAGGTTATACTGTACTTTGATTCTTGTAGATACAGGCTGCACTTTGATTCTTAGAGAAACAGGTTAGACTGTACTTTGATTCTTGTAGATACAGGCTGCACTTTGATTCTTATAGACACAGGCTGTACTTTGATTCTTATAGAAACAGGTTGTATTGTACTTTGATTCTTGAAGACACAGGCTGCACTTTGATTCTTATAGAAACACTCTATACTGTGCTTTGATTCTTGTAGACACAGGCTGCACTTTGATTCTTATAGAAACAGGTTATACTGTACTTTGATTCTTATAGACACAGGCTGTACTTTGATTCTTATAGAAACAGGTTATATTGTACTTTGATTCTTGAAGACACAGGTTGCACTTTGATTCTTATAGAAACACGCTATACTGTACTTTGATTCTTGTAGACACAGGCTGTACTTTGATTCTTATACAAACAGGGTATACTGTACTTTGATTTTTGTAGATACAGGCTGTACTTTGATTCTTATACAAACACGTTATACTGTACTTTGATTCTTGCAAGCACAGGCTGCACTTTTATTCTTATAGAAACACATTATACTGTACTTTGATTCTTGTAGACACAGGCTGTACTTTGATTCTTATAGAAACAGGTTATACTGTACTTTGATTCTTGTGGACACAGGCTGCACTTTGATTCTTATAGAAACAGGTTATACTGTACTTTGATTCTTGTAGATACAGGCTGCACTTTAATTCTTAGAGAAACAGGTTATACTGTACTTTGATTCTTGAAGACACAAGCTGCACTTTGATCCATAGAGAAACACGTTATACTGTACTTTGATTCTTGTAGACACAGGCTGCATTTTTATTCTTATAGAAACACGTTATATTGTACTTTGATTCTTGCAGGCACAGGCTGCACTTTTATTCTTATAGAAACACATTATTCTGTACTTTGATTCTTGTAGATACAGGCTGCACTTTGATTCTTATAGAAACACATTATACAGTACTTTGATTCTTGTAAACACAAGCTGCACTTTGATTCTTATAGAAACAGGTTATACTGTACTTTGATTCTTGTAGATACAGGCTGCACTTTGATTCTTATAAAAACAGTTTATACTGTATTTTGATTCTTATAGACACAGGCTGTACTTTGATTCTTATAGAAACAGGTTATATTGTACTTTGATTCTTGAAGACACAGGCTGCACTTTGATTCTTATAGAAACACGCTATACTGTACTTTGATTCTTGTAGACACAGGCTGCACTTTGATTCTTATAAAAACAGGTTATACTGTACTTTAATTCTTATAGACACAGGCTGTACTTTGCTTCTTATACAAACAGGTTATATTGTACTTTGATTCTTGAAGACACAGGCTGTACTTTGATTTTTATAGAAGCAGGTTATACTGTACTTTGATTCTTGTAGACACAGGCTGCACTTTGATTCTTATACAAACAGGTTATATTGTACTTTGATTCTTGTAGATACAGGCTGCACTTTGATTCTTATAGAAACACATTATATTGTACTTTGATTCTTGCAGGCACAGGCTGCACTTTTATTCTTATAGAAACACATTATACTGTACTTTGATTCTTGTAGACACAGGCTGAACTTTGATTCTTATAGAAACACGTTATACTGTACTTTGATTCTTGCAGGCACAGGCTGCACTTTTATTCTTATAGAAACAGGTTATACTGTACTTTAAATCTTGTGGACACAGGCTGTACTTTGATTCTTATAGAAACAGGTTATACTGTACTTTGATTCTTGTAGACCAAGGCTGTACTTTGATTCTTAAAGAAACAGGTTATACTGTACTTTGATTCTTGTGGACACAGGCTGCACTTTGATTCTTATAGAAACAGGTTATACTGTACTTTGATTCTTGTAGATACAGGCTGCACTTTGATTCTTAGAGAAACAGGTTATACTGTACTTTGATTCTTGTAGATACAGGCTGCACTTTGATTCTTATAGACACAGGCTGTACTTTGATTCTTATAGAAACAGGTTATATTGTACTTTGATTCTTGAAGACACAGGCTGCACTTTGATTCTTATAGAAACACTCTATACTGTACTTTGATTCTTGTAGACACAGGCTGCACTTTGATTCTTATAGAAACAGGTTATACTGTACTTTGATTCTTATAGACACAGGCTGTACTTTGATTCTTATAGAAACAGGTTATATTGTACTTTGATTCTTGAAGACACAGGTTGCACTTTGATTCTTATAGAAACACGCTATACTGTACTTTGAAACTTGTAGACACAGGCTGTACTTTGATTCTTATACAAACAGGTTATACTGTACTTTGATTCTTGTAGATACAGGCTGTACTTTGATTCTTATACTAACAGGTTATACTGTACATTGATTATCGTAGACACAGGCTGCACTTTTATTCTTATAGAAACACGTTATACTGTACTTTGATTCTTGCAAGCACAGGCTGCACTTTTATTCTTATAGAAACACATTATACTGTACTTTGATTCTTGTAGACACAGGCTGTACTTTGATTCTTATAGAAACAGGTTATACTGTACTTTGATTCTTGTGGACACAGGCTGCACTTTGATTCTTATAGAAACAGGTTATACTGTACTTTGATTCTTGTAGATACAGGCTGCACTTTAATTCTTAGAGAAACAGGTTATACTGTACTTTGATTCTTGAAGACACAAGCTGCACTTTGATCCTTAGAGAAACACGTTATACTGTACTTTGATTCTTGCAGACACAGGCTGCACTTTTATTCTTATAGAAACACATTATACTGTACTTTGATTCTTGCAGGCACAGGCTGTACTTTTATTCTTATAGAAACAGGTTATACTGTACTTTAATTCTTGTGGACACAGGCTGTACTTTGATTCTTATAGAAACAGGTTATACTGTACTTTGATTCTTGTAGACACAGGCTGTACTTTGATTCTTATAGAAACACGTTATACTGTACTTTGATTCTTGCAGACACAGGCTGCATTTTTATTCTTATAGAAACACGTTATATTGTGCTTTGATTCTTGCAGGCACAGGCTGCACTTTTATTCTTATAGAAACACTCTATACTGTACTTTGATTCTTCTAAACACAAGCTGCACTTTGATTCTTATAGAAACAGGTTATACTGTACTTTGATTCTTGTAGACACAGGCTGTACTTTGATTCTTAGAGAAACAGGTTATACTGTTCTTTGATTCTTATAGACACAGGCTGTACTTTGATTCTTATAGAAACATGGTTATATTGTACTTTGATTCTTGAAGACACAGGCTGCACTTTGATTCTTATAGAAGCAGGGTATACTGTACTTTGATTCTTGTAGACACAGGCTGCACTTTTATTCTTATAGAAGCAGGGTATACTGTACTTTGATTCTTGTAGACACAGGCTGTACTTTGATTCTTATACAAACAGGGTATACTGTACTTTGATTCTTGCAGACACAGGCTGCACTTTTATTCTTATAGAAGCAGGGTATACTGTACTTTGATTCTTGTAGACACAGGCTGTACTTTGATTCTTATACAAACAGGGTATACTGTACTTTGATTTTTGTAGATACAGGCTGTACTTTGATTCTTATACAAACACGTTATACTGTACTTTGATTCTTGCAAGCACAGGCTGCACTTTTATTCTTATAGAAACACATTATACTGTACTTTGATTCTTGTAGACACAGGCTTTACTTTGATTCTTATAGAAACAGGTTATACTGTACTTTGATTCTTGTGGACACAGGCTGCACTTTGATTCTTATAGAAACAGGTTATACTGTACTTTGATTCTTGTAGATACAGGCTGCACTTTATTTCTTAGAGAAACAGGTTATACTGTACTTTGATTCTTGAAGACATAAGCTGCACTTTGATCCTTAGAGAAACACGTTATACTGTACTTTGATTCTTGTAGACACAGGCTGCATTTTTATTCTTATAGAAACACGTTATATTGTACTTTGATTCTTGCAGGCACAGGCTGCACTTTTATTCTTATAGAAACACATTATTCTGTACTTTGATTCTTGTAGATACAGGCTGCACTTTGATTCTTATAAAAACAGTTTATACTGTATTTTGATTCTTATAGACACAGGCTGTACTTTGATTCTTATAGAAACAGGTTATATTGTACTTTGATTCTTGAAGACACAGGCTGCACTTTGATTCTTATAGAAACACGCTATACTGTACTTTGATTCTTGTAGACACAGGCTGCACTTTGATTCTTATAAAAACAGGTTATACTGTACTTTAATTCTTATAGACACAGGCTGTACTTTGCTTCTTATAGAAACAGGTTATATTGTACTTTGATTCTTGAAGAGACAGGCTGTACTTTGATTCTTATAGAAGCAGGTTATACTGTACTTTGATTCTTGTAGACACAGGCTGCACTTTGATTCTTATACAAACAGGTTATATTGTACTTTGATTCTTGTAGATACAGGCTGCACTTTGATTCTTATAGAAACACATTATACTGTACTTTGATTCTTGTAGACACAGGCTGAACTTTGATTCTTATAGAAACACGTTATACTGTACTTTGATTCTTGCAGGCACAGGCTGCACTTTTATTCTTATAGAAACAGGTTATACTGTACTTTAATTCTTGTGGACACAGGCTGTACTTTGATTCTTATAGAAACAGGTTATACTGTACTTTGATTCTTGTAGACCAAGGCTGTACTTTGATTCTTAAAGAAACAGGTTATACTGTACTTTGATTCTTGTGGACACAGGCTGCACTTTGATTCTTATAGAAACAGGTTATACTGTACTTTGATTCTTGTAGATACAGGCTGCACTTTGATTCTTAGAGAAACAGGTTATACTGTACTTTGATTCTTGTAGATACAGGCTGCACTTTGATTCTTATAGACACAGGCTGTACTTTGATTCTTATAGAAACAGGTTATATTGTACTTTGATTCTTGAAGACACAGGCTGCACTTTGATTCTTATAGAAACACTCTATACTGTACTTTGATTCTTGTAGACACAGGCTGCACTTTGATTCTTATAGAAACAGGTTATACTGTACTTTGATTCTTATAGACACAGGCTGTACTTTGATTCTTATAGAAACAGGTTATATTGTACTTTGATTCTTGAAGACACAGGTTGCACTTTGATTCTTATAGAAACACGCTATACTGTACTTTGATTCTTGTAGACACAGGCTGTACTTTGATTCTTATACAAACAGGTTATACTGTACTTTGATTCTTGTAGATACAGGCTGTACTTTGATTCTTATACAAACAGGTTATACTGTACTTTGATTCTTGTAGACACAGGCTGCACTTTTATTCTTATAGAAACACGTTATACTGTACTTTGATTCTTGCAAGCACAGGCTGCACTTTTATTCTTATAGAAACACACTATACTGTACTTTGATTCTTGTAGACACAGGCTGTACTTTGATTCTTATACAAACAGGTTATACTGTACTTTGATTCTTGTAGATACAGGCTGCACTTTGATTCTTAGAGAAACAGGTTATACTGTACTTTGATTCTTGAAGACACAAGCTGCACTTTGATCCTTAGAGAAACACGTTATACTGTACTTTGATTCTTGCATACACAGGCTGCACTTTTATTCTTATAGAAACACATTATACTGTACTTTGATTCTTGCAGGCACAGGCTGTACTTTTATTCTTATAGAAACAGGTTATACTGTACTTTAATTCTTGTGGACACAGGCTGTACTTTGATTCTTATAGAAACAGGTTATACTGTACTTTGATTCTTGTAGACACAGGCTGTACTTTGATTCTTATAGAAACACGTTATACTGTACTTTGATTCTTGCAGACACAGGCTGCATTTTTATTCTTATAGAAACACGTTATATTGTGCTTTGATTCTTGCAGGCACAGGCTGCACTTTTATTCTTATAGAAACACTCTATACTGTACTTTGATTCTTCTAAACACAAGCTGCACTTTGATTCTTATAGAAACATGTTATACTGTACTTTGATTCTTGTAGACACAAGCTGTACTTTGATTCTTATAGAAACAGGTTATATTGTACTTTGATTCTTGTAGACACAGGCTGTACTTTGATTCTTACAGAAACAGGTTATACTGTACTTTGATTCTTGTAGATACAGGCTGCACTTTGATTCTTAGAGAAACAGGTTATACTGTACTTTGATTCTTGTAGATACAGGCTGCACTTTGATTCTTATAGACACAGGCTGCACTTTGATTCTTACAGAAACAGGTTATACTGTACTTTGATTCTTGTAGACACAGGCTGTACTTTGATTCTTATAGAAACAGGTTATACTGTACTTTAATTCTTGTAGACACAGGCTGCACTTTGATTCTTAAAGAAGCAGGTTATACTGTACTTTGATTCTTGTAGACACAGGCTGCACTTTGATTCTTACAGAAACTTGTTATACTGTACTTTTATTCTTGTAGACACAGGCTGCTTTTTGATTCTTACAGAAACAGGTTATACTGTAGTTTGATTCTTGCAGACACAGGCTGCACTTTTATTCTTATAGAAGCAGGGTATACTGTACTTTGATTCTTGTAGACACAGGCTGTACTTTGATTCTTATAGAAGCAGGTTATACTGTACTTTGATTCTTGTAGACACAGGCTGTACTTGGATTCTTATAGAAGCAGGTTATACTGTACTTTGATTCTTCTAGACACAGGCTGCACTTTGATTCTTATAGAAACAGGTTATACTGTACTTTGATTCTTGTAGACACCGGCTGTACTTTAATTCTTATAGACACAAGTTATTCTGTACTTTGATTCTTGTAGACACAGGCTGCACTTTGATTCTTATAGAAACAGGTTATACTGTACTTTAATTCTTGCAGACACAGGCTGCACTTTTCTTCTTATAGAAGCAGGTTATACTGTACTTTGATTCTTGTAGACACAGGCTGTACTTTGATTCTTATAGAAACAGGTTATACTGTACTTTAATTCTTGCAGACACAGGCTGCACTTTTATTTTTATAGAAGCATGGTATACTGTACTTTAATTCTTGCAGACACAGGCTGCACTTTTCTTCTTATAGAAGCAGGTTATACTGTACTTTGATTCTTGTAGACACAGGCTGCACTTTGATTCTTATAGAAGCAGGTTATACTGTACTTTGATTCTTGTAGACACAGGCTGTATTTTGATTCTTAGAGAAACAGGTTATACTGTACTTTGATTCTTGTAGACACCGGCTGTACTTTAATTCTTATAGACACAAGTTATTCTGTACTTTGATTCTTGTAGATACAGGCTGCACTTTGATTCTTATAGAAACAGGTTATATTGTACTTTGATTCTTATAGACACAGGCTGTACTTTTATTCTTATAGAAACAGGTTATAATGTTCTTTGATTCTTGTAGACACAGGCTGTACTTTGATTCTTATAGAAACAGGTTATACTGTACTTTGATTCTTGTAGACACAGGCTGTACTTTTATTCTTATAGAAACAGGTTATAATGTTCTTTGATTCTTGTAGACACAAGCTGCACTTTGATTCTTAAAGAAACAGGCTATACTGTACTTTGATTCTTGTAGACACATGTTGTACTTTGATTCTTATAGAAGCAGGTTATACTGTACTTTAATTCTTGTAGACACAAGCTGCACTTTGATTTTTATAGAAACACTTTATACTGTACTTTGATTCTTGTAGACTCATGTTGTACTTTGATTCTTATAGAAGCAGGTTATACTGTACTTTGATTCTTATAGACACAAGCTGCACTTTGATTGTTATAGAAACAGGTTATACTGTACTTTGATTCTTGTAGACACAAGCTGCACTTTGATTCTTATAGAAACAGGTTATACTGTACTTTGATTCTTGTAGACACAAGCTGCACTTTGATTCTTATAGAAAAAGGTTATATTGTACTTTGATTCTTATAGACACAGGCTGCACTTTGATTCTTATAGAAACTGGTTATACTGTACTTTGATTCTTGTAGACACAGGCTGCACTTTTATTCTTATAGAAACAGGTTATACTTTGCTTTGATTCTTGTAGACACAGGCTGCACTTTGATTCTTACAGAAACATGTTATACTGTACTTTGATACTTGTAGACACAGGCTGCTTTTTGATTCTTATAGAAACATGTTATACTGTACTTTGATTCTTGTAGACACAGGCTGCACTTTGATTCTTAAAGAAGCAGGTTATACTGTACTTTGATTCTTGTAGACACAGGCTGCACTTTGATTCTTACAGAAACATGTTATACTTTACTTTTATTCTTGTAGACACAGGCTGCTTTTTGATTCTTTTAGAAACAGGTTATACTGTACTTTGATTCTTGCAGACACAGGCTGCACTTTTATTCTTATAGAAGCAGGGTATACTGTACTTTGATTCTTGTAGACACAGGCTGCACTTTGATTCTTATAGAAGCAGGTTATACTGTACTTTGATTCTTGTAGACACAAGCTGTACTTTGATTCTTATAGAAACAGGTTATACTGTACTTTGATTCTTGTAGACACAAGCTGCACTTTGATTCTTATAGAAACAGGTTATACTGTACTTTGATTCTTGTAGACACAGGCTGCACTTTGATTCTTATAGAAACAGGTTATACTGTACTTTGATTCTTGTAGACACAGGCTGCACTTTGATTCTTATAGAAACAGGTTATACTGTACTTTGATTCTTGTAGACACAGGCTGCACTTTGATTCTTATAGAAACAGGTTATACTGTACTTTGATTCTTGTAGACACCGGCTGTACTTTAATTCTTATAGACACAAGTTATTCTGTACTTTGATTCTTGTAGACACAGGCTGCACTTTGATTCTTATAGAAGCAGGTTATACTGTACTATGATTCTTCTAGACACAGGCTGCACTTTGATTCTTAAAGAAGCAGGTTATACTGTACTTTGATTCTTGTAGACACAGGCTGCACTTTGATTCTTACAGAAACATGTTATACTGTACTTTGATTCTTGTAGACACAGGCTGCTTTTTGATTCTTTTAGAAACAGGTTATACTGTACTTTGATTCTTGTAGACACAGGCTGTACTTTGATTCTTATAGAAACAGGTTATACTGTACTTTGATTCTTGTAGACACAGGCTGTACTTTGCTTCTTATAGAAACAGGTTATACTGTACTTTGATTCTTGTAGACACATGCTGTACTTTGATTCTTATAGAAACAGGTTATACTGTACTTTGATTCTTGTAGACACAGGCTGCACTTTGATTCTTATAGAAACAGGTTATACTGTACTTTGATTCTTGTAGACACAGGCTGTACTTTGATTCTTATAGAAACAGGTTATACTGTACTTTGATTCTTGCAGGCACATGCTGTACTTTTATTCTTATAGAAACACGTTATACTGTACTTTGATTCTTGTAGACACAGGCTGCACTTTGATTCTTATACAAACAGGTTGTACTGTACTTTGATTCTTGTAGACACAGGCTGTACTTTGATTCTTATAGAAACAGGTTATACTGTACTTTGATTCTTGTAGACACAGGCTGCACTTTGATTCTTATAGAAACAGGTTATACTGTACTTTGATTCTTGTAGACACCGGCTGTACTTTAATTCTTATAGACACAAGTTATTCTGTACTTTGATTCTTGTAGATACAGGCTGCACTTTGATTCTTATAGAAACAGGTTATACCGTACTTTGATTCTTGTAGACACAGGCTGTACTTTGATTCTTATAGAAACACGTTATACTGTACTTTGATTTTTGTAGACACAGGCTGCACTTTTATTCTTATAGAAACAGGTTATACTTTGCTTTGATTCTTGTAGACACAATCCGCACTTTGATTCTTATAGAAACAGGTTATACTGTACTTTGATTCTTGTAGACACAGGCTGCACTTTGATTCTTATAGAAACAGGTTATACTGTACTTTGATTCTTGTAGACACAAGCTGCACTTTGATTCTTCTAGAAACAGGTTATACTGTACTTTGATTCTTGTAGATACAGGCTGCACTTTGATTCTTGTAGACACAGGCTGCACTTTGATTCCTATAGAAGCAGGTTATACTGTATTTTGATCCTTGTAGACACAGGCTGTACTTTGATTCTTATAGAAACAGGTTATACTGTACTTTGATTCTTGTAGACACAGGCTGCACTTTGATTCTTGTAGACACAGGCTGCACTTTGATTCTTATAGAAGCAGGTTATGCTGTACTTTGATTCTTGTAGATACAGGCTACACTTTGATTCTTAAAGAAACACGTTATACTGTACTTTGATTCTTGTAGACACAGGCTGCACTTTGATTCTTATAGAAACATGTTATACTGTACTTTGATTCTTGTAGACACAGGCTGCACTTTGATTCTTAAGGTTATACTGTACTTTGATTCTTGTAGATACAGGCTGCACTTTGATTCTTATAGAAACATGTTATACTGTACTTTGATTCTTGTAGACACAGGCTACACTTTGATTCTTTCTGGCATTTGGGCTGTTAGCACAAACTAACTGTATGTTGGAAATTGTCAAGTGAAATTATCAATTGGATATTTTGGTGGTCACAAAAAAAATAGTTAGCAGAGCTAAGAGATTTGGCAAATATACAAGACCAATAAATAGGAACAAATAAAAACAAATACAAAAATTATATTAACAGCTTTAATAAATTGCGATTCAGCCAGTTGAATAGGGCTCTATATAAGCACAGAGCATATTTTTTTTACAGTTTTTAGTTAGTGAACATCTATCCAAAAGCAAGGTCTTTACTAACTAAAAACGTCTGTAAACGAAATACTGTATGCTGTGTGCTTATATAGAGCCCTATTCAATTGGACGAATCACAATTTAATAAGGCTGTTAATATGCATTACATATTACATATCCAATAACATAGTTATTGGTAACATTGGATGATAACCAACCCTTTTAGGACGGAAGGACATTAGCGGCTGATGTCTATTCAATCAGTATCACCTATTTTAATACAATTACAAAAATATATATAATTAAATGTTTACAGCATGCTCTTTTAATGCACGTCACACATCTTTTAGATAACTGTCCTTTTAACACTACATTTCTATTTGCGGATTCTCCTGTGTCCCTAATATCTGAGTCATGGGTTCTCTGACTTTGAAGAAAAACAATATCTGGATTATTTTTGTTGTTGGGGATTATTAATTAATATGTAATATGCATTTTGTTTAATTAACCATTTCATATTTCATCCATTTTTTTGTACTAACATGTTTCGATAACCTCTCCCCCACATTCACTAAACTTCAGATGGGCTGTGAAGAAGGTTATGAGGAACATTGCCACCACAACCTGTGTGAAGCACTTTGTGATGCTTAGTGAAACTACACTTGCTTCTCAGATGGGCAAATAGACTTGAAGACACAAATCAAAAACTCTCCTTATATCAAAAATAAAAGTATATTATCATACTGAACAATGTTACGCACAATCATTTTATCATTGCATTTGTTCGCTATGTTCATGAAACCTGTGCAATTTTGCCAGGAAAATTTAGTAATGGCATTAACGCCTCTGTCCTTTTTGATGTGGCCACCTGTGATTGCACTGGATTTCCAAGGACTTGTTTATCTACTGATGCGCCAGACTCACTGTGTATTAAAAGCTATTGGTGACAAGAAATCGTTTGGATCTATGCGAAAGAGAAATCCATGGTTAAATGTAGACTTCAAGACAACACATTGGGGGCTTGGTAGGGTCTGTGGGGTTGAGATGTGCAAGTCCCAGATGGCATGGGCGAAGCAGCTCAAAAAAAACTGGGGGGGGGGGGGGGGACTTTACAGAGACAAAAAATCTGTGGCCCTGAGTGGTGCAATTCAACTCTGCTCCCAGGACAGGCAGCAGAGGCGGATCCACCACTGTGTACCTGGGGCACTAAAAAAAATATATATATATATATTTATATATATAGTTAAAGAATGAAGCAGCCATGAATGTCCAGTAATCTAGTAATTTAGTAGTTATTAATCTATTTATATTATAGATAAACTAATAATGAGTATTGCAGTATACTATGATACCTTTTGTATTAGACAAATATAGTCAATATAAATAAGGCCAATACAAAAGGTATGATAATATACTGCAATACTCATTATTAGTTTATATCTATATAGATTAATATTACTATTTATTTATATATATATATATATATATATATTCTGGGTCTCATGGGAAAGACACACGGCTCCATAGTGGCCAGATCTGATAATGCACAATATTGCTATTTTTGTGTCCCGTGTTCTTTGAATCTGGGGGGATCATCCCTCCCTCCCGCCCCTTCCTGGTTGACTATGTTTTATGGAAAGGGCATGGGAGTATTTTACTGGTTTTTGAGTGTGCAAGACTGGAGTAAGTTAATAAAGTCTGTCTGTCATTGAAATGGAAATATAATTTGCAAACTGTTATAGAGGACATATTCTCCTGGACCCTGAGGTATTGGTCTCTGCTGGTGGCTCCAGCCAGCTGGTGCAAGGAAATAATTCTGATTAGCAGCACTTCATCTCTAGCCCAAGGACTCCCCTCTCCTTTCCTGTCCTGTCACGAATACATATAAGTGAATATAATTGCAGTTATAATAAAATAGAATAGAATAGAATAAAAGTGTTATAGAATTGATATTGGTATTTTAGGCATATATTGCCTGATACAAATCCACCATATCTGCTATTAACCTTATCTTATTAAGTTATTAATTAACTATCTCATTGGGATGGACGATAATCAAGAAGATCACACCCTAGTTTGCTTTGTTTTTTTAGTCGTTCAGTTGTGTCTGATTCTCTGTGTCCTTTTAAGGTTTTCTTGGCAAAGAAACTGGGGTGGGTTGCCATTTCCTTCTCTAGTGGCTTGTGATTTGTCTGATCTCTCTGCTAAGACCTACCATTCTTGGGTTATCCTACATTGTATAGCTCAATGCTTCATTGAGGTACACAAGCCCCTTCACTAAGACAAGGTAGCGATTAAGTTAGTTTCCATAAGAATAACTACATATTTTTTTACCACGTATAAGCCTCGTTCTGATTTAACCATCAGGGCATGCTCATCCTCCTTATCATCTAGCACTGTGAGACATAATTAATCAGATTAGATAAGGTAAGATAAATAGGAAGGAAGGGCTTACCTAACTTTCAGGTCAATTATCTAACTTTTCCACTCACAACTTTAATAACAACTATTTGGAATTAGATTTATTCACATGTATAGTTTGTGTTTCTGCAATAACTGAAATGTGTCCCTTAAATATAAAATACTGAATTTCCCTTAAATGTTCATGGTTTTAAAGAAAATAAAACTCAGAATGTGACTCAGAGATGTTATACTTCGCAAAACAACACTTTAAATTGTGTTAAATGTACTTGTCAATTTCTCCCAAGGTTTAAATTAATAAGTCTTTTTGAAACAGAATGTTTGTCAACGAGCTGTTTACTGAGACACGGTCACATACAGGGTGACATGCTATAACCACAGGGAAGTTCATACAATGGCTCACATGGGACTTTAAATGAAGGTGATTTAAGTCAAAGTTTTGAAATTAGAAGGTTTGAAAAACTTGAATCATTTGAGACTAACATTTTAGTTTGGAAGAGAAACAAATGTATTACTGTTTTCTTATTACATTTTGCATGTAATTATACAAACTTGTTGTGACGATTCAGGGGTAGGGGCTATTACTGCCCAGGGCCACCTGCTATAGACCACAGGTTAACAACCCACAAGGAATGTTTGGATCTTGGAAATTTTAGCACCAGCACCCTGATATCTGTCTTCTTTATCAGTCAAGGTCTCTCCATCAGTAATCAGCACTTCCTGGAGTCTCAGTAACCTTCCTGTGGTAGTGACCAAGACAAGTTACTTGCAAAGTGGAGATAGGATCAGTATCACAGCCACCAGGAAGCAAATAAGAGAACATACCATTTCTATATATCTCAGCAGTCAACTGTTTTATTTTTGTAAAGTCAAACAATATTTATAAGGGATAGATACAGAGGGGGTGTATACAACACAACAATGACAGGGAGTGGCAGATAAACACAGGAGATTGACTCCACATGGAGACTAATAGTCTGGCATCCTGGCTGGCACCTGTGAACAATAGGCCAACCTCCAATACACACATGTCATCTATAGCTGTCTAGCACATCAGAAATATAATTAACTTATCTGGCAAACAATGGGACAAAACGGATTACAATACAATCAGTGTTTCCTGTCTCTCTCCAATGTCTTCCTCCCTTGTGTCTCCTTTTACCCCTCCTCTCCCTCCCTTGTGTCCCCTTCCCCCCTCCTCTCCCTCCCCAATATCTCTTTCCCCGTCCCTTGCCTGTGTCTCTTTTCCCCCCTCTCCCTCCCCTGTGACTCTTCCCCTCTCCTTCCCCTGTGTCTCTTCCCCCCTCTTGCCCCCCTGTGTCTCTTCCCCCCTCCCTCCCCTGTATCTCCCTCCCTCACCCTCCCATGTGTCTCTCACCCCTCTCCCTCCCCTGTGTCTACCCCCTCTCCTTCCCCTGGGTCTCTTCCCCCTCTCCCTCCCCTGTGTCTCTTCCTCCCTCTCCCTCCCCTGGGTTTCTTTCTCCCCTCTCCCTCCCCTGTGTCTGTTCTCCCCCCCTCCCCTGTGTCTGCCCCCCATCTCCCTCCCCTGTGTCTGTTCCCCCTCCTCTCCCTCCCTGTCTTTTTCCCCCTCCACTCCCTCTGTGTCTGTTTGCCCTGTGTGTCTTCCCCCTCTCCCTGTCCTGTGTCTCTCCCCCTCCCTCTCCTGTGTCTCTCCCCCTCCCTCCCCTGTGTCACTTCCCCCCTCCCCTATGTATCTTCCCCCCTCCCCCTTTACTTTGGCTTTTGATTCCAACTATCCACATGGCCAACATTCTTCTTGTCTTAACTTCTCTCCAGCCTCCTACCTGTACTAACCTTCTTCTTTCCTTGTCTTCTCTCCAGCCTGACTTAATATTCCTCTTGTCTGTCTTCTCTCTAGCCTGCTGACTGTCTTAATCTTCTGCTTTGCCTACCATAACCTTCTTCTTTACTTACCTTCTCTCCAGTATGCCTTAACCTTCTGCTTGTCTTAACCTTCTCTTCAGCCTACTGCCTGCCTTAACCTTCTTACATTTTCTCCAACCTGCTGCCTGCCTTAACCTTCTGCTTGTTTTACCTTCTACTCCAGCCTGCTGCCTGTCTTAACCTTCTGCTTGTTTTACCTTTTCTCCAGCCTGTTACCTCCATTAACCTTCTTCTTGTCTTGCTTCCTACTCTAGCTTGCTGCTTGTCTGTCTTCTCTCTAGCCTGCTGACTGTCTTAATCTTCTGCTTTGCCTACCATAACCTTCTTCTTTACTTACCTTCTCTCCAGTATGCCTTAACCTTCTGCTTGTCTTAACCTTCTCTTCAGCCTACTGCCTGCCTTAACCTTCTTACATTTTCTCCAACCTGCTGCCTGCCTTAACCTTCTGCTTGTTTTACCTTCTACTCCAGCCTGCTGCCTGTCTTAACCTTCTGCTTGTTTTACCTTTTCTCCAGCCTGTTACCTCCATTAACCTTTTTCTTGTCTTGCTTCCTACTCTAGCTTGCTGCCTGTCGTAATCTTCTTCTTGTCTTACCTTATCTCCAACCGGCAATCTGCCTTAACCTTCTACTTGTTTTATCTTCTCTTCGACCTGCCTAAAACTTTGCCTAAGTCTAAGCTTGATACCACCAACCAGCTCCTGATTAAGGACAACATATCTACAAGGACTAGTCTCTATATCTGTCCCATGATCTCTGCTGGCACATGCAATTTTTTTTCCTATAAAATACATATTTATGATCTAGTTCAAAATAACTTAATTTGAAACAACAAACACAAATATAGATTTCTGATCCTATACGTAAGATTGGCCACTTTGTCATGCATAAAGAAAGTACTTTTACAGCTAATGTTTGTCTTTTTCAAATTAGCTTTAACAATCTCAAATTAGCCCGAGGAGAAGGACGTGTGTTAACAGCAACTTCCTTCTTATCTATTTTAATTTTGCAAATTATGGAGAGTTGGAACATAGTATTTTTGTTCCTATTCAGATTTGCTTGTGGAATTCACTAATTGCTTCAAATTTGTTTGATGTCATATGTCAAGCTAATCACAGAAGTTTAATTTTGTAACTCGGTGAAGACATGGAGCAGAATATAGAGATGGTTAAAAAAATTGCAGATAATGAGGGTTTGTATTAAAACATATCTTCTCTGTCTTTAATAGACCCAGCAGGGACAAACTGTGCTGTCTATATAACAAATTCAAATGGTTATGGACTTGCTTTTACAAGTAGATTTTTTTATCAGAGAGAATATAATTATGCATCCTAATAAACAATATCTAAAAAGAACATAGAAAAGGTTCCAGTTGTTGCAAATTTGTAATTGATCATTCTTGGCAAGAAATTATTTCAATACCAACATTTTTACGTAAACATTTGCATTTTCTAGAACAACATTTCTATTGTTAGAATCTTAGTACTGCACTAAAATTGGTACATATATATATATATATATATATATATATATATATATATATATATATACATACACATTTGAACATCTGAAGCAAGTTAAAAAACCTGAGTTTCGAGAAAAACTGTTATTACACTGCATTCTGGGAAGCTGAGCTGGGACGTCCAAATGTACCCACAAATGCCTCGCTCATATATAGCTTGACACTCCTATAAATGTTCAGTAACACTCAGATTTTATACAGCTGATAAAACCATTGTTTTAAGCAGATATTTTGTTTGAACCTTCTAACTAAACTCGCTTTGGGGCACTTGGACAAGTTATTACTTTCAAAAAATGTTACATACATACTCGAAAAATATAATCTGTCTATAGTATGTAGAAAAAGAAAACAATTATTATTACCCGTTATTTGTAACGCTGCAACATATTCAGTAGTGCTATAAAGGGGTTAAATACAAGTCAAAAACAATTTGAACACATTGCAAAGGTCAAGAGGGCCTTTTGTCTTTGAGCTTAATAAAGACGTACATAGAGCTTTCCTTAAAGACCCAACACAAGATTGAAAAATTACAGGCTTACAATCTAAAGGGTTTGGGTGAGGTAAAGGGGGAGGTAGATGTGTTGTGCATATTAAAGATGAAGGTGATAAGTTTCTTGAAACAGATGGATTCTAGTGAGGTTTTGAAGAATTTGAGGCAGGAGGAGACTAGTGGAGCGAGGCAAGGAGTTCCATGGAGTAATGGCAGCACAAGAAAAGTCCTGAAGGCAGAGTGAGAGGAGGTGATAAGAGAGAAGAAAAGAAGAAGATCATTTAGAGACGAGAGCAGAGGTGTGTGAGGATGTTCAGGGCTTTATACGTTAGGATCATGATTTTACATTTTATTCTGGGAAGCTATGGGAAGCCAGTGGAGTGAGTGACAGAAAGGAGCTGCAGATATTGAACGTTGAGTATGGTGCATGAGTCTAGCAGATTCATTCAGTGTCGATTGGAATAGAGAAAGACGGGTGATGGGGAGGCCAGCAAGGAGCGAGTTGCAGTAGTGAAGGTGAGATATGGTGAGATAATGGATTATAATTTTAGTTGTGTCTTGTGTAAGGAAGTGGAGTATTGTGGAGATGTTTTTTTTTGGGGAAAGATTTTATGATTGATTGAATGTGAGGAATAATCTGAGACATTTGTCAATAAATACTGGGATATGCAGTACTGCCTGGACTAGAAATACCAGCGCAAAGGTAATTATGTAAAGTCGTCAATTTTCCAATGTCTGCTAATTACTAGTCCCAGATATAATGATGAGGAAGAGAGTTTGTGACTGAATAAAATCTGAGTGTTACTGAACATTTCACTGAAATACACGAATCAGTCTGTAAAAAAGATGAAAGGACTTACTTATTCTCTAAGTTCTAGCAGAGAAAAATAAGAGGAAAGTGTAAATGCCAAATTCTGAAACATCCAACTCTTTAACAAATCTCCCACCCCTTTCCCTCCCTCCACTAATGGATATACTAAAAATATTATAAAAAATGATCTGAGTAATTATTGTAAACAGAAACGTAGAGATCACCTGCTATACTAAAGTTTTGCCTAAATAAATCTCTCTCTATAATATAATAAATATATATTTTTATTAATGATAAAAAAACTTACAACCTGTATTTACTACAAGGGGATAATCTCTATTTTGCAACAATCCCAGTTTGCAGTTTATATTGTTTATTAGTTACTAGTGAATTGCCCGTCAAAAAATTATGGGCATGAAATAGTAAGCCAGGGAATGTTGTTTTATCCATTTTTTACCGTGAGGACCTTCGGCGCTCATTGGGAGGCTTGTGCTGAGAGCCTTCGGCGCTCATCGCATGCCTCGCAATGAGCACCTTTAGCGCTGATTGCACGGCTGTTTTTTTTTTGTTTGTTTGTTATTACAGGGGCTTTTTTTCGGTATATGTATTCTTGTATGCCAATGAAATAATGAATAAATTAATATACTTTACCTATTCCTAAGTAATATATGCAGGAAGCATTGTGCTGAAGAGCTGACAATCTGTTTCTATGTTCCTGCAGCATCCAATGTAGGTTTGCACGGTTCTGGAGCTGAGGTGTAAGTGGCAGCAATGTGTGCAGTGTGTAGTGTAAATAGGCTGCATGCGTGAGGGGAAGCCGTTAGTGTAGCTGGGTACTTCCGCATTGTGTAAGTTAGTGTTGTAAAATGTGTAATGTGTATGTGTTACGCTGGTGTGTAGGATTTTCCGTCCTTAGTAAAACTGTATCTTTACCTCGTACGGCTTCTTAAAAAATCTGTATGTGCTTGGTGGTGTTTTGCGGCTTTAGGGTCGTGTGGCCTTGTTTTCTTTTTTTTCAGCCGCCATTTTTTCTCTCGCTTAGGGGATTTTCGTGTGTGTAAACTCATGAATTTGGACTTAAATTGAAATGTAACTTCATTTGCAGAGGTCCTGGGTGTCCGCCCTTGCTTATGGGTAAGCTTTTTATTTATTTTTTGTGTGTCTGTAAAATGGCGGCGAATGTGTATGTGGTACGCGGCCGTGAATGATGTCGCGTCCTTGGTAAAAGTGTATCTTTACCTCGTACGGCTTTTTGGAAAAGCCGTATGTGCTTGGTGCTGTTTTGCGTGTTTAGGGTCCTGTAGCCTTGTTTTCCTTTTTTTCGGTGGCCATTTTTTCTCTCGCTTAGGGGATTTTCGGGTGTCTAAACTCTGGAATTTGGACATAAATTGAGGTGTAACTTCAATTGCAGAGGTCCTGGGTGCCCCTCTTGATATGATTAAGATTTTAATGTATTTTTTGTGTGTATTTATAGATCCTTTTTTTATTCTAAGTCATGTGTCTCGTATTTTTGTCTGCTAAGTCCATAAATTTTGCGTTCTAAGTCCTGCGGTTCGTATTTTTGGGTAAAGTGCAGCTTGTGTGGGTGTTTCTAACTGCGTGTGCGGCGCCGTAGAGCCTTCACCTCCACAAATACGGCCCCTTGCTTCGCAAGGGTCCGCATTTGTGGACCAAACTGCGTCCCTCGCTTTACGAGGGACGCAGTTCTTGTGAGCTCGCTTTTGTGACTATTATTTGTGATTTTGGCCCCATCCTATGACATTATTACAACTTTTAAATAAAAAACAAAAAATATCTGACATTATGCAATAACATAAAGACATAGACCAGATATTCTGAATATATGTTATATATAACATCTTAAATCTGACTAAGTAGGCAGGAAAATGTCACAAAATGAGTTTTGACTAAGAAACAAAATATTGTAATGCCTCCTCCTCAGGACCTTGGGGGTATCTTCTGGAGAGCAGAACTTGCATCTAGTAAGGCAAACTGTCTACTTCGGGGTCTTTGAATGGGAAGGGGAGTGCTGCCAATTTCAACCAGATCAAATTATCTAACAAATCCTCTTGACCTCTTACTCTTTCCATACCCCTCTCTACACTAAAAAATAGCCCTAACAAATAATAAATGTTCTCTATTCATAATAAATGTTGCACTTCTCAAAATATATTTTTATATACACATCTAATGCTGTTAGTTTGTTACATACTTCAGAAATAATTGCAGTTCTTTAAGGAATTTCGAATAAACATTCAGAAATACTTTTCATATTCCAGAAGAGGTCACATTGCTCTAATAATTGTGCATCCCATTAGGTTTTATTGTAAGGCACCTACTTTTGTCCTTTATCCTGTGTTTAAGGGTGGGCCGCCTTCTGACTCGGGCGAGATCTCTCCAGTGCCCATTATAATAAATGGGTGAGTCCCCCTGACTGCGCCTGTAGTTCGCTACGCTCTCTTAGAGATAATTAAGCAATAACATCTTCTGAGGCAGGTAATATCATCAGAGCCTTTTGGGAAAATTAGTAGCAAAGGCAAAGACAAGGGTGGTTAATGGACCCGTTCCATCCAGTGATATCTGTCTTATAATGAGAAATCACGGGATGTCAATGAAGCTGTGATATATAGCTGCGAGAGGGACACAGAAGTCAAACACTTGAATCATGCATTTATAAAATGTTTTAGACATCGCATAAGATTTAATGGCATAAAAACGAGGGATCCTTAGTTGGAAGGGACACCCTGGTCATAAATATAAAATATCCTCTGCTCAGAAACTTAATGGGATTTGGAAAGTTACATGTTTTTTTTTAAATTAATATAAACTACCTAAGTGGTTTTTTGCAACATTATTTTATTAACAAGTGCTTACAATCTCTGTTTTTACTCACTGAAGTCTTCCAAACAGTCCATGTAAAGATATCCCCCAAGCATGTCTTGTACAGATTGTTACTATTGATACTAGATGTACTAGCCAATCACAGTTTCTTTCCCAACAGCATGTTTTGAAATGCACCTGTGAGGCAATCTGTGATTGGTTAGCACATCTAGTACTAGTCTAGTCTAGTCATCTAGTCTAGTCATCTAGTACTAGTCATCTAGTACAGAGACATTCTAAGCATGTGGCAGACCTTTGTTAGAACTATTTGGAATGTTTCAGCTCTTGTTAATAAAATATGTTTAGATGCAAACAAACACTTAGGTAGTTTATTTTAATGATAATACCCTACCATATCCCTTTAATGCAGCCTCCAATTTATTACTTTTATATGCAATAATGCTACTGTAAAATCTGTTTATCTGCTTCCAGAAGTGGGAGGAGACTTGGAATGCAGAGATAAATATCTATTGGCACAATGGGAATGTAGCAGTTACAACTCATTAGTTATCAAGCTCATTAGTTTACAAGGACACACCTACCGTGCTGAAACAGGAGCTGCCAAAAACAGTCTAGTAAAAAAAATGGGAAAATGTGCAGTAAAAAATAAATGAAAATCAATGTGAAAAATGTAACTGCTAATAATTAAAAATAAATAATTAAATAATTGATTAATATTAATTAACAATAATTAATTAATATTTAATCTGCATATTGCAGATCAGAGCAGATCTTAAATGGCCCTCATTCAATTGTGATTTGGCCAATTGAATAGGGCTCTAAATAAGCACATAACATATTTTTTAAATACGTTTTTAGTTAGTGAAAACCTTGCTTTTGGATAGATGTTTACTAACTAAAAACTTCTTTAAAAAAATATGCTATGTGATTATATGGACCCTTATTCAATTGGCCAAATTGCAATTGAATGAGGGCCAGTGTCACTATGTAACTCAGACATGAAATCTTCACCAGCAAATGGATTAAATGTCTGTTTCTAGTTAAAAAAAAATAGCTGACACTCTTCCTGCCTATTTATCGTCTTACTCACTCACATTTTTTAAGCATATATATTTTTTCAACCTACAGAACTCCTTTAAATGATTCAATGTGGTAGGATGGCTTGGAGAGGGGTAATAAATCCAGTCTGGTCCAAATAAGTCCAATTTGTTTGGATACAAAACGAGCTTTGCAAATGTAGCTAACTGATTTAATGATCACTCAACACAATTTTCTCACATTTAAAGGGTTAGTGTAAGTGCCAGGTAAAAGGCGGCATCAATATCTCTCCTGATTGTTAAAAGACGTTGGCTTCTGGGGAGGAAAGCTATGGCAAATCTGGACAAGCTATTAATAACTAATGATATTACACTATCAACAAAGGTCTGCATAGTTAGAACCATGGTGTTCCCAGTAGTAACGTATGGATGTGAGAGCTGGACCATAAAGAAGACTGAGCGCCGTATAACTGACTCCTTTGTATTGTGGTGTTGGAGAAGACTGCTTAGAATCCCTTGGACTGCAAGAAGATCCAATCAATCAGTACTACAGGAAATCAAAACAAACTGTTCACTGGAAGGTTTGATCATAAGGCTGAAGCTCAAATATTTTGGCCATATCATGAGAAGGCAAGATTCCCTAGAAAAGACTCTGATGCTGGGAAAGATTTAAGGCATGGGTGGAGATGGATAGATGAGATAATTGAAGAAATAAACATGAGCTTTAGGATGCTAAGAAGTGCAGTGGCTGACAGATCTGCCTGGTGTGCTGCGGTCCAAACAGTCACAGAGAGCCGGACATGACTGAACAGCTGAACAACAAAAACTTTTGAGAAATATGTGTTTATAAAGTCAACAATAAATAAATGATTTTGAAATGAATGTGACCTGCCTGATGTGCTGGGTCTGTCTCCCAATCCCTGTGTTGCGTGCACGTGTGACCATGATCCTACCCGATGTATTTAGAGATATCAATGTTTTTTGTTTTATTATTCCAGATGATGATCAACTTCTTGACAATTAAACAACTGACAACAATTGAGTGGCTTCCAGGCAAACAATGTGAGTTTTGCAATGGGCATGAAGTGGAGACAGAGCACCCAGTAACATTCATTTTAAAACCATTTTATTTAAAGATTATTTTGTTGTTGACTTTATAACTAATGTTATTTGTACTTCTCTCTGCACAGAAGCAACATACGGGCGCAGTAAAGATGGAAACAGGTTTCTTATACACTTTGGGCCCGTGAATCCCGGCATCTTGCGCATTATCTCAGTCTCTTCGGTTTAGCTATTTGCAAAATGCAATTAGTAAATTTACAGCAATATTTCAAAAGAATGGAAATGTGTTATTGCATAATAAAATAGGTGTTTATTAATTTATGTAAAGACAATCATTACTGAAAGACAATTTAGTTGGAACAAGTATATATTAAAATTAAAGTAATTTTGAAAACTGAGAGCTGGAGAGCAACACCTGGAGTTGTAAAATATATTGTTCTATATTAAATAAATATATACAGTTGTGCTCAAAAGTTTGCATACTCTTAGCAAATTGGTAATATATGTACCATTTTTAAAGAAAACATGAGTGAGCAGCAAAACACATTTATTTTATTTCTTATGGCATTCATATTCAGCTGTAGGTCATAACAGAATGGCACAATCATAAAACAAGACATGGCAACAAAGAAAAAAATGAAGTGTTCAAAAGTTTACATACCCTTAGTTCTTAATACTGTGTATTGCCACTTTTAGCATCAATGGCAGCGTGCAGTCTTGTGTAATAGTTGTCTATGAGGCCCCTAATTCTTTCAGGTGGTATAGCTGCCCATTTGTCTTGGCAAAATGCCTCCAGGTCATGCATAAAGCTCTATTTTGGTCTCGTCACTCCAAATTACAGTGTGCCAGAAGCTGTGAGCTGTGTCAAGGTGTTGTTGGTCATATAGTAACAAGGCCTTTTTGTGGCATTGGCGCAGTAAAATCATCTTTCTGGCAACTCAACCACGCATTTCTGTTCAAGTATCGTTGTATTGTGCTCCTTTTTCCAGAGCAGCCTGTATTTCTCCTGAGGTTACCTGTGGGTTTTTCTTTGTATTCTGAACAATTCTTCTGGCAGTTGTGGCTGAAACCTTTCTTGGTCTACCTGACCTTGAATTGGTATAAAGAGATACCCAAATTATCCTCTTCTTAATAAGTGATTGAACAGTACTGACTGGCATTTTCAAGGCTTTGGATATCTTTGTATACGCTTTTCCATCTTTATGAAGTTCTATTACCTTGTTACGCAGATCTTTTGACAGTTCTTTTCTGCTCCCCATGGCCCAGTATCTAGCCTGCTCAGTGCATCCACGTGAGAGCTAACAAACTCATTGACTATTTATACATAGACACTAATTGCAATTGAAAAATCCACAAATTAACCTTTAATTGCCATTTTAACCTGTCTGTGTCACTGTGTGTCTGTAACAAAGCCAAACATTCAAGGGTATGTCAACTTTTGATCAGGGCCATTTGGGTGATTTCTGTTATCATTAAGGAGCAAAACAACTATGTGATAATAAATGGCTTCATGTGTTCACTATCCTTCAATAAAATACATTTTTTGCATGACCAGCCATTTCTGCCAAAGTATGCAAACGTTTGAGCACAACTTATATATATATATATATATATATATATATATATATATATATAAAGTATATACAGTATATTCATATTCATACATACATATACATGTATATATACAATCTCAAGTCACATTATTATAACCACTGCCTACTTTTGACGTTAGCAATGAAATACATTAGCTGGCTGTGTGGGTATATAAGATGACATGTAGGCATTCTGCAAACATATCAACCATCACTGTCATGGGTAAACTTTGAGATTTATCCGACTTTGAAAAGGGGATTATCATTAGCTCCTGTGCCAAGGATAACAGTATTTCTGAAAAAGCGCAGTTTATGAACTGTTCGTGTGCTGCTGTGGTTAAAGTGCACCGTGACTGGACAAATGGCACCATTGCCAATAAACGGCATGGAAACTGCGGCACATCACGTGCCATTGATGTCAGAGGTGAATGTCAACTGACGCTCTACAGTTGAGCAACTCACCGTCCAAATGAACCAGGGGGCTACTAGACGTGTCTAAAATTACACTACAGCCAACCCTGTTCCGTATGGGGCTCCGACGCAAACGGCTGGTCACTGCACACAGGCTGACGAGCGGTCATCATCAGAAACGGCTTCAATTTGCACAACAGTACCGAAATTGGGCCTCTTCTGATTGGGAAAGGGTTGCCTTATCTGATGTGTCACATTTTCTGCTCCAATGACTGGATGGACGTTGCTGTGTCAGGCATGAAACCTCCAAAAACAAACACTCTGCAACCATTGTCGGAAGAACACAAGCTGGTGGCATCAGCGTTATGGTCTGGGGAATGTTTTCTTTGCATTGTCTGAGACCACTCATACGTCTGGAAGGCACTCTCAACCGATTGGGTTATCTATCCATCCTGCAAGATCAAGTACACTCATACATGGTGATTGTCTTCCCTGGAGTGGTTGGGATCTTCCAGCAGGACAATGCAACATCTCATATGGCCAGAATTTTCTGGGAGCGGTTTGAGTAGCACAACGAAGACTTCCCTGGCCTCCAAATTCCCCAGACTTAAACCCCATTGTGCAACTGTAGGACCACCTTGATCGCCATGTTCTCTGTGTGGGTCCTCCACCACGCACTCTTCAGCAGCTGTCAGATGCCCTGCAGTCTGCATGGCTCCAGATACCCTGCCAACCTTCCAGCATCTTACTGACTCAATACCACGCCATCCAGCTGCTGTCCGTGCTGCACTTGCCGGTTATTTGTGATATTAGCTGGTGGTCATACATATATATATATATATGTGTACATAATAGTACATAATAAACTAATACAAGCAGCTGTAAGCCGCACTTTTTTTTCCGATTTCCGAGCTTGGAAATTCCAGGTGCGGCTGATAAATGATTGCCGATTTACGGGCTTGAGACTGTTGAGATTTACGGTGCTACATTTAACCCACTTGCGGGTCCTATTTGGAACCTGTAGGATTTTCTTTTACATTTGCCATTTACGGGTGTGAGCGCCTGAGGAATTGTAACAATTGAATAGTGATTTGTGATTTTAGCAATTGTAACGTTTTGCGATCTACGATTTTTGGCCTGTAGCCCACAAAAAAAGGTACCATAGTTAAGTTGCGGCTTATATTCGGATATTATCTTTTTTTTTTTATTTCCCTTGAATTTTACAGTTGCGGCTTATATTCGGGCCAATGTGGTAGTTAGAAACCTAAAGAGCATGGAAAACATTGTACTAGCCTTTTCTCCTTTACAGTAAATCATTTCTGAGAAATACTGTTGTTTTTTTGAGGATGTATAGCTCAATGTGCTATTTTGCAGCTTATTTGGAGAGGTTTTACCTGAATGACAGCATTGAGGGTCATTGTTTTGGCCACCACAGGGACAGACATGCAGACTGTGATGCTAATTAGCACATCAAAGCAGCTAATTAGTATTCAGGAGCTGCTCGTCTGCATAAAAATGCAGCACTAATAATAGTTCATTTCTCAGGAATGCCCCAATTTACAACAAATGGCTGTTGCACTTTTTTTTCTGCACTTTAAAAATAAACTAAAAAAGCAACAGGGTACTTTGAAGTACTGAGCATTAATGCATTATTAGAGAAAATCTGGTGTCTAAGAGTGAGTAACACTCCCATCTTATCCTATTCTTTCAACTAGTTTCTCTGGAGGGTGTGTAAGTATTGATTAGTATTTACAAAGACTTTACCAATAGGCTTCTTACCAGTTATGCATAAAAAAGAGACACTTCTAGATAGTGAAGAAGCATATTAGGCTTTCCTTGTCTGGATAAACAACAAACATTTATAAGATATCAGTTACTTGAAACAGCAGCCAGCAGAGTGAAAGGTAAGAAGAAGGAGAGACAAAAACCAAGTGAAGAAAACAAAGACCTTCCTTCCTGTGAGTACCAACAAGATCATATACATATATAAACAGTACAGGGCCATCTACACCTCAAGAGCAGAGTGTATACATATTATGCAGTACATGCTGTTGTATTTCCCTACACCAGTATTGTTTCCTCTGCATTCAAAGCTTCCTCCCATCACATCCAAAATGGTAGATTCTACTGCAGCATAACTGCATATAAAGGGTATTACATCAGAAGTTGCATTATTTATTTGCTTTTCTATTTTCAAAATATTTTAAAGTGTATTCCTTGAAAAATCTTAGTCTTTAAGTGTAGCGTCACAGCGGTTACTTGTAGAGAGATATGGAAGTTTCCAGAATTTTATTAGATACTAGCGACTTGACCGTCAAAAATGACGGCAAAAAAAATGTTAAGCCTGGCAATGCTGTTTGCCATACAATCTAAGCATCTTTGGCGCTCATTGTGAGCCTCTCCCCTCTCATAGCGCGCCTCTCCCCCAGTCTACTTTACAGGCCTTGATGGTCATTGCAGGTATCATCGAACCCGCAAGTTTGTGGATTTGCAATGAGCACCTTCGGTGCTCATCGCAAGGTCCTGCGTGCCTGCATTGTTCGGCTGAGTGTTACTGGCTTGGGTTAAATGTTACTGGCTTGGCTTAAGTGTTACTGGCTTGGCTTAAGTGTTACTGGCTTGGCTAAAGTGTTACTGGCTTAGGTTAATAGTTACTGGCTTTGGCTAGGAGTTACTGGCTTCGGCCTTGTTTTCAACCTGCTTGAGAAAATTTACGTTTTTTCGGCGGCCATTCTTTTCTATCTCCTAAAAACAGCAATTATGGGTCAAATTAGCTTGCAACCTCATTCACAGGCTCCCTGTCTGTCCCCCTGAGTTGTGTGTGAGGTTTTTAACTTATTTTGTACATTATTGTTCATTTTTTGGTGGTCTTGCGAGTTACAGGCTTTGGCTACATGTTACTGGCTTAAGTAAAGTGTTTAAGGCCTCATTCAAATGCGATTCGACTAATTGAATAGGGCTCAATTTAAGTACACAGCATATTTTTTTTACATAAGTGTTTAGTTAGTGAAGACCTTGCTTTTGGATAGGAGACCACTAACTAAAAACATCTGTAAAAAAATATGCTATGTGCTTATATAGAACCATATTCATTTGACCAAATCGCATTTGAATGAGGCCCTTAGGTAGTGTTAATGGCTTCCGCTTTGGGCGTGTTCAATCTCTTTCCATCCTCCATCAGTGGAGCGTAATGGGGCAAATTACATCTCTGACTGGACAGAGGACCCTTAGAGGGACTCTGAAAAGGCAGCATGGCGTGAGCTGGAATGAGAGCCTTCGGCGCTCATTGCAGTAAAGTGCTGCAAGCCTAGCGATGACCGCCTACGGCGCTCATCTTGATGCCATGTTCAATCTGTTTTAAATTCCTACGTGCGTGTCTTGCGATGAGCGCCTTTGGCCCGCAAGCATGACAACAACTCACAGATTGACAACTATTATAGATGACTAGCGACTTGCCTGACGGGGCAATAAAATTGTAAGGCAGGTAATGCTGTTTGCCACAGACAGTAACTGTTTTGGTCGTCTGAGATCCTTTGGCGCTCATTGCTAGCCTCTCGGTTGGTGTATTAGAGGCGCTTTTGCTGTCATTGTAAGGTCCACGATGATCTCCTTTTTTCTCTTATTGCAAGGCTCTCCCCTGGTGTAGTTTGTGTCCTATGAGCAGCGTTGGCGCTCCTTGTGAGGCGCGCATTGAAGGGCTTTGTCGTTTATTGCGATACTGTATTTTTTTTTTTTTTTATGTAGTTTTTCATCCTAATTAATTAATTAATTAAATCATAAATTAATATACTATACCTATTTGTAATGAATATATGCAGCAAGCAATGTGCTGAAGAGCTGACAATCTGTTTTGATGTTCCTGCAGCATACAATGTAGATTTGCAGTGTTGCTGACCTGAGGTGTAAGTGTCAGCAATGTGTGCAGTGTGTAGTGTAAATAGGCTGCGTGTGCGAGGAGAAACCTTTAGTGTAGCTGTGTACTTCCGCATTGTGTAAGTTAGTCTTGGGAAATGGCGGCGAATGTGCGTGACGACGTTTCGTAGTTTGACAACTATTATATTAGTTGATATAATATCCTTGTATATCTATTTATTTTGATGTACTTTATTTTATAAAGAATCATTTATAAGCTCTGCTTTTACTGTCTAAAATCAAACAAATAGTCCCCGCATGGGTATGTCCTCTGTAGCGTATGCAGGCACAGACCCTGTAGGGCTTGTATTGTGCATTGTCCTAGCCTATCAGGAGTCCAGTCTCAGCAGCATGTTGCAGAATGTTCCTGAGAGATGGTCACTAATTGGATAGTATGACACACAGCAAAGTCAGTACTAAAGAGTCTGTGTCTTCATGAGCCGCAGTGGTCAGACCCATATAGGGACTATTCGTTTGATTTTAGGCAGTAAAAACAGAGCTTATAAGCACTTCTTAATAGAGTACCTAAAAGTAAATAGATACACAGGGGTATGATATACCTAGTAACATCAGGAACCTGCCACATCCATTTAAGGTATTCAGTATATAAAATGAAAGTGAAATGGGACCAGTTTGGGGGGGCGTTGGTGGGGTGGGGGGGTTATGAGGCCGCTCTGAGTATTGAGTCTGACATTTCTTAGATTCGCAGTTCAGCTGAGAAATGTCAGTGATTCTGTGAATTTCACTATAATCACACTCTGCTTTCCCAGATAATAAATCAAGGAGTGCGGGGACAGATATGATTCCTTGTCAGAGATATCAGAGGGGGAGAGGCTGCTTATACCGAGCGAGGATACGGTGGATGCCTCCATCACCGATACTGCCAGCTCGGCACCATCCTCACCCAAGCAAAGTGCAGGTTATTTATGCATCTTAAAATGGATCGTCAGCTCACCTTCAGTCTGATCTCTCGAGAGCAATGGAAAGCCGTGTCTGAGCCTGCAGGAGCAATGGAAAGCCCTGTCTGAGCCTGCAGGAGCAATGGAAAGCCCTGTCTGAGTCTGCTGGAGCAATGAAAAGCCCTCAGTCTGAGCCCATGTGCTGCAATGGAAAGCCTCCAGTCTGAGCCCATGGAGGAGCAATGGAAAGCCTCAAGTCTGAGCCCCTGTATAATGCACTCGCCAAAATGCTATTTAGACCCGTAATTCCCTGTATAACGCACTGTCTCGCTATAACGCTATTTAGACCCGTAATTCCCTGTATAATGAACTGTCTCACTATGGCGCTATTTGGACCCGTAATTCCCTGTATAATGAACTGTCTCACTATGGCGCTATTTGGACCCGTAATTCCCTGTATAACGCACTGTCTCGCTGTAACGCTATTTAGACCCGTAATTCCCTGTATAATGCACTGTCTCACTATGGTGCTATTTGGACCCGTAATTCCCTGTATAATGCACTGTCTCACTATAACGCTATTTGGACCCGTAATTCCCTGTATAACGCATTGTCTCACTATAACGCTGTTTTGACCCGTAATTCCCTGTATAACACACTGTCTCGCTATAACGCTATTTAGACCAGTAATTCCCTTTATAATGAACTGTCTCACTATGGCGCTATTTGGACCCGTAATTCCCTGTATATTGCACTGTCTCGCTATAACACCATTTGGACCTGTAATTCCCTGTATTACGCACTGTCTCGCTATAACGCCATTTGGACCCGTAATTCCCTGTATAACGCATTGTCTCACTATAACGCTGTTTTGACCCGTAATTCCCTGTATAATGAACTGTCTCACTATGGCGCTATTTGGACCCGTAATTCCCTGTATAACACACTGTCTCGCTGTAACGCTATTTAGACCCGTAATTCCCTGTATAACACACTGTCTCGCTGTAACGCTATTTAGACCCGTAATTCCCTGTATAATGCACTGTCTCACTATGGTGCTATTTGGACCCGTAATTCCCTGTATAATGCACTGTCTCACTATAACGCTATTTGGACCCGTAATTCCCTGTATAACGCATTGTCTCACTATAACGCTGTTTTGACCCGTAATTCCCTGTATAACACACTGTCTCGCTATAACGCTATTTAGACCAGTAATTCCCTTTATAATGAACTGTCTCACTATGGCGCTATTTGGACCCGTAATTCCCTGTATATTGCACTGTCTCGCTATAACACCATTTGGACCTGTAATTCCCTGTATTACGCACTGTCTCGCTATAACGCCATTTGGACCTGTAATTCCCTGTATAACGCTGTATCTCGCTATAACGCTATATATCCCTGCTCAGCTTCCCAGAGTGCAGTGTAATAACTGTATTTCTTGGAATTCTGAGCAGGAAACCGTTTTTTTTACTTGTTTTAGACATTCAAATGTGAACAAAAAATCTACTATTTATATATATATATATATGGAATACCCAATCCTACAAAATCTATTGAACAAACCAGAATCTACCTCATACTGATGATAGCCAAAAGCTTGAAACAGGCCTGTATATGAGTGGTTCTTGGTTTGTGTAAAATCCAACCCGGTGCTTTGCTTAAAAGCTGTTTAATACGGCGGGCATATGCTTTAAGGGAGCAATGTATAAAGTTACTATTTTTGGATTAAAAGAGTGAAGTACATTGTATTCTCATTTGCATGTCCCCACTTTTAGACATGCAAATGGGCTTATTAATGTAGTATTTGTTTTATATATATATATATATATATATATATATATATATATATATATATATATATATAGTAAATAAATAGTACATCTGTACTAGAATTCCAGGAAAAACTGTTTTTACACTGCACTCTGGGAAGTTGTACAGGGACATGCAAATGTGCCCACAAATGCCTCTCTCTTCAATGCATAGTCCATTATCAAACATGGCTTCCTTTAAGCTTATGCATGCTGTATTACACAGCTTTAATGCAAAGCCAAGGTTGGATTAAACACAACCTGAGTATCCAATCCATGTACAGCTGTTTCAAGCTTACAGGTTATCATCAGCATGGAGCGGGATCTCAGCTTGTGTTGTGGAAATTATGAGTAGGTAGTTCACCACAACAATCATTTATAATATGGTGGGCACATACCGTATTTATCAGAGTATAACACGCACCTCATTTTAAGAAGGAAATTTCAGGAAAAAAAACTTAAATTTCAAATAAAGAACTTTGAAGCAAAATAAGGGTAGCTCAGAATTGTGTTTATTAATATTATTAACACTTATAAGGTAAATAATGTAAAATGACAGTAAAAGCAACTGTTTTAACAAAGAAACTTGGATATATGTTTTTACAAAAGTTTACTCAGAAATCGCTGCTCCTCCTCAACCCCCTCCTCAACCCCGACATCCTCAACCTCCCTCCTCCTCCTCAACCCCCTCCTCAACCCCCCTCCTCAACCTCCCTCCTCATCATCAACCTCCCTCCTCATCCTCCCTCCTCATCCTCAACCTCCCTCCTCATCCTCAACCTCCCTCCCCATCCTCAACCCCCTCCTCAACATCCCTCCTCATCCTCCCTCCTCATCCACCCCATCCTCAACCCCCTCCTCAACCCCCTCCTCAACCTCAACCCCCCTCCTCATCCTCAACCCCCTCCACAACCTCCCTCCTCGTCCTCAACCTCCCTTCTCATCCTCCCTCCTCAACCACCCCATTCTCAACCCCCTCCTTAACCCCCCATCCTCAACCCCCTCCTCACCCCCCCATCCTCAACTTCCTCCTCAACCCCTCTCCTCAACCTCCCTCCTCATCCTCAACCTCCCTCCTCATCCTCAACCCCCTCCTCAACCTCCTTCCTCATCCTCCCTCCTCAACCCCCCCATCCTCAACCCCCTCCTCAACCTCCCTCCTCATCCTCAACCTCAATCCTCATCCTACCTCCTCAACCACCCCATCCTCAACGCCCTCCTCAACCCCCCATCCTCAACCCCCTCCTCAACACCCCCATCCTCAACCCCCTCCTCAACCTCAACCCTCCTCCTCAACCTCCCTCCTCATCCTCAACCCCCTCCTCAACCTCCCTCCTCATCCTCCCTCCTCAACCCCCCATCCTCAACCCCCTCCTCAACCCCTCTCCTCAACCTCCCTCCTCATCCTCAACCTCCCTCCTCATCCTCAACCCCCTCCTCAACCTCCTTCCTCATCCTCCCTCCTCAACCCCCCCATCCTCAACCCCCTCCTCAACCCCCCCATCCTCAACCCCCTCCTCAACCTCCCTCCTCATCCTCAACCCCAATACTCATCCTACCTCCTCAACCACCCCATCCTCAACCCCCTCCTCAACCCCCCATCCTCAACCCCCTCCTCAACCCCCCCATCCTCAACCCCCTCCTCAACCTCAACCCCCCTCCTCAACCTCAACCCCCCTCCTCAACCTCCCTCCTAATCCTCCCTCCTCAACCCCCCCATCCTCAACCCCCTCCTCAACCCCCCCATCCTCAACCCCCTCCTCAACCTCAACCCCCCTCCTCAACCTCCCTCCTCATCCTTAACCTCCCTTCTCATCCTCAACCCCCTCCTCAAACCCCCTCCTCATCCTCAACCTCCCTCCTCATCCTCAACCCCCTCCTCAAACCCCCTCCTCAACCCCCCATCCTCATCCTCCTTCCTCAACCCCCCAATCCTCAAACCCCTCCTCAACCCCCCCTCCTCAACCTCAACCCCCCTCCTCAACCACCCTCCTCAACTTCCCTCCTCAACTTCCCTCCTCATCAACCCCCTCCTCAACCCCCCTCTCAACCCCCCTCTCAACCCCCCTCCTCCTCAGCTTGTGTTGTGGACTTTATGAGTAGGTAGTTCACCACAACGATCATTTATAATATGGTGGGCACATATCGTATTTATTGGCGTATAACACGCACCTCATTTTAAGAAGGAAATTTCAGGAAAAAAAACATAAATTTCCAATAAAGAACTTTGAAGCAAAATAAGGATAGCTCATAATTTTTTATTAATATTATTAACACTTATAAGGTTATTAACGTAAAATGACAGTAAAAGCAACTGTTTTAACAAAGAAACTTGGATATATGTTTTTACAAAAGTTTACTCAGAAATCGCTGCTCCTCCTCAACCCCCTCCTCAACCCCCACATCCTCAACTTCCCTCCTCATCCTCAACACCCTCCTCAACCCCCCTCCTCAACCTCCCTCCTCATCCTCAACCTCCCTCCCCATCCTCCCTCCTCATCCTCAACCTCCCTCCTCATCCTCAACCTCCCTCCCCATCCTCAACCCTCTCCTCAACCTCCCTCCTCATCCTCCCTCCTCATCCACCCCATCCTCAACCCCCCTCCTCAACCCCCATCCTCAACCCCCTCCTCAACCTCAACCCCCCTCCTCATCCTCAACCCCCTCCACAACCTCCCTCCTCATCCTCAACCTCCCTTCTCATCCTCCCTCCTCAACCACCCCATTCTCAACCCCCTCCTCAAACCCCCATCCTCAACCCCCTCCTCAACCCCCCATCCTCAATCCACTCCTCAACCTCAAACCCCCTCCTCAACCCCCCTCCTCATCCTCAACCTCCCTCCTCATCCTCAACACCCTCCTAACCTCCTTCCTCATCCTCCCTCCTCAACCCCCCCATCCTCAACCCCCTCCTCAACCTCCCCCCTCATCCTCAACCTCCCTCTTCATCCTCCCTCCTCAACCACCCCATCCTCAACCCCCTCCTCAACCCCCCATCCTCAACCCCCTCCTAAACCCCCCATCCTCAACCCCCTCCTCAACCTCAACCACCCTCCTCAACCTCCCTCCTCATCCTCAACCTCCCTCCTCATCCTCAACCCCCTCCTCAACCTCCCTCCTCTTCCTACCTCCTTAACCCCCCCATCCTCAACCCCTTCCTCAACCCCCCCATCCTCAACCCCCTCCTCAACCTCAACCCCCCTCCTCAACCTCCCTACTCATCCTTAACCTCCCTCCTCATCCTCAACCCCCTCCTCAACCCCCCTCCTCATCCTCAACCTCCCTCCTCATCCTCAACCCCCTCAATCCCCCAATCCTCAACCCCCTCCTCAACCTCCCTCCTCAAACCCCCTCCTCAACCCCCTATCCTCAACCTCCTTCCTCAACTCCCCTATCCTCATCCCCCTCCTCAACCCCCCTCCTCAACCTCAACCCCCCTCCTCAACCTCAACCCCCCTCCTCAAACTCAACCCCCCTTCTCAACCTCCCTCCTCAACTTCCCTCCTCATCCTCAACCCCCTCCTCAACCCCCCTCTCAACCCCCCTCCTCATCTTCAACCTCCCTCCTCATCCTCAACCTCCTCCTCAACCTAAAGCCCCCTTCTCAACCTAAACCCCCCTAAATACCTCCCCCTCTCCCTTTCCCCTCACTTACCTGCTTCTCCTTCTTGACCCGGCGCGCATGTGACGTTGCATGCGCGCCACGCCATTAGCATATACCGGGTGCCGGCACATGCGCGCTGGGTCAAGAAGGAGCGGAGGCCGGAGCAGAAGTAGGTAAGTGAGGGTAAAAGGGAGAGGGGGAGGTATTTAGGGGGTTTAGGTTGAGGAGGGGGGTTTAGGTTGAGGAGGGGGGTTTAGAATGAGGAGGGGGGGTTGAGGATGAGGAGGGGGGAGGGAAAGAGACACTGGGGGGTTAGAGAGACACAGGGGGGTAGAGAGACATGGAGGGGGGTAGAGAGACTTAACATATCGGCGTATAACACGCACACATCATTTGCCCCCTATTTTCATGGAGAAAAAGTGCGTGTTATGCGCCGATAAATACGGTAAATATAAATATATATATATATATATATATATATAAACAGTATCTCACAAAAGTTAGTACACCCCTCACATTTCTGTACATACCGTATTGGTCCGAATATAAGCCGCACCCATAAAGTTCAAGGAAAAAAAATAGAAAAAAGATAGTACTCAAAAATAAGCCGCACCTGTAAAATTGGAGAGAAAAAGACTCTCAAAGTGATCAGCCATTGCAAGAAACAGGCTTTCTAATTAGCACTGTAGCTTTTTTTGCAGGTTACAGGCCTTACAGGATGTTAGAATCACTGAAACCGTAAATCGCTATTCAATACCGCAGTCTAAAGCACGAAAATCGGCACCCTTAACTTGCAATCGCGCAAATCGGCAGTCATTTTGCGTTCACGAATAGAAGCCGCACACCTAACAAGCAAAGTTCGCAAATCGGCAATGGTTTTTTTTATGGTTGCGAATATAAGCCGCACCTGTAACTTGCAATCTCAAAAATCGGGAAAAAAGGTGCAGCATATATTCGGACCAATACGGTATTTTATTATATGTTTTCATGTGACAACACTGAAGAAATGGCCCTCTGCTACAATGTAAAGTAGTAAGTGTACGGCCTGTATAACAGTGTAAATGTGCTGTCCCCTCAAAATAACTCAACACACAGCCAATAATGTCTAAACTGTTGGCAATAAAAGTGAGTACACCCCTAAGAGGAAATGTCCAAATTGGGCCCAATTAGCTATTTTCCTTTCCCGTTGTCATGTGACTCGTTAGTGTTACAAGGTCTCAGGTGTGAATGGGGTGCAGGTGTGATAAAGTTATCGCTCTAACACTCTCTCATACTGGTCACTGGAAGATCAACATGGCACCTCATGGCAAAGAACCCTCTGAGGATCTGAAAAAAAGAATTGTTGCTCTACATGAAGATGGCCTAGGCTATAAGAAGATTGCCAAGACCCTGAAACTGAGCTGCGGCACGGTGGCTAATACCATACAGCGGCTTCACAGAACAGGTTCCACTCAGAACAGGCCTCGCCATGGCCGACCAAAGAAGATGAGTGCACATGCTCAGCTTCATATCCAGAGGTTGTCTTTGGGAAATAGACGTATGAGTGCTGCCCGCATTGCTGCAGAAGTTGAAGGGGTGGAGGGTCAGCCTGTCGAAGAGCATACGCCGCACACTGCATCAAATTGGTCTGCATGGCTATCGTCCCAGAAGGAAGCTTTTTCTAAACATGATGCACAAGCAAGCCTGCAAATAGTGTTCTGAAGACAAGCAGACTAAGGACATGGATTACTGGGACCATGTCCTGTGGTCCGATGAGACCATGATAAACTTATTTGGTTCAGATGGTGTTAAGCGTGTGTGGCGGCAACCAGGTGAGGAGTACAAAGACAAGTGTTTCTTGCCTACAGTCAAGCATGGTGGTGGGAGTGTCATGGTCTGGGCCTGCATGAGTGCTGCCAGCACTGGGGAGCTACAGTACATCGAGGGAACAATGAATGCCAATATGTACTGTGACATACTGAAGCAGAGCATGATCCCTCCCTTCGGAGACTGGGCCGCAGGGCAGTATTCCAACATGGTAACGACCCCAAACACACCTCCAAGATGACCACTGCCTTGCTAAAGAAGCTGAAGGTAAAGGTGATGGACTGGCCAAGCATGTCACCAGACCTAAACCCTATTGAGCATCTGTGGGGCATCCTCAACCGGAAGGTGGGGGAGTGCAAGGTCTCTAACATTCACAAGCTCCGTGATGTCATTATGGAGGAGTGGAAGAGGACTCCAGTGGCAACCAGAGAAGCTCTGGTGACCTCCATGCCCATGAGGGTTAAGGCAGAAAATAATGGTGGCCACACAAAATATTGACACTTTTGGCCCAATTTGGGCATTTCCACTTAGGGGTGTACTCACTTTTGTTACCAATGGTTTAGACATTAATGGCTGTGTGTTGAGTTATTTTGAGGGGGCAGCACATTTACACTGTTATACAGGCCGTACACTTACTACTTTACATTGTAGCAGAGGGGCATTTCTTCAGGTTGTTACATGAAAAGATATAATAACATATTTACAAAAATGTGAGGGGTGTACTCACTTTTGTGAGATACTGTAATTGTTTTGACTAGGTTAATTAAGCTAATTTTATCCTCCTTAGTGTAATTGCATATTATAATTGTCTAACAACGAGACGTCGTCACGCTTTGCGTGGTGCGTACGACTTAGCGATGAGCGCAGATTAGCGAGGCGAGCCATTAAACTCGGAGCACTTAAGCGATGAGCCTTGTGAAGCGAGGCGAGCAGTGGAGGGAATGAAACACGCGGGACTTAGCCTACAAACACTACAAAATGCGGCTTCACCTTAGGAAGAAAGTAGTTGACGAATGCGGATCTTAGAAAAAAAATACAAGACGAAGGACTTTGAAAAAAAAAAATATGAGGTAGCAAAAATACGGGGTTAAGGGCCGACCCGAGATTATCCAAAAAACAAAGAAAATATAAATAAATACAACAAAAATATCACCCACAGCATGGGGGAACAGGCAGGACGTCTGGGAGCGAAGTGCAACGTGATTTTAAGCCAATTTCGACGACTTTCACCAAAAATCGGCTAAGCGAGAAAAAAAATGGCCACCGAAAAAAACGAAAACGAGGCTACACGGCCCAGGACTGCGCAAAACACTGCCAAATGCGTAGCACTTTCACACAGCAATGAACAAAATACAAAATACACTATTACAAAATATGGAAAATACATGCGAGACGCGTAACACATTAATAACATTACCAATCTACAATAGCGCTTTACACAACTACACCAACGGATTTCCCTTGCGCACACAAACCATTTCTAATGCACAGTTGGGACATTCATTACACTTTATCATCAGAGCACTGTACATTGTATGGTGCCAGAAAATATAAACAGATTGTTAGCTCTTCAGACTATTAATTGCTGAATATATTAATTACAAATAGGTAAAGTATATTAATGTATTCAAGAAATAATTAATTAATTATTGATTAAGTAAATATTGATGTATATCTCTTTTTATAATGAGTGCCGAAGGTGCTCAGAGGAGCAAAAATAGACGAGACAAGAGGCTCGCCATGAGCGCCGAAGGCTCTCACAGTACAAAAAGGTTTACTTTGTGTTTCAAACAGCATTCCCATGGCTTCATTTTTGACGGGCAAGTCGCTAGTAATGATATAAAACATTACTTTCAAGAAACCTCCATATTCTTACTTCTTGGACACCGGCCCTTTCTTCTTGTTCTCCCTCATGACTGCTGCCATTTGTAACTTTATGCCATGCCCACAGGGGCAGAGGCTGCACAATCACAGCGTTTGCTATTCACATGCATATAGTGACATGCTGTGTATCTGCATGCCGTGACATTACACCGGTAGTGTGAAACCCCTCCCCTGTGGGTGTGGCTTTAGGTCAAAGCCTTAAAACATAGCACTCTACATGACAGAGAACTGGAAGAGAGAGGAAGGGTCCAGAAGGTGAGAATCTATGACTCTGGGGACTTCTTAAAAGTAAGTGATGATAAATTAATTAAATAACCTAGTATTTCATATTTATTATTTAAAAGGTTTTATTTTTATTGTGTTTGGTTTGAGCTCCCAGTACCATTGTGCTTGTGATCAGAGGAGGCGTCAGGACATGATGTATATCATCCTATAACCAAGTCATGGTACAGTAAGTTTATGGACAGTGACTGGATTAGTGATTGATGTCCTGTCCTCTCTCTGTCTTTGCTTCTCTCAGTCACGGCGGGATCTTTTCAATCAATATTAAGTGAGGTTTTGTCTCATCCTGGCTGACAGCTCACTGAGCTACTACTGCTGGTGTAGAGATAAAATTATTAATTCCACCAAATAATCATATGATACCATTAAATACATATATTTAGTCAAAAACTAACACTGACTTTTGCAATATTGAGATCTCAGATCTTTCTGATCCACCACAATCCAAGCTTCTTTTAGTAAATGACAGATTGTTGCTTTAATTACTGTTTCACTGGGTCCATTGTCATGAGTGCCGTCACTTTGATCTAAGCATAGACTTTTTTTGTGTAGGTGACAGCACTCAAGATAATGGACCTTGAGGTTAATCAGTTATTAATAGTGATGATCTCTCATTTTCAAAAGATGAGACGCTCTGTTTGTGGGTGGATCAGAAAGGCTGCGCGACAGATCTAAATAACAAACTTCAATGTTAAGTTTACTGTAGGAAAATGCATTTGTAATAACAATCAAATGATAAAGTACTTGTTATTAGCTACAGTTTTAAATTATTGTATTTACAGAAGAACAAATAGTTTCAATCTGCACACTGGGAATGTGGCAACTAAAACTACCAGGGCTTTCAATTGGACTAAATAACAGATCATTAGTTTAAAAGGACACATAGTAGAAAGAATAAAGCCTAACTCCCATTTAGAGCCCACCTCCCTTACTGGCAGCTCTCTTTAAGAGAGATGGCTACCTTTAAGGTGGGTACCTAGGCTAGTGCCACCTTATATATAACTAAAGATAACAGGCCTCTTGACGTCACAGTCCTTCTTGCACTGCAGTCATTGCATCCTTTTAGCGTGTTCTTGATTACAGTCAGCCTCCTGGCTTGTTCTCTATTACAGTCTGTAGGCTTCCTGGCTTGCTCTCCATTACAGTCTGTCAGCCTCCTGGTTTGCTCTGCATTACAGACTGACACCCTCCTGACTTGCTCTCTATCACAATCTGTAGTCCTCTTGGCTTGCTCTCCATTACAGTCTGTCAGCCTCCTGGCTTGCTCTCTATTACAATCTGTAGTCATCTTGGCTTGCTCTCAATTACAGTCTATCAGCCTCCTGGTTTGCTCTCCATTACAGTCTGTCACCCTCCTGACTTGCTTTCTATCACAATCTGTAGGCCTTCTGGCTTGCTCTCCATTACAGTCTGTCAGCCTTCTGACTTGCTTTCTATTACAGTCTGTAGGCCTCTTTGCTTGTTCTCCATTACAGTTTGTCAGACTCATGGCTTGCTCTCTATTAAAGTCTGTAGGCCTCTTGGCTTGCTCTCCATTACAGTCTGTCAGCCTTCTTGCTGGCTCTTTATTACAGTCTGTCCGCCTTTCGGCTTGCTCTTCGTATAATTAAAAGTTACATGTTTCTTAGATTTTAAAGTGTCAGTTTTCTCCTCAAGCAGAGCTATGTATGCTCCTACCTGTGTCTACCAGGGGAATGGCCAGCTGAACTAAACCTAAAGTGTGAGCAGTGTAGGTTATGCTTCAGACTGAGCATGCTCAGTAAAGAGGGCGGGGCTATGATCGCTCATTCACTGCCGCTAGATGTGGGGCCTTTTAAGCAGCTCAGAAATGTTACAATAGAGCTACTACCTTTGTATGGGCAATGGGACAGAGCTAATTATATCATGAGGCAAGGCGAGTGGCATCAGCCCAGTCTGCTTTCAAGCTCCACAATAGACCAGGACACAGACAGAGCTAACCATGCCTCTGATAGACACAGGTAGGAGCAGCTTTGCTTGAGGGAAAAACTGACAACTTAAATGTCCAGAAAAACATTAACTTTAATTTATTTTAATCTGCATACTGTCTTAATACACTATGCCCAGCAAATAAACATATGAGCTTTCTTTGTAAACAAAAATACAGTGGTCCTTTAAAGTAGATAGATGTTATAATCTATAAAATGATAAATTAAATATTGTCTGTGTAGAAAAGCAAGCTGTAGCTGGTACCTCTTAGCCGCCAGCATGTGGCTGCCTCATATATAATGTTCAGTGCTTTCAAAATCCCAATTGTTTCATGTTCAACTCTTCAAAGGATTCCTCCTCAAGTTATCTAGTGACGTTTTGTGCATGTGAAGAAGAAACCTTAAAATCTCTGGATCTTTGATTTCTATAGTCCTTCTCATGGTCGCAAAGTAGTAGATTTATAGTGTAACAAAATAGGGTATGGGTATTGTAACGGAGTTGGAACACGAATCCAATATCTCCGCTGGTATACGGTAAAATATCCAAGAAGCACTACAGTCTAGCCTTTTCCCAACCTCCCATATTGGACGACACTCAATTGGAAGTCAAATGAATACTGACTATATGCAGAAATATACAGTCAGGTCCATAAATATTGGGACATGGACACAATTCTAACCTTTTTGGCTCTATACACCACCACAATGGATTTGAAATGAAACGAACAAGATGTGCTATAACTGCAGACTTTCAGCTTTAATTTGAGGGTATTTACATCCAAATCAGGTGAACGGTGTAGGAATTACAACAGTTTGTATATGTGCCTCCCACTTTTTAAGGGACCAAAAGTAATGGGACAATTGGCTGCTCAGCTGTTCCATGGCCAGGTGTGTGTTATTCCCTCATTATCCCATTTACAAGGAGTAGATAAAAGGTCCAGAGTTAATTTCAAGTGTGATATTTGCATTTAGAATATGTTGCTGTCAACCCTCAATATGAGATCCAAAGAGCTGTCACTATCAGTGAAGCAAACCATCATTAGGCTGAAAAAACAAAACAAACCCATCAGAGAGATAGCAAAAACATTAGGTGTGGCCAAATCAACTGTTTGGAACATACTTAAAAAGAAAGAACGCCCCGGTGAGCTCAGCAACACCAAAAGACCCGGAAGACCACAGAAAACAACTGTGGTGGATGACCGAAGAATTATTTCCCTGGTGAAGAAAAAACCCTTCACAACAGTTGGCAAGATCAAGAACACTCTCCAGGAGGTAGGTGTATATGTGTCAAAGTCAACAATCAAGAGAAGACTTCACCAGAGTAAATACAGAGGGTTCACCACAAGATGTAAACCATTGGTGAGCCTCAAAAACAGGAAGGCCAGATTAGAGTTTGCCAAACAACATCGAAAAAAGCCTTCATAATTCTGGAACAACATCCTGTGGACAGATGAGACTAAGATCAACTTGTACCAGAGTGATGGGAAGAGAAGAGTATGGAGACGGAAAGGAACTGCTCATGATCCAAAGCATACCACCTCATCAGTGAAGCATGGTGGTGGTAGTGTCATGGCGTGGGCATGTATGGCTGCCAATGGAACTGGTTCTCTTGTATTTATTGATGAGGTGACTGCTGACAATAGCAGCAGGATGAATTCTGAAGTGTTTCGGGCAATATTATCTGCTCATATTCAGCCAAATGCTTCAGAACTCACTGGACGGTGCTTCACAGTGCAGAAGGACAATGACCCGAAGCATACTGCAAAAGCAACCAAATAGTTTTTTAAGGGAAAGAAGTGGAATGTTATGCAATGGCCAAGTCAATCACCTGATCTGAATCCGATTGAGCATGCATTTCACTTGCTGAAGACAAAACTGAAGGGAAAATGCCCCAAGAATAAGCAGGAACTGAAGACAGTTGCAATAGAGGTTTGGCAGAGCATCACCAGGGATGAAACCCAACGCCTGGTGATGTCTATGCGTTCCAGACTTCAGGCTGTAATTGACTGCAAAGGATTTGCAACCAAGTATTACAAAGTGAAAATTTTATTTATGACTGTTAATCTGTCCCATTACTTTTGGTCCCTTAAAAAGTGGGAGGCACATATACAAACTGTTGTAATTCCTACACCGTTCACCTGATTTGGATGTAAATACCCTCAAATTAAAGCTGAAAGTCTGCAGTTAAAGCACATCTTGTTCGTTTAATTTTAAATCCATTGTGGTGGTGTATAGAGCTAAAAAGATTAGAATTGTGTCGATGTCCCAATATTTATGGACCTGACTGTATATACACATCTCTTTGGCCACAGGTAATACACATGCCGATATTTGGCCACACAATACACATAGAGGGACAATAGGTGGGTCACACCTCCCTGAGGCTACCTGGCAACTTTGATACAATCAGACAATGATTAGATCATCCTTCTTTGTTCTTATGTCTGAGAATGAAAACACTTTATACAATAGACTTCCTTATCTTATGAGGAGTCTCTGTAATAGGATTATCTATTATGCCAAGGTCTGCAATAGTCTGGGCTAATATTCTGCAGAGCATAAACCAACATACATACAGTATAATAGTAGGATCATATTTTAACCAAGAATTAAATAACCATAAAACAGTGTAAAACAGTGATGGGTTCCGTTACATGTATATATATAGACAAGAAGGATCATACATTGCTGGATTGGTTCAATGAAGTCTGAGTCAGAGAGAAGGGCTGTGGGCCATCTGGGCTTCTTCAGTCAAGAAATTCATTTTTAGAGAAGATGAATATTAGGACAATGCATGATGTCAAAAGGAAATATGTTAAATATGGTTGTGGAACAAGGCTGTAAATGGTATTATAATGGTAATGCCTCTTCACTATTATTAATGATACAATATGGAGGGACATTTCAAGAAAAAAACAAGTGTGTAAGTGGTGTAGACCAGTGGTTCCAAACCTCTCCTCAAGACCCACCAGACAGGCCACGATTTAGGTCAAACACTTTGTGAAGCAATTTGAGACTCCACATCCTGTTTAATACTAGTGACCTCACCTTTGTTCACACAGTGTTTGACTTAAATCCTGACCTGCCTGGTGGGTCTTAAGGAGACATTTGGAAACCACTGATGTAGACCATGGATGATATGGTCTATTTCCAAATCGATAGTGTAATATTCAACTATATTATGCATATACATACATATTTAGCCAAGTCACCTGAATTCTCGTTGAAAACCTATAATATGTTAATTTAAATTTCATTTTTAGCAACTATAAAAAAACAATTACCAATCAAGTTGAGAATTGAGTTATGCACTAGGATGCACGCTTGGGGCTGTATTTATTTTTTCTGGTGTGATTAAAGTTCTAATAACTATGGTTTTGGATAAATCAATTCAAACATTCCCCTTGAATTGAAGTTAAAGGGACTCTGTCACCCCGAAATTAAGTTGTTATTTTTTTATGCTACTTTTAAAGAGCATGAACAATTCAATATATATTGTGCTATCTACCTTTACTAAAGTGAACCAGTTCTGGGAAATTCCACATTGCTTCATTTATATGCAAATGAGTGGCTTGCACATATTAATTAAGTGCTTTGATGTGCTAATTAGTATTACAGTCTGCTTGTCAGACTTCGTAGTGACCTAAATAAAGAGCTGCAATGTTAGCTGGCAGTTAGACCCCCTCTCCCACCCTTATCGAGTACTCTGAGCAGCACATTTGCAAAAATATTCTAAATATTTCAGAAATGATTTAGAGAAAAACTGATAATAAATCTAGTTTTTAATTCTCTTTAAAACTAATTAAACTTGCTGTTGGAGTGACAGAGTCCCTTTATGTCTCAGAGGGAATTTTTGTCAGCTCACAGCTTTCACAGAAGCAGAAGATGCAGGTTCCAGTCTCAAGACATTTCAGCTTAAAGGGTGAAATAGATCAGTCCCTTGTAAATCTTCATGTTTTTACTCTGTATTCTGCTGTTTCTTGGCTACAAAATCCACAAAAAAAGCAAATGTTTGCCAGATCACAACAGTAAGTACAAATTCTGCTTTGTCAGACTTGTTATGGCTATAATAAAAAGTAAGTATAAAAAAAAAAAATAACAAAAATGACCTTACAATTAAAGTACAGAGAAGCTGCATCCACTGTGGAGCGAAGCTTTCATCCCCAGAACAGTCCAAAGCATCGGCCCCTCGTTGAGCCCATAAAAAACATAACTCATAAAGTGCAGAGAATCTGAAGCCGTCTCCTCGCTGTGAGTCCTGTGCGTGCAGAAAGGTGAAATCACATTTTCTGCTCCCAAAACTGAAATGGGAGGAGAAGCAAAGGGAAAGAAATTGATTAAGACTCAGTTAGCTGGAAATGTGTTGAAGTCAAAAATTCATCTTAAGAATTCTCTGTGGGCTGTTTTCTGAAGATAAAGCAAAAAAAGAAAAAAAGCAGAGTAAGTCCATTATCTTAACTTCTGAGTTACTGAAGATTTAGTAAAGAGTAGGATGGATAGATAGATAGATAGATAGATAGATAGATAGATAGATAGATAGATAGATAGATAGATAGATAGATGGATAGATGGGTAGGTAGGTAGATGGATAGGTAGAAGGGTAGATTGATGGGTAGGTAGGTAGATAGATAGATAGATAGATAGATAGATAGATAGATAGATAGATAGATAGATAGATAGATAGATTGATTGATTGATTGATGGATAAAGGAGTGGATAAATGGGTAGGTAGATAGGTAGATCGATGGATAAATGAGTGGATAAATGGGTAGGCAGATGGATACAATAAAACATATAACATTTTTGCATGCTCTTTAAAATAACCTAAAAAAAATTGATTTTGGGGTGACAGAGTTTTTAAGGGACACATTCCTACGAACTTGTCTATTTATGGCAAGATGAAAGCTCTAGAATGTGAGCAATTCTGATATCAAAGATTGTGTTGTGAAAGGCTACATCCAAAAACTGCTTAAAAGTTACAGAAAGCAGTAGTTTTTTGTCTTGCTTGGGGAATCATCAAAGGGTGGAAGAGAAGCTGAGGACATGACCAAATCATTTCCCAAAAATCCATCTGCACAACAGCCTGGTATCTAACATTAAACTATAGGATTTGCTATGTGGTCATTCCTGTTTTATTTTATTAATAATAATAATAATAATAATAATAATAATAATACTGTACATACATGTATCATGTTTTTGTTCATAAATAATGTGTATGAAACTGTAGATATGTCCTATAGTGTGTAATGAGCTAAATTTTCCAGTGAATTAGTGATCAAACTGGGGTTTTGTATAACTTTTATGGTTTTTGGTAACTGAAGGCACCCAAAGCAGACATTGAGATCTTTTTGTTCAAAAGAGCTTTAGGTTTAGGGAAAGTGTATGTAATAAAATGCTAAAAACAGAGCACCCACAGACTGTAATATCAATAAACAAACTTGTCAACATACTAGAATCCATCAGTCCAATAGGTGCCCGTACAACTGGTCATGTAACACAGTTTGGCAATCTACTTCTCAAAGGAAATGAATAAAATATGTTGTATGTAACCCAATTGTGTGTATTTAAAAATGAATACATCTATATTGAAAGGACACTGGAAGTTTAAGCAGTGTTCCAGGAGATGAAATTTTGCTTATTAAATAGTTGAACAACAACATCAAAATCTAATAAGGTTCAGGAGGGATTTTTTTTTTTTTTCATGATTCAAACTAAAGGGTTAGAAGATTTAGAGTACAATGTGCACTCACCAGGTTGCAGAAAATGTTGTACAAAAGTGGAAGAACCTTACCGTGTAAGCAACAGGAACAAATACAGTAAAGGTGAGCAAGAATGCTTGGAATACGATTTTACATGGATAAAATGGGTAAACTGGATGGATCCATCAGTTCTTATTTGATGTCAACTCTATTGCAAAAATGTGCTTCAACGTCCCTTACCTCTTCCTATTCACTATTTAAGTTTAATACATCCAGCAGGCAAGGTATGGAGAACCTCTCACTCAGTGGCAGAGCCAGACTAATGGAGGGCCCCGGTGCCAGAAAAAAGTTTTTTGGACCCCCTAATAAGGACATATATATATATATGAGGGCCACAGGGGGCTGTGGGGAGCCGCGGTGGGTGGGGGGGTCAAGATGGCCTCTGGGGCCGAGGAGGGCTGTGTGGTCTGAGGAGGGCCATGGGGGGCCAAGAAGAGCCGTGGGGGTGCGGTGGCTGACAAGGGCCACAAAGACCAAGGAGGGCAGAGGATGCCTGCAGGGGGTCCAAGAAGGGCTGGTGGGGCACTGCCCTCACTCATTCATGGCATTTTCATGAGAAATCTCCATTTACTACAATTATTTTTTATCTTTGTAAAAACGTTCTGTTCTATATTTCCTCAAAGGCTTGGAGTGTAAATATAAGATTTCATTTTAGTCAATTAAAGAGATATGCTGTGTATCATACTAACCAATTAGTGAGCATCTCTCATCAACATACTGTGACATACTGCTGAGATGTGGTCCCTGATAGGCTAGGACACAACACTGCACATCCATCCCTACAGAGTCTATGTCTGCATATGCTGCAGTGGGCAGACCCATATAGGGACTAATGTTTGTTTTTAGGCAGTAAAAACATAGCTTAAAAAACACTTCCTACTAAAATAAAGTACATAAAAATAAAATGGATAAATATATATAATATATACCTAGTTAACTCCAGAAATATATCCCTTTAGATGCCAATGAATTAAAATAATATTTCCCTGGCTACAGTTGTTACATATAAGTATTTATAATAAAAATGCCACTTTCTAGACTGATATTTTGATATTGAAATTTCTACAACTTTTTTGTTTTATATAATTAACCATGCAGTATTGACTAATTATATATACCAAATATGAAGATTAACCATATGGTATATTTATTTATTGCAGAATTAATAAGTAATTAAATGTCTGCAAAGGTCAGTTATCATGCTCCATGCAACGAGTTAACACACTGGCAATAAATAATTTCCAAATCCCTGCACCCCTTCATCTCCCACTGAGAGTGCCAGGGTATGCTCCTGAGTGGGTGTGTTGCACCAGATAAAAACACTTGGCTTTGATAGAACCAAACAATGGGGAACATAAATGACACATATTGCTTTGAGCAAAATAAAATCAGAAACATTACCCCTGCAGGCGACTTTAATGGTGCCTTGGCTGAAGATATAATATTCCTTTAAATGGATGGCGAGATGGGTCAGCTCTGAGTCATAGGATAATATAGCCCAATTTGCCACTTTATGACGGCTCAGTGCTAAGTACCTTATGTGTTGTTTTAGATAGGCAGCTGTAGTATGTTAGGACGTTCAGACCTAAGTATTATTAGTTCTGCTATCTCAACTCTGCAAAGTACCCCCAGGCTGGGCTTAGGTAGCAACCATTGTGGTAGCTTCAATTACCAAGCAATAGTTTCCTAATCTCTTACGTTCTGTAGAACCTTAGGGCTCGATCATATCAGCTCAGGTCTTTGCTAGCCTACCTAATACGCGTTTCTCCTAAAATAGCCTCAAATTGCACTAGATCAATCCGTTAAAGGATGTGGACGTTTTCAAGATTTTTACTATAATATGCTTGTGTATCTATTTACTGTTATGTACTTTATTTTATTAAGAAGTACTTATAAGCTCTGTTTTTGCTGCCTAAAATCAAACAAATAATTCATGTATGAGTCTTCCCACTGTAGACACATACTCAGTAGGGCTGGTTGTACCGTGTAGTGTCCTAGCCTTACAGGGAATACATCTCAGAAGTATGTTGCAGATTGCAACTGGGAGATGATCACTGATTGGTTAGTATGAGACACAGCACAGTAAATACAGGAGAGTCTGTGTCTTTGTGAGCTGCAGAGGGCAGATCAAAGTAGGTAATGCTTGTTTTATTTCGGCAGTAAAACCAGAGCTTATAAACACTTCTTAATAAAATAAAGTACATAACAGTAAATAGATACACAGGTATAATATGGTCCTACTAAAATCCAAGAACCTCCCATATCCCTTTAACATTTGATTCCTTAGCTACTTCTACGTAGGCAAATCTCCCATAGCAAAGTTAGTGAGGGTCAACTTTACATTGGCTATTTTTTACCATAAAACAGCTTGCTACAGCCAACATTTTAATGTGTTTGCGACATTCAGTCATGTCCAACTCTCTGTGACCTCATGGACCATAACAACCATGCTGATCCACTTGATATTCATGGCAGAGATACTGGAGTAGGTTGCTAGTCCCTTCTCCAGTGGGCCACAGCATGCAGCTCCTGCTATTCCTTGGTAGTCTCCCATACCAGTACTGACCAGGCCCAACACTGCTTGGCCTTAGGGTGGTGTGACCTCTTGGTTTCCTGACTGGAATCAAACCCAAGTTGCAGTTGGGAAAGATACAAATCATAACCACTCAACCATGAATGGACCCAAAATTTTAGCTTAAATTAATAAAAAATTATATCAATTTGTGCTATCACTGGGGACAATACATGGGATCTTTGGATCCCCCATAGAAACCCCTCCCTGGTTCAGTGCTTCCATATAAATTTGAATTGCATAAAGGTAGTGAGAACACTGGTGTCTAAAGATGCTGGAATAAAATAGCCCCCTGACTGCTTCAGAAGAAGGCAATACATTCCTAAGGTGGATTCAAAGACCCAATCCATATATTTTTTATAAGACCAAACCCAAATCAGTGGGTGCCAGTGAAGATCATTTTAACAAGGGGGTAGTGTGCAAATGAATTTTTGGTGTGTGTGAAGTATAACTAGTGTTTTTTTTAATTTTTTAAAAACATTAAAAAAACTAATCTACTCAATGCATTTCAAATTAACTTTTCTTTTTCAAGAGTCTTACCAGATGTTTTAATGGGCCTGATATGATTGGAGGGACGTATAATATTGCAGAATATTTGCATAATATTTGCATAAGAAAATAACAACGTTTTCAATGATGATTTTAAGTGTGTCAATTATTAATGTTTTTTACATCCTAGATAGATAGATGTATAGATAGATGTATAGATAGATAGATAGATGTATAGATAGATAGATAGATAGATAGATAGATAGATAGATAGATAGATAGATAGATACTGACATATAGATAGATAGATAGATAGATAGATAGATAGATAGATAGATAGATAGATAGATAGATAGATAGATATGTAAATAGATAGATAGAAATATAGATACTGACAGATAGATACTGACATATAGATAGGTAGATGGATGGATAGATGGATAGAGAGATAGATAAGATAGATAGATAGATAGATAGATAGATAGATAGATAGATAGATAGATAGATATAGATAGATAGATAGATAGATAGATAGATAGATAGATAGATAGATAGATAGATAGATAGATAGATAGATAGATAGAAAGATAGAAAGATAGATAGATAGATAGATAGATAGATAGATAGATAGATAGATAGATAGATAGATAGAAAGATAGAAAGAAAGAAAGATAGATAGATAGATAGATAGATAGATAGATAGATAGATAGATAGATAGATAGATAGATAGATAGATAGATAGATAGATAGATGGATAGATAGATAGATGGATAGATAGATATGCAGAGATGCATTTTTGTGAACTTGTCTATTCTTATGTATGATTTATGGCTAGATGACTACATCCAAAAAGTTACAGAAAAGACTCAGGAATATGTAACACCCAAATCTGTGCAATTCCAGAGATATTTCTTATAGGTCATCCATCAACCTCTCTTTCCACATCTCAAAACAAGCTTTTACAATTCTTAATGTTAGCCACTAAGAGGCCTATCGCCAAGCAGTGGAAATATAATACCATTAGTCTACAAGCTGTCAAAAATAAACTAAATTTCATTCTTATCAATGGAAGACTCACCCACAACCTAGAAAACACATTTCCAAAATTCATCAACATATGGGGACCATGGCTGGACTCACCTGGCATCATTTCATTGACTTGACACTAAGATACTAACTAAACTCATACCACCCTAATGAAAGACTGGGGTTGGGGGGGGGGAGCTCGCTGGGGATTGCAGACAGAGGTGTTTACTAAATATTTAATTATTATTTCCAACCTAGCCTTAGAGAAAAGAGATTAAACTAATTAATCTCTCCACCCCTATTCTTATTTTACTCTAATTGTCAGTCGTTGAAATACAAAAAAATAAAAATACCAAGGGCTCACAAGACAGGACCATCACATCAGAGAAATGAGATACATATATAGAAGATACATACATAGAAGACTTTGTTAGATAGATAATATACAATTTAAAATATATGTATTATGTATGAACCAGCTTATTTTCTCTGTATGTACTCTACATTTAATCTTGATATGCCTTTACCTAATAAAAACTGATTAAGAAAGGAGTTATCTTTTGTCTTGTTTGGGGAATCATCAAAGGATAAAAGAGACCTGAGGACATGACCAAACCATCTATATTCCCCAAAAAATGCATCTGCAAAAAAGCCTGAAAACTAAAATTGAAGTAGAGGATTTTCCACGTGGTTATTCTAGTTTTGTTTTAATAATGATAATAATGATCTTGTATATACTTTTATAATTATCTCATCAGCATGTTGCAGAATGTTTCTGAGAGACAGTCATTGATTGGCTAGTATGAGATACTGCACAGCAAGTACAGCAAAGTCTATGTATTCATGAGCTGCAGAGGGCAGACCCAAGCAGGTACTATTTGTATGATTTTAGGTAAAACTTTTTAAGCACTTATAATAAAAAAAGTATTGCTGTTTAGTCGTTCAAACTCTCATGACCCTAAAATAAAGTACATAAAAGTAAATAGATGCATTGGTATACTATATTCCTAGTGAAATCAAGAATCATTCCATGACTTTTTCATAAAAATATAAAACTGGATATTATTAATAATAATAATAATAAGGATAATAATAATAATAATAATAATAATAATAATAATAATTGCTGATAATGAAAAAAATAATACAATCAAAAATAATAGTAATAATTACTAAAATAAATAACAATAATAATAATAATATAAAATGATATAATGATAATAATAATAATAATAATAAAATAATAATTAATAATATTAAAATAATAATAAATTATGACAATAAAATAAATAATAATAATAGTAATTGAATAATGCTGATGATAATAATAATAGGAAGAAGAATAAAATAAATAAGAATAAATACATTATAATAATAATAACAAATATTAAAATAAATTGCTAATAATAATAATAATTTATTAATTAACTTTGAAGCCAAGGACATCAGAAATAAAGGAGCGAATGGAGTCAAAACATCAGGTTAAACAGGAGAAGAAACAGCAGGGAATGCCCCATCTAATAAAAGGTGGGGGCAGCCTAAACATAAACACATTTCTCGTCTGGTGCCCCCTTTTAATCACAGAATATTTATGCAGTTGCGATACTAATTGGGATATATTATACTGTGTAAATTTTAATGATTTCACTGTGTGTTTTGATGTGTAGATATATTCCACTCCTGATAACTGCGCAGAGTCCCAGGGTGCCCATTTACAGTGCGGGTAATGAAAAATATTCTATGTACAGTGGCGCTAGTCCGCGTCCAGCTTTGCATTTCAGTTTTTAAGTTTGATTTCAAAGCCCCCCTGGTATTTGTACAGTTTGGCACAGTACATTTTAAAAGCTTGAAGTTCTTTTACATCAGTATGTGACAAATTAATAACAGAAAAAAAATGAAGGAATTTGTCTTTTTTTTCCCGCACTACTAAGCACCTGATCTAACTCGGTACGAACCAGCTGGATGCCATTTTGTCACGTTTTTGATATATTTTAACACAGGCCGATGTTAACAGTAGCGCAACGTCTTTCCAAACCACATCTGTTTAATTCCTTGCTTATCTGCGATTCTAAGATCACACGCCGTAGGAGCAGCACTTGCCCACTTGCGAAAATTATAGTCACTTACATAAAACTGCCATGAAAAGGCCCCATACAGAGAACTCTGTGAAAAGCAAATTCAGGTTTTACTAACCTAATGGATCCGTAAATGTATCTATAATGTGCAAAAAAAATATTTTTTCTACTAAACATTAGGCATTGACCTAAGCAACGGGTTACATCAGAGGAAGAATGACAATGGAATGTTCTAGAAATTAAAACATAATTTAAAATAGGATTTGTCACCTACCAGCACTGCTGTAAATACATCTTAAAGGGTCAGTGTACCATAATAATAATGGCTGTTAAAATGAAAATACACGAATGAGTAAACTTATTGTTATTATTATCATCATTATTATCATTATTATTAATATAAAGCTCCAACATTTTCTGTAGAATGGGTACAAATAACTAATTACAAATTGTAAGGTAAGTAAAAATACAAATACAGGTACAGTGCAATAGAAAGATGAAATAAGGGGGTCCACACACAGCATGGTGCAACAAAAGTAAGATCCCTGCTCTGAAGAGCTTACAATCTAAATGGTATAGTATGGTAGGGTGATAGGGTGATAGATGTAAGATGGCAGTGTGAAAGGCAATTGGTGGAAGCAAGTGTTGGTGGTTGTGTGTTGGACTGTAGATTGTGGGTGTGAGTGATATTATGCTGTAGAGTATTCAGTTGTGCATGTGTAGGCTGAAGGTGATGAGCTTCTTTAAGGTTTTGAGGTAGGAATATAGGTGGAGCGAGGCAAGGAGTTTCATAGAGTTGGGGCAGCACAAGAAAAGTCCTGAAGGAGGAGTGAGAGGAGGTGACAAGAGAAGAAGAAAGAAGAAGGTAATTAACAGAGCAAAGAGGACGAGTAAGGGAGTATTTTGAGAGTATTTTGAAATATAAGGGGGTGCAATGTTGTTGAGGGCTTTATACGTTAGGGTTATGATTTTTAATTTGATTCTGAAGGTAATGGGAAGCCAGTGGAGTGACTGACAGAGAGGAGCTGCAGAGACTGAGCGATGAGTGTTGTAGATGAGTCTAGCGGAGGCATTCATTATGGATTGGAATGGAAACAGACTGGTGACGGGGAGGCCAGCAAGGAGAGAGTTGCAGTAGTCTAGGCGAGATATGATGGGAGAGTAAAGTAGAATTTTAGATGTCTTGTCTAAGTTGTTTTGTGTTTGATAAGGACATATTTTGAGGATGTTTTTCTAGGTGAAAATAACAACATTTTGTTATTGATTAAAAGTGAGGAATCAAAGAGAGTGCAGCATCCAGTTAAACTCCAGGACAACAGGCCTGGGAGGTGGAAGTGATAATGACATTGTGAACAGTGAGAGATATTGAGGAATGGAAGCTGTAGTGAAGGTTGGGAGCTCCGTCTTTGACGTGTTGAGTTTGAGTTAAAGGGCAGACATCCAGAAGGATATGCTTGAGAGACAGTTTGCAACTTGTGCTACAAGAGAGTGGTTAGATGTCGTGCTGAAGGGTAGACTTGAGTGTCATCTGCATATAGATGGTACTGAAATCCACAAGATTTTATTAGGGTACCAAGATAAGATGTATAAATGGAGAAGAGAATGGGGCCTAGGAATGAACCTTGGAGTACGCCGACAGTCAGAAGAGGACAGTGAAGAAGAGATGGAAGAAAAGGAGACACTAAATGATTTTCTAGATAAGATGTGAACAATGAGAGAGCTTTATCAAGGATGCCAAGAGAGCAGAGAATTTGGACTAGAAGAGGGTGGTCAACTGTATCAAAGGCAGCAGAGAGATCCAGGAGAATTAGAATAGAGAAGTGACCCTTTGACTTGGCTGTGAGCAGGTCATTAGTAACTTTTGTGACAGCTGTCTCTGTGGAGTGTTGGGGCCGGAAGACAAATAAATTGGGTACGATGATTGTAGACGAGTCGCTCAAGCAATTTTGAAAACAGAGAAAGTAGAGAGATAGGGCGATAGACTCAGGAGCTGAGTCAGATGAGGATTTCTGTAGAATGGGTGTTTTTATGGCAAAGATGATGAAAACTTGCCAGTGTTTAGGAGAAGGTTGAATATATGTTTGAGAACTGGGAAAAGTGTGGTAGGGATGGGAGGGATTAGCTGTGATGGGATAGGATCAAGTGGGCAAGTTGTAAGAGGAGAGGTTGAGACTTCATCCTTGGTTAGAGGGTAAAAAAGTCCATGTTGGATGTGGGATTCGGGAAGGGTAAACCCTGGATGTTGTCGGTATGTGAGAGGAGGGTGTGTTTGAGCAATGTTTAGAGGAGATTTTGTTGCAGATGTTATTTATTTTATTTTTAATTGGCTGGCAAAGTCTTCTGCTGTAAGATAACAAGGGACAGGAGGTGGGTCTGGGTAGAGGAGAGTGGTGAATGTACGTTGTTAGAGAATACATGTGATATTAATGATGAGAAATAGTTGAGGGCAGAGAAGTAGGAGCGCAAAATTCACTTGTAATGTAGGAAGACTCCCGATGTGCAAGAATTCCTCCATAGTCATTAAGCATTGCGGCCTCTGGATGTACATGTTTGTGAAGTTTGCTATGGTTATGCATGACAGCGAGGGGGTCTGCCTGTGGATGTGGGGGCAAGAGAGTCAAGGAAGTTAGAATAGTTGTACTGTAAGGTGGCAATGCCAGGGAAGGTGAGAGTGGTGAGGGGGATGAGAATGGGCTGTAGCACATTGGAAAGTTGTTGCCGGTCAAGTACTTGGAGGTTTTTTTAGATTCTGATAGCAGGGATTGAAGAAGATCAGTTACAAGGTGTAGGAAGTTGTAGGTTAGGAGGTGATGATCAGATGGCAGTGGGGAGATAACAGTGTTGGAGATTGTGCAGAGATTGGTCAAGGTCGTGTCCATCAGTGTGAGGGATTCTGTCCATTATGAGAGGTTTGATTTATAACGCTTTAACTTTGTAATTCTAGTAGGTAAACTTTAATGCTCTTATTTTTATAGATTTCTGATCAACATGCTGTGCTGCTTAGACCCGCCCCTTTTGCATAATTAGGGATGGAATAGCAGAGGTCTGATCTACCCCAGCAGGAATTCTGCCATAGCTGCCCCAAAAGGGGTGGGACTAAGCGGCACAACACGTTGGCCAGAAACCTATAAAAGTAGGAGCTCTAAAGAATAACTTCTAGTGTTACAAAGTTTAAACATTATAAATCAAATACACTTATGTACTTTTTTATTTTTGACAGCTATTATTTGTATTGTACAGTGATCCTTACAGGATGCCATGTAACTAAACAGTTGTTTTTCAACACGATTCCCCATTTTCACCAGAGTTATTCTTACAAGAGATTTGCGCTTTTAGCTGATTAATTTTGTTTATTTATTTATTTTTTTTTTCTTCAGAATTTAAAGGGCCTATTTACAGAACTAAAAGTTCCTCTTTATTATCCACCTGTTTTTTTTTTTTAATTTAAAGAATTAGTGTAGTTCACTGAAAAAAAGTAATTTGTCTTTGTTTGCAACAAACTAAACCCATCAGTAGTTGTGTAAGACATGGTCATAAAAACATTTTTAGGAAAATCTGATTTTTTTATGCGCAAAGAAATCCAAGATCCATGCAAATAATATTTGTTTGATTTTTAACAGTATAAACAGAGCTTATAAGGACTTATTAATAAAATAAAGTGAATAAAAGTAAATAGATAAATAGGGATATTATATACCTAGGAAATCCAGAGACCGTCTGTATCCCTTTAATATTACATTTATAAATGGTTTACAATTGCTTGATACCAATTTACTAATTTCAGAGCCCCTGACCCTTTACTAGCCAAAAATGAGATAAATAATATAATTTTGTGTTGACAGCAGTTTTCACACCAGGGTACTCATCAAAAAAAGTGACAGAAATAATTCAAAAGCTGCCCCCACGCCGCGCTCCATAATCCTGGTATCTGCATGAATGAGATAATCCGCTGTTAAAACACGCTGACCGGGCTTATTCTTAAGAGAATACAATTGTGTTTAAATTGGAATTAATGTGTTGGGTCTGTTATCAGTCAGATCTCGCCGGCATCCTCGGTCCTTTCTTGAAGAGGGGATGAAAATGGAAAGATCAGATCCATCCCCCTCGTATTGTGTCACTGGGAAAGTTAAATAAAAATTCCCTGAAGAGCCTCCAGTTCTAATCCAGTTAAACCCAATCCAAGGAGCACAGACAATCAGTAACGACTCTGCACCGATTCTTGGTTTTGGAGTCGGAGTCAATTGGACAGAGAGAGGGGATGAAAGGTGCTCAGAGCTGTGTGTCTAATGTGACTGTCTGAATATATTTATTAAAACCCATTGCCTGCAGCACCTATGGGAATCAGCAAACAAAAGGGCGCCTTGCTGGCTCTATACATAATAAATATTATATCAATGGGTGCTATTTCCAGACTGAAACTCTACGGTTAGAGCTTTCTTGCTTGGTCAGATTTCATTAAAAGAAATGTCCATGTAGGGATTAATCAAATTACTTTATTTATTGTGAACGCAAAATTATTTATTGTCAAGGCAAAAACTAAATAATACCTAAATTAAAGTAAGATAACATAGACTTAGCCCGGAAAAGTTTTATAAATGGGAAGAATAATCAATCATATTAAAGCAATGATATTAAATTAAGTTACTCAAAGGGATTCCTCCTGACTGGAAGGCCCATCTGATTACTGCAGCCCAAAAAAACTTAAATAAAATAAAAATAATCATTCAACCAATATTACCGTTATTCATATATCATCTGCCTCCTTTGAACCCTTTGAATTTAATCTGTCCAGAAGTCTATATCAGACGTTCCCGACGTGCGTTTCTCCACTCTACATTCTAAGATCAGACTTCCCCATTTCCATGGGTGTAGGAACTGGGGGGGGTTTCAATTTGTCTGTTTATGTGTAGAGATGCAATTTTGGTGTATTTTGATATTATATGCTATATTTTCTTTGGCTCCAACACCCATGCCCATTTCGTAGGTTTTGTGAGAACTTTTTAACTTGATCTAAGGGTTCATTTATATTATTTTTTAAATAACTAACCATAATAATGGTCCAAATGTTTTTAGAAAGTAAATTAAATAAAATATACATTTCTTTTATATTACCTTTATATTTTGCAATGTTTATATGCAATTATTATTTTCTGCATGGCTCCATTTTGCTTTCTTCCCTGTTACTTTCTCAGCTGGCTATATACTTCCAAACAGATTTGTTTCCCTTTAAGTCCACTGAGAGCACTGGCAGATCCCCTAAGCGAGAGAAAAAATGTCCGCCGAACAAAACGAAAACGAGGCTACAGTTCCCTAAACACGCAAAACACTACCATAAACAAACAAAACACCACCAAACAGCTACGGATATTCCGAATAAGCCCACCAAACAGCTACGGATATTCAAAAAAACTTGCACGACATAGAAAACGAATATTCTGAAAAACTCGCACGACAAAGAAAACGAACGACGCAACATCAGCCACATTATATACACAAAACACCCTTAGCTCACTTACAATTTCATTGCCGTCATTTTTTGACGGGCAATATTCTAGTTATATTATAATTCTGTATTGGTGGCCTTGTTTCATTTTAACAATGCTACAATAAAACGCCATATATGTTTTTTAGTGAATATCCCTGTTTTTGCAGAATTAAATTCCATACATTTTCAGCAAGTGCGTGAGGTCCCAGGAGTCGGTATCATATCCTATTTCTAGCAGCCCAAGGTACTGAGCGGGTGATTTGCTTTTTTTATATTTTTTTGGAAAGCAAGGTTTATTTTTCCTTTTTCAACAACTGGCAGCAGATAACAAAAGCTGCACGATTCCTGCGCGCGTCTCCAAGTTCTCCACGTGTTATATATTTTTTTCACAGCTGTACAAAAACACTTCAATATTTGGAGATTGCAGCCGGCGATATTAACTATTTGCTGCTCAGCTATGTTCAAGACTTATTTTACTGGTTAATGATATTTTACAGAAATATTATCTATTTCTAAAGGACCAGTGTAATGCTGTAACAAGAGACGCTAATTATTTCAATTATGCATTGATCATTAATAAAATTCCTAATTTATAACGATACTATGTAATGTTAAATCTATTTTCAAAGATTAGAGTATCAGCCACCAGCTGGCTGTTTGCCTCCACCCTGATAAGGTCATTAAGGGGACAAGGAAGAGCTTGGTTGAGAGACAAATCTAAAACATTTTAAGAACAATTAGAGAATAAATATTAGTGTTAAATCTGTTTTCAAAGATTAGATTATCAACCACCAGCTGGCTGTTTGCCTCCACCCTGATAAGGTCATTAATGGGACAAAAAAGAGCTTGGTTGAGAGAGAAATCTAAAAGATTTTAAGAACAATTAGAGAATAAACAACCATTTTAATTCTGTTTTCAAAGATTAGAGTATCAGTCATCAGGGGACGATTTGCCTCCACCCTGATTCGGTCATTAAGGGGAGAAGGAGGAGCTTGGTTGAGAGACGAGTGTAAAAGATTTTAAGAACAATTTGAGAATAAACAATAATTGACATTTTGCTTCAAAATTGCAAGCTTGGTCTCCAGCCAATGGAGAACATTGTGATGGTACACTCTGTGTCTGAAAATTTAGCATTGCCTTCTGCACAAAGCCACTCTGCCTTTAACGTTATATTGGATGGATGCCAGCATCTTTGACAGTATATTTAATGGTGAATATTGCTTTTATAAGTCATTGAACATTAATTTTATTAAAGGATCACGTACAATGAAAAAAATATACATTTTTGAAAAAGAGGACCTTGGAGGGATCGATGATACTTGAAGGTAGCTGTGTGTGAGTGGGGTGTTTACTTTTCTGTAGAGTGGTGGTTACATCTATTAATGCAACTTCCTGCTTTTGAATCAGTGAGGGGGAGGGTGTCCATTTCAACCTTATCCTATAATCTAACTCTGTACTTCTCCCTGTACCCTTCTCACCCACCCCTCCTACCACTGATAGTTGCAAAAACACACCCATAACAGAGTCTTTAAAAAAAAATTCCCCCAAACATGGCTTGCAAAGCTGCTGATGTTGTTAGTTTGGTGCATAACTGACAACTTAAAACGCCTAGATCAAGTTAGAAATTTCTGTGATCATTTAAAGTAACAAAGTAATCCAATATTTCCAATGAGCTATTGGAAGAACAGCGTTTACACAAACTTTTTAGAATGTAAAATAAATAAGTGCCTTTAATTTATTATTTGCTGTATGCAGCAGAGCCACCATGTTTCCTGCCATGATCTAGGGGAGGGCGTCCAACTCAGCTCCAGAATTCTCCTGCCTTGGCTACCGGGATCCTCCCATGGGCCATGCAGTGGATGGGCTTCTCTTTGGCTGGCTTAAAAATAACAAACAGAGGTTATAACTTCTAAATAAAATAGTGAACACAATGATTATGTTCCCATTATTGGCAAAAGTTGGAACATTTATAGGCAAACACAAGAATACAACTTTGGTTCAACCCACAAACATGATTAATTTACCTGCCTTTAACCAGTTAACTCAATCCGCCCCTGTAATACCTCACTGGAGTTTATCCCATCACAGGGTAAGCTGTAAATGACATCACAAACCTAAACACATTCAAAGTTCCCTTCTAAACTAGTTAACTCACATAAACTATTTGAATTTACTGTCAACAGCTAAATAATCCTATTAGGCAGAATATTATCAGGATGCACAGTCCATTGTTCGGTCCACCTGTCTCTGGGGGTGGAATTAGTAGGGACAGGAATGGTGACCAGGAGCAACTGACCACAACCATATCCAGAAAGCTGTAGGAGGGGAATCAGGGCCTCCGGGTGAAGAAGCCCACCTCCCAATGCAATGCCAGCGGGAGAAATGGAGAGGGCTAGCTCTCTCAAAGACAGGTTCGGTAGGCTTTAAGCCAGTCGTTACATTTTCTATTTTTCTGATTCTACAATTGGAAAGTGATACCACATACAGAAAAGTACTTAAGCTGCTTCAGTTGAAATGTGGCAATGCTAACTGCCATTAATTTGGTAGGGCTAATGGAAATTTAATGAGCAGAATCCCTTTCTCAAAGTAATTATACCGTTCAAATAAGTTAAAGGAACATTATGGTCATAATCTTCAAATATCTCTAAGAACCGCAATTTTTTTACTTTTATATATAATTATGCCGCTGTGGAATCTACCATTTTAGTTTATAGTGATCTACTTCCTGTGATGGGAGGAGATTTCAGATGCAGAGAGGAAGTTTAAATGTGCACAATGGGAATGTTGCCGCTCATGAGGACTAGGGCTAATGCAAAGCTCATTAGTTTATAAAGGGACTCATTGCAGTAAGCCACCTACTAATGTAAATGGAAGTAACAGAATAAATGTAAAGCCTTTGTTTGTCTTTTTTACTTCATAAAATTGTATTATTTTATTATTGTTATGAACAAAATCTCATTGATATATATAATATTCTCATTCATATTTTAACATGTTTAACAGGGCTGCAATGAGCGCCGAAGGCCAAAGGGCATAGGTGCTTATTGCGTGGAATTGCAATGAGCACCAAAGGCTAAGGAAGGAAAAAAATGGTGGCTGTAAAGCCGTAACTTTTTTTCAAGCTAGTAAATCGTAAACACATTCCAAGCCCGCAAATGGTTTTACACCCGTAAATGCAAACAGGAGCATAGAGGAGGGAGAGGGGGCAGAAAGACACAGGGGAGGGAGAGGGTAGGAAGAGACACAGGGGAGGGAGTGGGTTGAAATGAGACACAGGGGTGAGAGAGGGGGAAAGAGACACAGGGGAGGGAGATAAGTGGGAAAAAAAAACAGGGGAGGGAGAGGGGGCAAAGAGACACGGAAAGTAGAGGGGGAGAGGCTCGCAATGAGCACCAAAGGCGCTCATTGCGGGGCACAAAAGTTGTGTATGGGCCAAGGCCTGCAATAAGCGATGAGTGCCGAAGGCTCGTGATGAGCGCCAAAGGCGCTAATTGCAAAGTCCAGAAAGAATAGGGGGAGAGGCTCACAATGAGCGCCAAGGGTGTTCACTGCGGGGCACAAAAGTTGCAGTTTGGCCGAGGCTGCAATGAGTGGGCCCGTAAAGTCGAAGGGGGGGGGGCAGAGGCTCGCAATGAGCGCTGAAGGGGGGAGAACCTTGCATTGTGTGGCAAAACACCATTGCCAGGCTTCAAATATTATTGCCGGGCAAGTCGCTAGTACATAAATGACATGAGGCAAAAGGTTGTTGACTTTCATAAATTGGCTTTGGTTCTAAAAAATAGCTTCACACATGAAAAAACTCACCTTCAGTATTAGGGCGATAAGTAAGAAGTTTCAAACAACTGGACCTAAGATGAAGAGGAAGCACCAACGCAGTGTAAGGGGGATGATTCAGAAGACAAAGCTCTCTCCAAGGATCACACTTGGTCAGTTACAGGAGTTGGTTGCATCCTGATGTCACTAAGTGTCCAACACTATAATTAGACAATGAACTATTTGTAAGGCTTGTCGTAAAATGTAAGGTCGCCAAACATAACTAGAAATTTCATTGGGACTGGGTTCTATGGCCAGACAAGACAAAATAGAGTTGGTTTTGGCATAACAAGAGTCAGGGTCAAGCAGAGAAAGAACGTAAACCCTTCTTGTGAAGTATGGAGGAGGATTTGTTGGGGATGTTTTTCCTCCAAAGAATGGGTCATGGTTGAACCTTCCAGCAGGACAATGATCCAAAGCATACCACCAACTCCACACAAAAAACGATTCCCTGGCCAAAGAATCAAGCTTTTGCAGAGGTCATCTATGTCCCCTAACCTAACCCCCATTGAAGGTGTGTAGGGAGAGCTGAAGACGAGAGTCCATAAGTGAAGTCCAAGGTCTATGATTCATCTGTGGAGATTGTGTATGGAGGAATGTTCTCATCTCCCTTTACATGAGTTCTCTTTACTATAAGAAAAAGTTATATTGTTATCTTGGTAAAGGGAGCGGGTGCAAAGAACTAAATACTGGGATGCCAATAAAACATTTTTTTTAATAGGACTTATTTTTCTTTGAATAATGTTATCAAAAATCAAAAAACCATTCTCCTCAAGGGTTCACTCTTTAATATATCTGGCCATGGGTGTAGGAGACCCAAAAAATCTTGGGGGAATAAAGTTTAAAGAGACAAAAAATCTGTGGCCCTGAGTGGTGCAATTCAGTCCTTCGCCCCGGAACGGGTAGAGGGGGTGTATTTGCCACTGTGGCCCCAGTGCTGCATAGCCCGATCAAAACATTTTTTTAAGTTTGTTTTTTTAATTCTCAGAGCCCAACCCACCTGCCCCCCAATATAATAATAAAATGTATATATATATATATATATATATATATATATATATATATATATATATATAAAACATATACATTATGCATGATAACGTTTCATTTTGCAATTTTTTGTGTCCCCTGTTCATATAATCTGGGGGAGATTTGTCCCCACATCCCCCCCCCCCCCCCCCTACGCCCATGTATTTGGCACAATATAAGAGAGCAGTACAATCAAACAAAACACTTTGCATTTTTAATAACTATGTAGCTGCACCTGTGAACTTTATATACTTTTATAGGATTGTCTAAGGAAGGTCCTAAAGGGCCTCTATAGTGGTCTTATAAATCACTTGCTAAAGAATAGGTAAGGTTTTATAAGAAAAAAAACTTTTAACTTTGAACTTTTACATTGCATTTAAAATTAATTAAACATGTTCAGTGATCCCCCAACTTGATTCTCTCTACCCCCCTGAATGACGTATTGGGGGTGGATAGGAGCTATCCGGGGGGAAGCATATCACAGCTGTAGTATGGTAGAGGGCAGTGAACAGAAAGTGTGTGGTGTACATGGCTAGCAGCTCAGGTTACACCAAGAAGTTCTCAACAACTGGTCCTAGCACCAGTACAGGTCACTGAGACCTTATCTGTCCTCATGTACAAGGAGGCCAAAACACACATCTGAGGATTGGCACACTGTCAGACCCTTACCTTAGCCTTGGCAGCCCCCAGGAAATATGAGATAGGGTCTCTGTGGCAGATGGATTGCAGGCTGGAGCGCAGAGCGTCATCAGGGTGCAGTTATCGGAGCCCTGATGACGGCGTGCTGTTCTGCAGCTCGCAAAGGTCGGCGTGCCTATAATAGGACATCCCAGGGTTCAAATATCCATCTAGTCCTCTATCTGCACAACACTACAAGCCTCAGCTGGTGCCAAAGAGACATATATCTGATTGGATAACAGTATTATAATCACATTTGAAAATATACAACAGGGCTGTCCAAGCTGTCTGAAGTGTTGCTAACAAAATGAAAGTTATCTAAATTATTCTGTGATACACTGTAACAAGTTGTAATTAGTGCCATTTAACGCATAGTTTTAAGAGGGCTGAAAAGAAATCTCTTTAGAGGGCCAGATAAAGGGTTGTGTGTATCTAGTTTACCACTTCTTAGGTCAAGAAACATATGTTTATAAATTCAAAATTATTAATCTATATATATATATATATATAGATTAATAATGAGTATTGCAATATAATTTGATACATTTTGTATCACTGCTTCCCTCTTCAATTAAATTCAACAACAAAGACACCTGCAAATAAAATAAATATTACTTGCTTGGGTATGCTGGGTCTGTCTCCACCTCCTTCCTGTCAAATGACTCACATGGTTTGTCTGGAAGCTATTGAAGTTACTTGTATGCTGTTTCATTATTCCAGTGTAGTGACTTACAGTACTGTGCTCCCATTACTCACAGCCCTTTACCTGGCACTGGCCTTTAACTTATTTAAACATTCTCGATGGATAGCTGGGCAAATTACCGGTATCTGCTTTCAAAATACTTGTTTTGGTAATATATATGCAGAAATAGTAATTTACACAATGGAAATCCATTGGGTATTATTGTTTGTCTCGCCAATATTACAAGTCTGGGCAAAAATACAAATAAATTGCATTTTTTATCATTATACTCCCCAACTGATGTAATCATATACTGTACTGAGCATCCTTACACCTTTAGATTGTTCTTATTAAACTTTCTTTTCCCAAAACTATTTTAACATATATTTGGATGAAATTATTATGTTGCTAAGATTTTTGAGAAAAATATAAATATTTATTTAACAGTGTTTTTTTAACTATTTAAAGAGACACTGTATTCCTAAATATCCAAATTAAGGGATTGCTCTGGTTTACTTCTGGAAAGTAAAGTGTGTTTTTCTTTTTTGCTGTGTGCACTGATTTTGTCCAGGTGAGTAGTCAGAATCTCATTTAAACAGGGGAAGGAGCGAACTTGTGAGCTTGAGAGCAGTTCTAATGTAAGTGCAGTTCTTGTATAAGTGTGAAAGTTTAAATAAAAGGAGAGAGTTCAAAGAAAAGGCACTAATTGTAGTGCAAGAGAAAAGAAAAGAGGGGAGATTTTTTTGTTTGTTTTTGTTTTAAGCTTTATACAAGTGTATTTTTTTAAAGCTTTATACACATGTATTGGGGGGGGGGGGGTCCACTGTATTTTTGTAATTGGTAACTATGAGTCAGTCCAGTGGCAACCTCACTCAGTGTACATCCTGCCAAATGTATGCACTACTGGAACAGATGATCCAGGGTCCATATCTCTGTGAGAGGTGTGAGCATGTTGCCTCTCTGGAAGCTGAAATTGGAGAACTGGAGAGGAGAATTGCAGCATTTAGTGATATTGGTCCACTGGAAAGGGGTTGGTGCTCACTGAGCACAGTTTAGCTGGACCTAGCATGGAGGGTGGAGATGAGGCTAGTGAGGATGTCCAGGGAGGTAACTGGGTTATAGTTAGAAGGGTAAGCAGGGGGGACAGGAGAAGAAGGCAGGCCAGTTGTGAGTTGGCAAACAACAACAGATTTGCCAGATTGAGTGAAACTGTTGGGGCTGTCTATTCAGGAATGGCAATGCCAGATAGAGCTGTTCCATCTAACAGCCGGGAGAACAGTTCTACTGGAGGAGTGGGAGGGCAGAATAGGCAGAGCAAGAGAAAGGTTTTGGTGGTTGGGGACACTATTATTTGGAAGGTAGGCAGGGTGATTTGTCACCAGATCCCAGCAATCAAACAGTTTGCTGTCTCCCGGGTGCTCGGGTTCATCATGTTGTGGATCGGGTGGATAAATTATTGGGAGGGGCTGAAAATGAACCGGCGGTCTTGGTACACATTGGTACCAATGATAAAGTTAGTGGAAGATGGAGTGTCCTAAAGAATAATTTTAGAGAACTAGGAAATAAGCTTAAGAGAAGAACCTTCAAGGTAGTGTTTTCTGAGATACTACCAGTGCCACGTGCTAGCCCAGGGAGGCAGAAGGAGCTTAGGGAGGTTAATGCGTGGCTATAGATGTGGTGCACCAAGGAGTAGTTTGGGTTTTTAGAGCACTGGGCTGACTTCTCTCTTGGGTACAATCTCTATAGCAGGGATGGATTGCACCTTAATGATAAGGGAGCTTTTGTGCTAGGGATAGGATGGCAGAACGGGAGTTTATAAACTAGTAGGTGGGGGGAGGGACTAGATAGAAGTCATGGGGTAGTAAGTGTAGAGGGTATAAGGGATGAATTAACTAGTCATGGAACTAAATGGCAAATTAGATTTAATACAAATAAATCTATCTTAAGGATTTGGTAAAGAAAAATAGGGAGTTCAGCTGCACCTCACTGACAAGGCCCATAAAGGCCGAAACGCGTCTAGGGTTTGCTGTTTCTCCTGTTCAGGGTAGAATTGCCTGGTATTTCGGGGCTGGGTCACTCTTTTGAGTGGGACCAGACTGTTATACTACAGGATATTTCTCCCTGTGAAGGGCACAAGTGAGCTAAAAGAGGTTGCTCTCAGAGTGGCGTATCATGGCCATAGAACTAACCTATTGAGGTTGGTTTGTTCTCTGATAAGCACCTCTGACTTCGTTTTTTTTTGTTTTTGTTTATGCAATTTATAATCTAAATAGAGCAAATCTAGGAATATCTGAATCTGAAAGGGACTTCGGAGTGCTTGAGGACAACCACCTAACAAACAGTGCTCAATGCCAAGCAGCAGCTGCAAAAGCAAGTAACATATTAGCATGTATTAAGAAGGGTATAGAAGCCATGGAAGCAAATATAATTCTGCCACTATACAAATCCCTGGTATGTCCTCATTTGTAATATGGAGGACAATTTTGGGCACCACTTCATAAAAAGGTACTGAGAAGGACAACAAAACTAATAAGGGGAATGGAGGGGCTAAGTTATGAAGAAAGACTAGCCAAATTAAACTTATTTGCTCTAGAAAAAAGGTGTCTAAGAGGAGATATGATTACCTTATATAAATACATCCAGGGTCAGTATAAAGATTTGTCAAGTGAGCTTTTTGTTCCAGGAGGTTTTCAACTGACAAGAGGACATCCTTTGGGATTAGAAGGAAAAAGATTCCACCTTAAAGAAAGAAAATGGTTCTTCACAGTAAGGGTGGTTAATCTGTGGAATTCTCTACCAAAGGAGGTGGTGACAGCAAATTCAACAGATAACTTTAAAAAGGGACTGGATATATTTTTAATTAAAAAGGGAATTCAGGGTTATCCTGGATAATTAGAGAGGGAGTATTGATCCAGGGGGGAGTCTGATCGCCAGTATCTGGGGTCAGGAAGGAATAATTTTTCCCTTTTGAGACAATTGGCAAAGTTTAGTTGTTTTTAGTTGTTTTTTTTTTCTGTTTTCTGTTCTCTTTTTCTCCTGGATAAATTAACAACTAATCTGCATATTGCAGATCAGAGATCTAAAAAGGTTGAACTTGATGGACTAAAGACTTTTTTTCAAACTAAATTGATGTGTAAATATGTAACTATATATATATACAGTAAAAAAACTGTGAAAAATTCTGTTAAATACAGTTATTGCACTGCATTCTGGGAACCTGGGCAGGGACATGCAAATGTGCCCACAAAGGCTATGTTCTTTAAACTAAATACCTTTTCAAACATGGCTCCTTTTAAGCATATGTCTGCTGTATTACACAGCTTCATTCGTCCTTAATGAGCAGACCGAGGAATCCCCATCTTGGTCAGGCTCCTTTCAGTTGGTGGCCACTAAAAAAGAGGTCCAGGTGCTGCAGGTGTTGCTGAATAGCTCTGATGTCAGCTTGGCTGTGAAATCAACCTTATATTCATTCAGCAACAATTGCTATGCCTGGGAAATCCCACAAGTGCCTCGTAACTCCTCAGAAGTTGACCAGAGGATCTCATTAAAGCTACAAATTCCAATTCACAGAATCAAATTACTGACGTTTTGGATTTATTTTCCGTAATATGCAAATGAAAAAACTGAGCATGCCCAGTACCCATGAAGTAATTAGATTACCGTATTTTTCGCCGTATAAGACGCACTTTTTCTTCCCCAAAACTGGGGGAGGAAAGTTGGTGCGTCTTATACGGCGAATATACCTTTTCAAACTGCCTCTGTCCTCTTGATCTCACCCCAGCGCTTCCTACCAGCATCGCGTCGGCCGGTGCGTCCTAGTGACGTCACACACGCAACGCTGCAGTACACAAGGAGTGCTGGTAGGAAGCGCTGGGGTGAGATCAAGATGGCAGAGATCAGAAGAAAGGTGAGGATCAGGAGGGTCAGGGAGGGTCAAGGGCTAACAAATGCTCCCAAATGCTGCAGTATATGTATGTGTATATGTGTGCATGTATGTGCGTGCATGTATATCTATATATATCTTTATATATATATATATATATATATATATATATATATATATCTATATATATATCTATATATATATCTATATATATATATATATATATATATATATATCTATCTATATATATATATCTATATATATATCTATATATCTATATATATATATATATATATCTATATATATATATATATATATCTATATATATATCTATATCTATATATATATCTATATATATATCTATATATATATATATATATATATATATATATATATATATATATATATTTGTGTGTAATGTAGGTGTGTATCTGTGTGTAAAGTGTATTTGTGTTTGATTCAGATTTTTTTTTTCTTGTTTTCCTCCTCTAAAAACTAGGTGCGTCTTATCTGCCGGTGCGTCTTATAGGGCGAAAAATACGGTAATCTGCCTAGGTCAGGGCTAGGCAAGTTTGGTCTGGAGAGCCACACACAGGCCTGGATTTGATTATTTTCTGTCTGTGCACCGGTTAGTCAACAGGAATGACTCACCTGTACAAAGCAGGGATATCCTCAAATCCTGGTCCGTGTGTGGCTTTCCTGGTATTTTATATTGGCTTTAGACTGAGCATATAATACATTCAGAGGAATTATTGAGAATAATCACCCATTTGAATGAGATATCATTCAACCCTTATTGGGTGAACCAAATTAAATGAGTTAACAGGAAGAAATTGAGAATTTAATGTATTTTGTTTAACGGAAATACAAAACATACTTGTCATTTAAATGTTAATATATTTATAACCTTTGCTGTGCCCCTTTAACTGTTGATACAAAATTACAGTTCCTATGGCTACAAACATACAATTTGCTTTTATCATAAATAGAAAAATGCCAAATATGCCCCTATATGACCCCATATGACCATGCCCATTGTTTTTACTGATCTGATAATTGGTGCTATTTGATGACTAATACAGTTATTTTCCAGTCTGAGGACGCAGCCAGTTCTCCCCTTAGTTGGACGCAGCTCCCTTGGTTTTCTGATTTGCTTCTGTTTACAAGGAATTAGTCACCAGAGATATTTCTCACTCAAGCAAACAGCAGCCATTCCTGTACATTACTCACGGCAGCTTAACATATTTATTAACGATTTTCAGATTACGGGATGAGTCAACCCAATGAAAATACCATTAGATAGATAACCCTGAGCTAGGTAGATATGAGACACAAACCAGCTGCAGCCTCTGTATGCAAACATGTATAAAGGAGTTATCACTTGGATGGCATTAAAAACAATCTTATATGCAAAGTTACCGCCATCCTTAAGTCGTCTTTCAGTCTATCGAATTAGGAGAAATATAAACAACCTCAGATACGCAGTTGATAAACCTCTGATGGATAAAAGTGAGGAGGAACTAAAGGACTTATTTGTGAGGGTGAAAGAAGAGAGTGCAAAAGTTGGCCTGTTGCTCAACGTTAAAAATATGAAGATCATGGCAAATGGTGATTTCCATTCCTGGCAAATAGATGGGGAAGAAGTGGAGGCAGTGACAGATTTTATTTTCTTGGGCTCCACGATCTCTTGAGATGGTGGCTGCAGTCATCATATTAAAATATGTTTAGTTTTGTGAAGTAAAGCTATGGCAAAGTTGGACAAGCTAGGAAAAAGTAAAGATATATCACTGTTAACAAAGGTCCGCATAATTAGAATTCTGGTATTCCCAGTGGTAACATACGGATGTGAGAGCTGGACCATAAAGAAGTCTGAGCACCGGAGAATTGACACCTATGAATTGTGGTGTTGGAATAAATTATTTAAAATCCTTCGGACTGCAAGAAGATCCAATAAATCAATAATTCAGGAAATCAAGACAAACTGTTCACTGGAAGGTATGATCATGTGGCTGAAGCTAAAATATATTGGTAACATCAGGAGAAGACAAGATTTCCCTAGAGAAGACTCTGATGCTGGTGAAGATTGCAGGCACACGAAGAAGGGGATGGCAGAGGTGGAGATGGATAGATGAAGTAATTGAAGCAATGAATATGAGCTTGATGGATCTCAGAGGGGCAGTGGCTGACAAATGTGCCTGGAGTGCTGCAGTCCATAGGGTCACAGAGTGTAAGACACGACTGAATGACTAAACAATAACAACAGCAATCTAGTTGGTAACTTGCCGCTCTTGGTTCCTGCTGTGCTTCTAGATAAGGTGGCACTATATTACCACTGAAGAAGCCCTATAGTAGGTTAAACACGTGGAGATATTACCACAGTAGTATTATTATGTCTCCTTGGTAGATCTAACATTGGAAGAATAGGACTGCGCTAACTTTGCTTTTTACAAAAATGTATTCTTTTAATATCTTCTTAGAAAAGACAGCTCCACACAAGATAGCTCCAAACAATAGGACCTTCTGTATATGATCCAACAAGATGCAGGATGGAACTTGAAAACCTTTAAATATGTTATATGCAGCTCTGATCAAGCAGTACGGTCCTCCTTTTCCTACAGAGACATTCTAGGAGGATTCTATATGAATTATGGGGGCATGTCCAATAAATGTTATTATACTCACTGCTTACATAGCTTCTAGTGTTATTAGTTTGTAACAAACATGTGAAGTTTTCTCCAACAACTAATAATATTAATGCTCACATGGATATTGGGGGAACTTTCCTACCAAACAAGAGTTTCCAAGAGAAAATTCACTTTGAGTCCTTAAAAGGATATTGAAGGTTTCTGGATTTCACTAGGAATATGATATACCTGTATATATATTTACTTTAATGTTCATTATTTTATTAATAGGTGCTCTGTTTTATTGCCTAAACTCAACGTGTTTCTGTTTGGGTCTGCCCTCTGTAGCTAATGCAGTTTATGCATACACAGGCTGTGAAGTCCAGCATTTCTAATTAGCCTGTCAGTGATGTCTCTCAAGCAGCATGTTGCAGAATATTACCATTGATTGGTTACTATGAGACTTGGAAGTTCACTGTCTTCATGAGCTGCAGAGGTGAGTCACCAGTTTGGAACTTTTTGTAAGATTCGATTTTAGGCAGAAAAAAAACCCAGATCTTATAAGCACTTCTTAATAAAATAAAGTACATAACAGTAAATAGATACCCAGGGATATTATATACCTAGTAACATCCAGGGACCTTCCATATCCATTTAGTATAAATAAGGAGAAGATCCCATGGCGGGTGTCTCGCAGAGACTTGTATTACATCTTATTCATCCTTCAGATAACAACCTAATTATTCTGTCATGTCAAAACCTCTTTGATGTTACTTCTTTTTTTCTTCAAGTCTAAACCAAAAAATGAAACCAAGTCTGATTCTGTTTTGTTTAAAAAATAATCCTATTTGAACACACAATGAGAAAACTGAAATTATAAGATTATTTTGTGAAGTGTTGCTACAATAGTATCACTTACTTTGATAAACAACTTTTTATAGAGTGGGAGACTGGCAACAAATGGCTACTGTAACATAAAAGAGAAAAGCTTAAAGGGATATGGAAGGTTCCTGTGTGTAACTTGGTATATAATATGCCTGGGTATCTATTTATTGACATGTACTTTTATTTTATTAAGAAGTGATTTTAAGCTCTTTTTTTTACTGCCGAAAATCATACAAACAGTCCCTGTATTGGTCTGCCCTCTGCAGCTGTAGTACTGACTCTGTAGTAATGATCATCTTTCTGGAACATGCTACTGAGATGTGGTCCCTGATAGGCTATGACACTACACTGCATATCAATCCCTACAGAGTCTGTTTATGCATATGCTGCAGTGGACAGACCTATACAGGGACTATTTATTTTAGGTAATAAAAACAGAGCTTAAAGTAGATTCTTAATAAAATAAAGTACAGAAAAGTAAATAGATACACAGGGTTAGTATATACCTCTTAAAACCAGGAAACTTCCATATCCCTTTAAATAAGATTATGGTATTTACATTGTACACGGCCAAGTTATGGTAGGACAGTAAAGTACAAATACAAATATTTATAATAAGATATTTAAAAATTTTGATTTAGTAATAAAACAGAGGTTCAAATTATGGTAGGATAATAAAGTACACCCCTTCTAGATCGCTACCTTGTCATGGTGAAGGGGCTTATATAATTCAATGAAGCTGGGAGCTATACCATGTGAGGTCACCCAAGATGAGCAGATCATAGCAGAGAGGTCAGACAAACTGTGGTCCACTGGAGATGGAACTGGCAACCCACTTCAGTATCATTGCCATGAAAAAATTATGGATAAACAGAACCAGAGACATAGATAAATGTTCTTGGACTGCTGTGGCCCATAGGGTCACTGAGAGTTGGACATGACTGAAGGACTGAACAACAACAACAACAATAAAGTACAAATAAAAATATGAATATGTGCAACTGCAAAGTTATTTTAAAAAGCATTATTTAGTATTAGAAAAACAGCTTTGCATTTACTAAATTTTAGCTGTCACTCAGCTCAAGAGATCCTCCCACTAGTGTGGTCTTGGTTATATAATGAAATTATCCTCATCAGGGGGCATTCATCAATAATGAGGGTAATTAAGTATTAATAAGAACATCCGTCTTATGGGAGGATATATTAAGCTGAGTGACAGCTAACATTTAGTAAATTCAAAGCTGTTTTATTTTATTATATTAACAATCCAACCATAACTGGAACCCCCACTGTGTCCCTTTAACGCGGGAACCTTTAAGGTGTGAGTGTGCTACTATCATGCAGCATTCATAGCATAGCCTTGGATTAGATACCCTCACACAGAAAGCTGTTCCAGCCTTAAATGGAGCTCATCAGTTCTGCCATTTGGGAAATAAGGCTGGGGACACTTTTCAGAGCAGGCACTAATTATGCTAAGATGGGGAGGAAGGTGAATGAAATACTACCCACTGCTTAATGTCATGTAAATAGTCCCTGTATGGGTCTGCCCACTGCAGCATATGCAGACACAGACTCTGCAGGGATGGATGTGCAGTGTAGTGTCCTAGTCTATCAGGTACCACATCATGTAGTATGAGACAGAACAGCAAGTACAGCAGAGTTTGTGTCTTCATGAGCTGCACAGGGCAGATCCATACAGGGACAATTTGTTTGTTTTAGGCCAAAAAACACTTTAATAAGCACTTCTTATTAAAATAAAGTACATCAAAGTAAATAGATACCCAGGGATATTATATACCTAGTAAAACCCAGAATCTTTTCGTATCCCTTTAAGTATACAAGCTTAGATATTAGTGCAATGAATTACTGGCCATTTCTTAGCAGCTGTAGATAGTACCAGTAAGTAGTAAAGAGTCCATAACATTTAATACTTCCCCACACAGAATCTTTGACTCTAATTACTCCAGTATTTTCAATGGGCTTTCCAGTAAGTCGGCACTAGATAGCACAGTGTTTTATGCACTTGTCAAACATTAATAATAATGATAATCCTGCAACGTTCTCAGGAACATATATCTATAATGACCGTGGACTAATGTGGGAAGCTTGTATTTCTTAAGACTGTGTTGACGTTTCTTAGTAGATCACTTAAGTGTGTCTAACACTAAAAAGTCACATACATTTGAAATTAATTGGAACATTTGTGGGATGAAAAGGTTGCAAGTTCCAACAGTTTAAATTGACATAATTTTCAAATTATTAATAGACCATAACATAGATCATCTTTAATTTAGGTTGGAGCTCTCGTCTTTATTGCTCAAGTTTTAAAATATAACGGGGTATGGGATTTATCAAACTGCTCCACATCGTCAAGAAAAAGAACATTTGAGATTTTTAAAATAAATGCATATTTCATTATTTTATAAGTTTTTTTATATAACACAGTTAATCATTCATCTATGCTTACTCCTGCCTGTAATTTACTTGCGCTGCCATTTCTGAAAGGGCCAAAAATTCCAAGACCCATGCAGTTTTTCAGACATAGTATCCCCTCCGCCCCCCAAATGTTATTTATGCAATGAAAATACTATCTAAGCATTAGAGGTAGCTTACTATCTATGGTCCTTTCAGGACCTGAGTGTTGGCCCTTATTAGTCAGTGCAGCTGAACTACAGATAACAGCCAATGTGTGTGAAGAATGTGTGTTTGCGTTTTTCAGTCGTATCCAAATCTCTGTGACCTCATGGACCATAACACACCATGCTGATCCACTTGGTATTCATGGCAGAGATGCTGGGTGGGTTGCCAGTTCCAAAGAATAAAATATTTTTAAAAGCTAACACTGCAAGATTTGAATTTAATTATAACACAGTAGAATTTATCCACTTTATTACAGCTTCTCCACTTGATTCTGATTACTCTACATGATGGTGCAGAGCAGTATGCATTAATTCAGTTGTATTGCTCAGAGTTTCAAAACCATCTTCATTCTCCAGGACTACTCAAGATTGTTTTATATATATGAAACACCCTGACCTAAGAAGGAGAGGTGTTAATGGTCATATGATCTTGCTGTGTCAATCATGAAGTCTGTCAAGACTGAATAGGCCCATCTAGTCTATCTATTTTATCTAACTACATGATTAAGCCATACATTAACTCCATTCATTCATAGATAACTCTACTCTTCCTATGGACACATGAGTGGGAGGAGTTTTCTCCCAAACAGTTCTGAAGAAGCCAGTTGAGTTCAGCGAAACGCGTGATGGAAAGGGGATCTCACCATAATGGACACTCTAAAGTGAATTATCTCACTTATTTTAATTTACATTTGTAAATCAGTATATTTTCAGGATTAACGAGATAATATTACATGATATATTCCTTTTTTCCATGTTTTCATGTATCCTTCTATTATTACATTACCTATTTAATCCATTTCCCCCTTACAGAACAACTTCCTGCCGCCAGAATTCGGTGTACAAGGGACCTCTGGGGTGCCAGGAGATCTCACATTAGAGGAACACAGTAAGGACACCAGGAGGACATGAGAACTACGGGAAGTGGCTGGTCCAACAAGAGGAAGTGTACACAAAGAAGGTGACCTTATACTCTAAAAAACTTAGTAGTCATTCTATACACATTGAAGGTTGGGGGGCGAAGCAATATCCGAACTGGAGAAACTTCAAGACGTTGTTGTGTATGGAACAATATATTGGGAATTTATGGGTCTATTTTTGTTCCATTTTGAGCCTTCCTTTGATCTATTTTTTTCAGTATTGTATTTCAATATATATATATATATATATATATATATATATATATATATATATATATATATATATATATAAGACGGTCCCCGGGTTCGGTCAAGATATTTTGATCCATGGAGGAATCCAATCGCCAGTATCTGCGGTCAGGAAGGAATTAATTTTTTTTTCTGTTTTTGAGACAATTGGCAAAGTCATCAATGGATCAATTAACAACAAATCTGCATATTGCAGATCCGAGGAGATCTAAAAAGGTTGAATTTAATGGACTAAAAGTCAGCCAGATATTATTTAAATAGCATGTTAACTGACAGATCACATGTTAACGCTACATGATAGCGTTCAAAACAAAAATGGATATAAAATTATACATATATCAAAACAATATGTGTTAAAACAGAGATATTAATATAATACCATTAAAAAAATGTTTAAAAACTTCAATGGCTATTTTCTTCCAGTAACAGTAAAAGTGATACATATTATAAAATTATGATATACTCACCTTAGGGAAGGTGTAAATTTATGTTATATGAATTCACTTTTCATACTTGCACATATTTCTATTCTTTTTACCCCAAGGTCCACTCTTAACAAGCCTGTCATCAGATGTGAGTTCCCATTGCAGAGGGTCATCGCTAATACATGCGAGGTCTGGCCTCACGTAGACCCTTTGTCGGAGCGTGAATGAGTTGCTTGTGGCTTTGTGTCTCATTTCCCTCGGACCTAATAGATTTCTAACACATTATTTTCACATTGTACAATTTAGAGGCTGGGTAGACAGACCCCAATATCTTTAAATCTCTGTTCCCTTGTAAGATAAAACTCAATTTCGACATCCGTAAATTGTGAGAGTCACTGATACTTCTGAAAGTATATAAAAGAGAGTAAGAAACCCAAAGATGGAAAAAAAAACTTCAATAATTTAACTGGAATAATGTTGCAAAAGAAACAAATGAAGACAAATGATGTATAAGAGCCGAGCTCTAAGAATAAAATGTCGGCATGTGATGTTTGTGATAAGTGACTATTATTACAGAATAAAAGAGACACCAAACAAATCTTATAGAGCACCTGAAGTTGGCTAGTAATCTATCTCTATTGGGTCATTATATGTAAATAACCTGTAGTTGGCTAGTAATCTATCTCTATTGGGTCATTATATGTAAATAACCTGTAGTTGGCTAGTAATCTATCTCTATTGGGTGGTTATATGTAGATCACCTGTAGTTGGCTAGTAATCTATCTCTAATGGGTGGTTATATGTAGAGCACCTGTAGTTGGCTAGTAATCTATCTCTATTGGGTTGTTATATGTAGATCACCTGTAGTTGGCTAGTAATCTATCTCTAATGGGTGGTTATATGTAGAGCACCTGTAGTTGGCTAGTAATCTATCTCTATTGGGTCATTATATGTAAATAACATGTAGTTGGCAAACACTCTTTCTCTTTGGGTGGTTATATGTAGATCACCTTTAGTTGGCTAGTACTCTTTCTCTTTGGGTTGTTATATGTAGATCACCTGTAGTTGGCTAGTAATCTTTCTCTTTTGGGTGGTTATATGTAGATCACCGGTAGTTGGCTAGTAATCTATCTCTATTGGGGTGTTATATGTAGATCACCTGTAGTTGGCTAGTAATCTATCTCTATTGGGGTGTTATATGTAGATCACCTGTAGTTGGCAAACACTCTTTCTCTTTGGGTGGTTATATGTAGATCACCTGTAGTTGGCAAACACTCTTTCTCTTTGGGTGGTTATGTGTAGATCACCTGTAGTTGGCTAGTAATCTTTCTCTTTTGGGTGGTTATATGTAGATCACCTGTAGTTGGCTAGTAATCTTTCTCTTTTGGGTGGTTATATGTAGATCCCCTTAGTTGGCTAGTAATCTTTCTCTTTTGGGTGGTTATATGTAGATCACCAGTAGTTGGCTAGCACTCTTTCTCTTTTGGGTGGTTATATGTAGATCACCTGTAGTTGGCTAGCACTCTTTCTCTTTTGGGTGGTTATATGTAGATCACCTGTAGTTGGCTAGTAATCTTTCTCTCTTAGGTGGTTATATGTAGAGCACCTGTAGTTGGCTAGCACTCTTTCTCTACTGGATGGTTATGTGTAGATCACCTGTAGTTGGCTAGTAATATTTCTCTTTTTGGTGGTTATATATAGATCACCTTTAGTTGGCTAGTACTCTTTCTCTTTTGGGTGGATATATGTAGATCACCTGTAGTTGGCTAGTAATCTTTCTCTCTTTGGTGGTTATATGTAGATCACCTCTAGTGGGCTAGCACTCTTTCTCTTTTGGGTGGTTATATGTAGAGCACCTGTAGTTGGCTAGTAATCTTTCTCTTTTGGATGCTTATATGTAGAGCACCTGTAGTTGGCTAGTAATCTTTCTCTTTGGGTGGTTATATGTAGATCACCTGTAGTTGGCTAGCACTCTTTCTCTTTTGGGTGGTTATGTGTAGATCCCCTATAGTTGGCTAGTACTCTTTTTCTATTGGGTGGTTATGTGTAGAGCACCTGTAGTTGGCTAGTAATCTTTCTCTATTGGGTGGTTATGTGTAGAGAACTTGTAGTTGGCTAGTAATCTTTCTCTTTTGGATAATTATATGTAGATCACCTGTAGTTGGCTAGTAATCTTTCTCTTCGGGTGGTTATATGTAGATCACCTGTAGTTGGCTAGCACTCTTTCTCTCTTGTGTGGTTATATGTAGATCACCTGTAGTTGGCTAGTAATCTTTCTCTTTGGGTGGTTATATTTAGATCACCTGTAGTTGGCTAGTAATCTTTCTCTTTGGGTGGTTATATGTAGAGCACCTGTAGTTGGCTAGCACTCTTTCTCTTTTGGGTGGTTATGTGTAGATCCCCTATAGTTGGCTAGTACTCTTTTTCTATTGGGTGGTTATGTGTAGAGCACCTGTAGTTGGCTAGTAATCTTTCTCCATTGGGTGGTTATGTGTAGAGAACTTGTAGTTGGCTAGTAATCTTTCTCTTTTGGATAATTATATGTAGATCACCTGTAGTTGGCTAGTAATCTTTCTCTTCGGGTGGTTATATGTAGATCACCTGTAGTTGGCTAGCACTCTTTCTCTCTTGTGTGGTTATATGTAGATCACCTGTAGTTGGCTAGTAATCTTTCTCTTTGGGTGGTTATATTTAGACCACCTGTAGTTGGCTAGTAATCTTTCTCTTTTGGGTTGTTATGTGTAGAGCACCTGTAGTTGGCTAGTAATCTTTCTCTATTGGGTGGTTATGTGTAGAGCACCTGTAGTTGGCTAGTAATCTTTCTCTTTTGGATAATTATATGTAGAGCACCTGTAGTTGGCTAGCACTCTTTCTCTATTGGATGGTTATATGTAGAGCACCTGTAGTTGGCTAGTAATCTTTCTCTTCGGGTGGTTATATGTAGATCACCTGTAGTTGGCTAGCACTCTTTCTCATTTGGGTGGTTATATCTAGATCACCTTTAGTTGGCTAGTACTCATTCTCTTTTGGGTGGTTATATGTAGATCACCTGTAGTTGGCTAGTAATCGTTCTCTCTTGGGTGGTTATATGTAGATCACTTCTAGTGGGCTAGCACTCTTTCTCTTTTGGGTGGTTATGCGTAGATCACCTGTAGTTGGCTAGTAATCTTTCTCTTTGGGTGGTTATATGTAGATCACCTGTAGTTGGCTAGCACTCTTTCTCTATTGGATGGTTATGTGTAGAGCACCTGTAGTTGGCTAGTAATCTTTCTCTTTTGGGTGGTTATATGTAGATCACCTGTAGTAGGCTAGTACTCTTTCTCTCTTGGGTGGTTATATGTAGATTGCCTGTAGTTGGCTAGTAATCTTTCTCTATTGGGTGGTTATGTGTAGAGCACCTGTAGTTGACTAGTAATCATTCTCTATTGGATGCTTATATGTAGATCACCTGTATTTGGCTAGTACTCTTTCTCTTTTGGGTGGTTATATGTAGCTTGCCTGCAGTTGGCTAGCACTATTTCTCTCTTGAGTGGTTATATGTAGATCACCTGTAATTGGCTAGTACTCTTTCTCTCTTGGGTGGTTATATGTAGATTGCCTGTAGTTGGCTCGTAATCTTTCTCTATTGGGTGGTTATGTGTAGAGCACCTGTAGTTGACTAGTAATCTTTCTCTATTGGATGGTTATATCTAGATCACCTGTAGTTGGCTTGCACTCTTTCTCTTTTGGGTGGTTATATGTAGATTGCCTGCAGTTGGCTAGCACTCTTTCTCTCTTGAGTTGTTATATGAAGATCACCTGTATTTGGCTAGTAATCTTTCTCTTTTGGGTGGTTATATGTAGATTGCCTGCAGTTGGCTAGCACTCTTTCTCTATTGGGTGGTTATGTGTAGACCACCTGTAGTTGGCTAGTAATCTTTCTCTATTGGATGGTTATGTGTAGAGCACCTGTAGTTGGCTAGTAATCTTTCTCTTTTGGGTGGTTATGTGTAGAGCACATGTAGTTGGCTAGTAATCTTTCTCTTTTGGATAATTATATGTAGAGCACCTGTAGTTGGCTAGCACTCTTTCTCTATTGGGTTGTTATATGTAGATCACCTTTAGTTGACTAGTAATCTTTCTCTATTGGATGCTTATAGGTAGATCACCTGTAGTTGGCTAGCACTCTTTCTCTTTTGGGTTGTTATATGTAGATCACCTTTAGTTGGCTAGTAATCTTTCTCTTTTGGGTTGTTATATGTAGATTGCTTGTAGTTGGCTAGCACTCTTTCTCTTTTGGGTTTTTATATGTAGATCACCTTTAGTTGGCTAGTAATCTTTCTCTTTTGGGTTGTTATATGTAGATTGCTTGTAGTTGGCTAGTAATCTTTCTCTTTTGGGTTGTTATATGTAGATCACCTGAAGTTGGCTAGTAATCTTTCTCTTTTGGGTTGTTATATGTAGAGCACCTCTAGTTGGCTAGCACTCTTTCTTTCTTGGATGGTTATATGTAGAGCACCTGTAGTTGGCTAGCACACAACACGATTGGCACTGCTTCCATTCATGGTGGATAAGTACTATTACCTATATCTTATTTTGTATTATATGTAGTGTGACACTATTGTTTTCTTTGTTACTAATGATGCTGCTATGAAATCTACCATTTTATCTCCCAGTAATCTACTTCCTGAGGTTGGACTTTGAATAAACACGGTGCTTAGGCCTGCACTGTGGCATGTATAATTGCCAGTGCATTCTTTAGGTCTAATGGATAGTTAATTAGTTTACAAGGAAATACCATGTAGAAACATAAGCAGGATCAGTAAATAATAAAGGAATCAAAAAGCGAAATGCGTAAAATCTGTGTTTATGATTTTTACTTTCTCTAAACTGTTGTCGCCATTAAACTTTATTATTCAAATCAGTATATAGATAAAATGAGCACTGCGGCCCTTTAAGTGACTGACTCTGTAAGTTCTGCTATATTTAGGGTTCTTTGATGAAGGCTCTTAGCCTGAGATCAAACATTTCCTTGGCTTTTCTCTTTACAACACTGGTAGATTATTCACTCACTTATATTGTCACTGCCTTGTGGTTTATTCTCTAGAAATCATGAGCTGTCAAGTAACTTAACATAATCCAGTGACTCAGTGACAGCGCTATGGGCCCATGACATGGCCACAGTGTTTTATATATATACTAGCGACTTGCCTGTCAAAAATGACGGCAATAAAGTTGTAATGCTGGCAATGCTGTTTGCCACCCAATGTGAGCACCTTCGGCACTCACCGCAAACCTCTCCCCCTGTCTACTTCCTCCCTTGTGTCTCCTTTCCCTCCTCCTCTCCCTCCCTTGTGTCTCATTTCCCCCTCCTCTCCCTGCCTTGTGTCTCCTCTACCCCTCTCTCCATCCCCTGTGTCTCTTTCCCCCCTCTCCCTCTCCTGTGTCTCCTCCCCAACTCCCTCCCTTATTCCTCCCCCCCTCCACTGTGTTTCTCCCCCCTCCCACCCCTGTGTCTTTTCCGCCCTCTCCCTCCCCTGTGTCTGTCCCCCCCTCTTCCTCCCCTGTGTCTGTCTCACTTTCACTCCCCTGTATTTGTTCCCCCCTCTCTCTCCCCTGTGGCTTTTCCCCCATCTGTCTCAGCCGGTCTTTTCCCCCCTCTACACCCTCTGTGTCTGTTTGCTCTGCTCTCCCTCCCCTGTGTCTCTCCACCTTCTCCCCTGTGCCTCTTCCACCCTGTCCCTCCCCTGTGCCTCTTACCCCCTCTTTCTTCTCTGTGTCTGTTTCCCCCTCTCCCTTCCCTATATCTCTTCCCCCCTCTCCATTCCCTGTGTCTCCCCCCTCTTTCTCCCCTGTGTCTCTTCTCCCCTCTCCCTCCCCTGTGTCTGTTCCCCCCTCTCCATCCCCTGTGTCTCTTTCCCCCCTCCCCTGTGTCTCTTCCCCCCTCTCCTGTGTCTCTTTCCCCCCTTCCCTGGGTCTCTCCCCCCGTGTCTCTCCCACCTGTGTCTCTCCCCCCTCTGTGTCTCTTCCCCCCCTTCCTGTGTCTCTTCCCCCTCCCTTGTGGCTCTCCTCCCCTCTCCCTCCCCTGTGTCTCTCCCCCCCCCCCCCTCACCCTCCCCTGTTTCTGTTCACCCCTCTCCCTCCCCTGTGTCTCTTTACCCCCCTCCCCTTTGTCTCTTCCCCCCTCTCCTGTGTCTCTCCCCCCCTGTGTCTCTACCCCCGATGTCTCTCCCCCCCTGTGTCTCTTCCCCCCTTCAGTGTGTCTCTTCCCCTCTCCCCTATGTCTCTTACCTGTGTCTGTTTCCCTCCCCCTTTCACCTTTCCACCTCCTCCTCCCTTATCCTCCTCACTCCCCTCATCCTTCTCCTCCCTCCCTTCATCCTCCTCCTCCGCCCTTTCCCCCTCTCCCCTCACTTACCTTCATCAGCTGCTCCTTCTGTTCTCCATCACGTCTTCCTGTTGCGTCAGCCCGGCATATGCTAATGACGTCACAAGCATGTGACGTCACGTCATTAGCATATGCCGGGTCCCGACACAGCCGGAAGACGCGATGAAGAGGAGCAGCTGATGAAGGTAAGTGTGTGGGGGGGGGGGGGGTAATCGTAGAGGGGGAAAGGGATGAGGAGGAGGATAATGGGAAGGAGACACTTTGGGGGTGATGTGAGGCTGTGGGGCCTCACGATGAGCGCATCCGGCACTCATCACGAGTTCTCCCCTGGCAGGAACCATGTAGTGCCGCGAGCCTCGTGGTTACAGGCCACAGAGGCCCGTAAACAGCTCACCTCGCAGTTGCATCCCATACTGCCTGTCCCACGGGACATAGGGATGAGCGCAAAAGGCACTCATCTCCACCAGTGTAGTGAGCTCCTGCAGCGCTCACTGCCTGTGGTACAGGGTCATAGGGATGAACAACTACGGCGCTCATCTCCACCAGCGCAAGGATCTCTTATTGCTCACAACTATATATGGGATATACAGTATATAGAGAGAGAAAGAGAGAGAGATTGATTGATAGTTAGATAGGTAGGTAGATAGAAAGTCAGATACAGTGGCGGATCTTCTAGTGGTGTAGGTGGTGCAGTGCACCTGGGCCCTCCTCTGGGGGACCCAATGCTCTGTAAATTTAAACAAAAAAAATGTTTTTCCATTTAATATTTTTTCTGGCGTGAAGGGCCCCCCTGGGGCCTCCCACCCTGGCTCTAGTGTCAGTGGGACCCATCTGTGCCTCCTTTACTACACCCAACAGCCTAAAGGTAAGAGAGCAAGGACTGCAAAGTGGCAGCAAAGTACAAAGTAATGGGTTCTGTGATGGGTTGGGTGCTGTGAGGGGATGGATGCTGAGAGAGGATGGCTGCTGGCAAGGACTGGGTGCTATGTAGGGCTGGTTGCTAAGAGGGGTGGGTGCTGGGTGGGGTGATGTTTATACATGTGTATATATGTGTATACGTGTATATATGTGTACTTATATGTGTACATATTTATCCGTAGAGAATGTTGCTGAGAGATGGTCTCTGAGAGGTTAGTATGAGACACTGCACAGCAAGTACAGCAGAGTCTGTGGCTTCATGAGCTGCAGAGAACAGACCCATACAGGGACTATTTGTTTGGTTTTAGGCAGTAAAAACAGAGTTTATAAGCCCTTCTTAATAAAATAAAGTAATTAGATACCCAGATATATAATATACCTAATAACACCAAGAACCGTCCATATCCCTTTACCATGAAAACCACTGGCCATTCAATCTTTTCATTTAATAAAGCAGCATCCAAAACTAAAAACCCTGTGCCAAGATAATGTACCTAAACTCCGCTAATCACAATCCTACTCACAGATTTCTAGAGCCGCCTACTTATAAAATGTGTCCTTTTAAAAAAAACGCAATGTCATAAAAGAGCAGAATTAAGATGGAAATAGTTTATATAATGTGAAGACGTTTGCCGGATATAAGATAAGGAATACGCAGATTTATTTTAAGAGCCAAGACACAGCGGCGAGATTTAAAGGTTATATTCCAACTGAAATTTAAAAAAAACATAAGCTTAAAGGGACATGGAAGGTTTGTGAGTTTTAGTAGTTTAATAATATTCCTGGGTTTCCTGGTGATCCAGTGGTTAAGATTCTGTGTTTTCACTGATGTGACCTGGGTTACATTCCAGTCACGGAACCAAGAGGTTACACCACCATGAAGCCATGCAGGGTTGGGCCTGGTCAGTACTTGGATGGGAAACCACCTAAGAATACCAGGAGCTGTATGCTGTGGCCCACTGGGGAAGGAACTGGTATCCCACTCCAGAATCTCTGACATGAATACCAAGTGGATCAACATAACCATGGACATAAAGATGTGCCTGGTGTGTCACAGAGAGTCGGAAACAAAAGAAAATATCTCTGTGTCTATTTACTTTTATGTACTTTTTTGACGGGGAAGAAGTGGAGGCAGTGACAGAATTTAATTTTCTGCAATCCAAGATCTCTGCAGATGGTGACTGTGGTCAAGAAATTAAAAGACATTTACTTCTGGGGAGGAGAGCTATGGCAAGCTTGGACAAGCTAGTAAAAAGTAAAGATATTACATATCAATAAAGACCCTCACAGTTACAACTCTGGTATTCCCAGTAGTAACATACGGATGTGAGAGCTGCACTATAAAAATGCATGAGCGCCGTAGAATGGATGGAGAGAACTGCTTAGAGTCCCTTCTACTGCAAGAAGATCCAATAAATCAGTATTACAGGAAACAAAGCCAAACTGTTCACTGGAAGGTTGGATCATGAGGCTGAAGCTCAAATATTGTGTCCATATCCTGAGAAGACTCTGATGCTGGTAAAGATTGAAGGCACAAGAAAAAGGGGACAACAGAGGCGGGATGGATCGATGAAGTTACTGAAGCAATGAACATGAACTTGATGGAACCCAGAGGGGCAGTAAGATGTGCCTGGCGTGCTGCGGTCCAGAGGTTCAAGGAGAGTCGAATGCGACTGAATGACTAAACAAGAACATCTTTAGTTTATTAAGAAGTGCTTCTCAGCTCTGTTTTACTGCCTAAAATCTTACAAATAGTTCCAAATTGGTTTCTTCCCTCTGCAGCTCATAAAGACAGTGTACTTTAAAGTACCAGGTGTGCAGTGTCTCATAGCAGCAAGATGCTGCATGGGAGATGTTACTGACAAGCTAAATTTGAGCTTCACAGTCTGTGTATTCATGAGCTGCAGAGGGCACACACAAACCAGTACAAATTGTATGAATTTAGGCAGAATAAATAAAATAATTATAATAATAATAATACTAAAATAAAGTAGATAAAAGTAAATAGATACGCAGGTATATTATATTCCTGATAAATCCAGGAATCTCACACGTCCCTTTAAGCAATTAAAGGGACTCAAGTTAGATACATATTGAGCATGGCTTTGATTTATTAATGGATGTCCTATAATGTTGATACAATGTATTTTCCCCACAGTAATATTTTTTTTTTTCAGACGCCAATCACTCTTGTAATAAACTATTATTTATGCTTAAAATGGAATTTTCCAGCAATAGTTTTATATTTAATATAGAATATAAAATGGACGGTGGAATCTCCCTGCTGGGAAGCTTTATCCACAAACACAATGTGAGTGGGGGGAAAGTCGACAATTATTAAGGGATTTGAATAAGGTGCAGTGAGGGATTTTATTTAAGTTCTTGTGTATTGTGAGAATGTCTTTAAGATGTAATTTCAAAGCAAAAATATATAAATCACTTGCATTATAATATCAAACATCAAAAGTGCAGGTGAATTTGCAGAATTTCATGAAAAGAAAATTGTATTTAGTAATCCGGTTCTTAAGAGATTTTTAAACCTCACACACCCTATAACTTCAAGGAGCACTTTAGTGGTCTTATAAAGGGCTCTCTGAGTAATAGTTAAGTGGGGCTTGATAAAATAAAAAATTATTAAAGTTGTATTGTGTATTTAAACAATGAATTAGTATTTTTCAATTATGCTCCCATGCTGTATTAGCTCCGGATCGCTCTAACTACTGAATGAAGTATTGTGGCTGGAGTGGAGCTATCTAAACTGGCATAGTACAACTGCAGTATGATAGTGAGTGGTGGCTAGAAAGTGTGTGTGTACATGGCTGGCAGCTCAGGTTACACTGCTACCTATTATTCATATTACTTCCCCTTAGGCAGCTCCACTTCAACCACAATACTTCATTCCATTTAGTGAGTTGACAGCCTGGGGATTCTTTGAAGAATAACAAGTAATTATTTAGATGCACAGTAAAGTATTTTTTCTTATCAAGCCCTAACTAACTTTTTTTTAGAGACCCCATTTAACGACCAATTAAGTGACCCTTTAAAGGGACCTGGAATATATATTTTTTTTCGTGCATGTTTTAGACATTTACAATAGTTTTTGCATGAAAATTATTGAGCAAAAATGTTATTTAAACTAACAGGAAATGTGTCTTTATTGTATGATTTAAAAAAAATAAAATTAAAACAGTCTTAAACACATTAGAAATACCCTCTTTTTTCAGATGCAACAAAGAAAAAAATGTCCATGTCACTTTAAATATTACAAAAAATGAAACTTTAAGTATTAATAAGCAATTTTCTTGTTATTCACATAAAAAAATGGAAGGTCTGAGATTGTAATTTGAATATTACATTATTTTGGATGCTATTCAAATTATTTAATCAGCAATAACTGCAATACCCGGTTCTTGTACTGTAATTATTGCTGAATGGTTGGGCTGTATAATAAACATTAGCATTATTCAGCTACATTTGACATAATTAATGGTGAAAAAGTAACAAAAGACCAACAAGTACTTACATTTTGTGTAATTATTTATTATTAAACAATTAAATCAGTTGCGTAAAGCTCACATTTGATGTGCTGTAATGTGTGAGAGGGGTGTATACATTTCTGCAGGAGCAGTGTTTGCGGTTTATAATACGACTGGCTACTTCTGAGCATGTGCAGGGTCGGAAACGGGACATGCGTCCAATAGTAAAATTTGCAATGATATAAGAACCCCTCTCCTCCTCACTCCTCCCTCCATGATAAAAAGGATAAGCACATGCTCTCAGGCTCCAAGCTTGTGTGGCATGTCGAAGCCAAGATACTTTTATGTTTATGGATTACCCAGCTGCTAATGTCAGTTTGTTATATGCTACACAAGCATGTTATGTTTTTCCTAAACGACACTGGTCCTGGGAGTTCTCCACAATTTAAAGAGCCCCCCCCCCCCCCCCCCCCCCCCCCGTTATACACCGCAGTAAGCTCTGCACCAGACTGCTGCAAGATATAATTACCTATAATAAAAACGGAGGACGCTAATTGTCTTTTCCATTACATACAATATTAGTGCAATAGCTCAGAAGCTTTTACAATTAAAGATGTAACATTGCTTTGGTAACTAAAATATTAAACAGAAGTAATATAAGCAGTGAGATGCAGGCCAGCTCGGTGCTTAAAGGGACATCGACCTAAAAGCTATCATGCATTTAAAGGGATGTGGAAGGTTCCTGGATCTTACTAGGTATATAATATAGCTTTGTATCTATTTACTTTTATGTACTTTATGTTATGGAAGTGGTTTAATAGCTCAGTTTGTATTGCCTTATGTCTCCTGTATGGGTCTGCCCACTGCAGTGTATGCAGACACAGACTCTGTATGGCTGGATGTGCAGAGTGTTGCCCACAGACACCACCATGGCAAACTGTGGTCCAAGAAGTCTATCTGGGCCACGCAGCAGTAATTGGGAAAACCCGGGCCTAGTAGGTGTAATCCCGGGTCTTGATGGGGCTGGTGGGCCTTTTTAGAGGCCCCCAAAAATATTGATGGTCCCTGCGGGTTTAGTGGGCAGGGTTTTGATGGGCTGCGTGTGAATTCAAGCTGGACAGGGTAATCCTGGGGATTCCCCAAGAAAGCAGGGTTTATGGAGGTCCCAGGGGGGGTTCCCATGACCCCATGCTTATAGGGGTAACTGGATCTTTGGAAAGGGTTTGGAGCAGGTATTAAAAAATGCCATTAGCCGAGGGGGTCTTAGGGGAGCAGTTTTAAGAAGGAATCTTTTTCGAATAGTGAAGGTGGTTGAGGAGAAGGTGGAGCTGAGTGAGCTGGCACCTCAGAGGAAGCCCATTGGATTTATATGTAGTTATGAGTGGGGAGGAGAGAACAGACAGAACTCCAAAGCCTTTGTTTAATAAAAGGATAACATTGAAATTGACACCACACCCCTACCTCTCACTGGGCCAGAAGCAGGTCATTGAATCAAAGGATGCAACCAAAACTATCCAGAAATGTAAACATACACACAACTTGCACCAATGTGTCATGGATCCCTCTATGATCCTGAAGGACCATCAACATTTATTTTTTCCTACTTAAAATCTAGCAGTAATACTTTTTTTTTATTAATTATGCTCTTAGCCAAGCTCAAAGTTTTCATACATCTTCATTGCACAGTGGCCCTGTAACCACACTCACTTTTCATGCAAAGAAATCATTTTTAACAAAAAAAAAGTGGGCAATAGTAAAATGTAAACTTTATTGGTTGAAAAAACCGACGATTAAAACTTTAAAAAGGGAAAGAATAAAAACTGTACAAATACCTTTGAACAGAAAAACTGCAAACCTAATGACCACTGGACAACTGTCACTCATTAAGTGGGGTTTGAGCAGTATTATAAATGAGACACAGAGAGTGTCTATGTAAAGGCTTGTAGTACTATGCAACAAAAGGTGTAAATCATTAGAATAGTGGGCCAAACCTTCCTAAGTTACCTTGTGCTATAACTATATGTCTCTCCCCAGTAACGGTTGCGAAACCTAGTATAACAACATAAGGAAGATATAGGTAGCTTGGTAGTATGCTTCTAAACAACAGATTTATTTGCATACAAAAAATCCTCAGTTTGGCTCTTAGATCACCAGGTACTTCATTGCCTCTTATTAGGGTACAATGCTCCTATTATTTGAATGATATCGGTATAAATCAACCATTCAAACGATATGGCTCTTAAATGTCCAGATATTGCATTACCTCTTGTTAGAGTATAACACCACAACTATTTTGGTGGTGTAAGCATAATTTGGGCCATTCTGAACAAGCTCACTCTCTGTATACTCGCATATAGTATAACAGCGTCTCCCTGTGCTGGGGAGATTCGCGCTGCCTAGTTGCGTCGTGCGTAATAACTTCACATTACGCTAGCCTACGTCCTTGGAATTATGCTTACACCACCAAAATAGTTGTGGTGTTATACTCTAACAAGAGGTAATGCAATATCTGGACATTTAAGAGCCATATCGTTTGAATGGTTGATTTATACCTATATCATTCAAATAATAGGGGCATTGTACCCTAATAAGAGGCAATGAAGTACCTGGTGATCTAAGAGCCAAACTGAGGATTTTTTGTATGCAAATAAATCTGTTGTTTAGAAGCATACTACCAAGCTACCTATATCTTCCTTATGTTGTTATACTAGGTTTCACAACCGTTACTGGGGATAGATATATAGTTATAGCACAAGGTAACTTAGGAAGGTTTGGCCCACTATTCTAATGATTTACACCTTTTGTTGCATAGTACTACAAGCTTATACATAGACACTCTCTGTGTCTCATTTATAATACTGCTCAAACCCCACTTAATGAGTGACAGTTGTCCAGTGGTCATTAGGTTTGCAGTTTTTCTGTTCAAAGGTATTTGTACAGTTTTTATTCTTTCCCTTTTTAAAGTTTTAATCGTCGGTTTCTTCAACCAATAAAGTTTATATTTTACTATTGCCCACCTTTTTTTTGTTATATATATTTAGAGTGTTATGCACTAATGGGCTTTATTCCCTAAAGATTTTTTCTGCTTAAAGAAATCATTTTATAACGTTTATTACCTGTTCTATTAAATGCTTGTTAGCAAACCTGTGACTTCAGAGCCCATGTCACATGTGATTTCCAGTAATTGTATAGTAAATTTATATAAATTAAAAGCATGGAGGAGATCATTAACAGTCGGAAAAAAAGTATAGACACTAATATAGATATATATATACAGCCTTATTAAATTGAGATTGAGCCAATTGAATAGGGCTCTCTATAAGCACAAAGCATATTTTTTTACAGAAGTTTTTAGTTAGTGACCTTCTATCCAAAAGCAAGGTCTTCACTAACTAAGAGATTCTGTAATAAAATATGCTGTGCTTATATAGAGCCCTATTCAATTGGCCGAATCGCAATTTAATAAGTCTGATAATGTTGAGTTAGGTAGACTAGGAATATGTTATGGTTTGGGCAGATGGGTGGTGGGGTTACGATATCTACTATACTGCTACTACTCTTATTTTATATATATCACATATATAGTTATGAGCAACATGGGTTGTTGCTAAAGGGAGGGCCATAGTTGCTGGCAAGGAGCGCCACCCTGAACGACTTAGGCAGGGAGCGCCCCTCCTCCTCTCCTTCCCCTGTGTCTCTCTTCCCCTCCTCCTGTACTTACCCTGTGTCTCTCTTCCCCTCCTTCTCTCCTTACTCTGTTTCTCTCTTCCCCTCCTCTTCTCCTTCCCCTGTGTCTCTCTTCCTCTCCTTCCCTTTGTGTCTCTTCCTCTCCTTCCCCTGTGTGTCTCTTCCCCTCCTCCTCTCCTTCCCCTGTGTGTCTCTTCCCCTCCTCCTCTCCTTCCCCTGTGTCTCTCTTCCTCTCCTTCCCCTGTGTGTCTCTTACCCTCCTCCTCTCTTCCCCTGTGTCTCTCTTCCCCTCCCCCTCTCTTCCCCCGTGTGTCTGTTCCGCTCCTCCTGTCCTTACCCTGTGTCTCTCCTCCCCTCCTCCTGTCCTTACCCTGTGTCTCTCTTCCCCTCCTCCTCTCTTCCCCTGTGTCTCTCTTCCCCTCCTCCTCTCCTTCCCCTGTGTCTCTCTTCCCCTTCTCCTCTCCTTACCCTGTGTCTCTCTTCCCGTCCTCCTCTGCTTCCCCTGTGTCTCTCTTCCCCTCCTCCTCTCCTTACCATGTGTCTCTCTTCCCCTCCTCCTCTGCTTCCCCTGTGTCTCTCTTCCCCTCCTCCTCTCTTCCCCTGTGTGTCTCTCTTCCCCTCCTCCTCTCCTTACCCTGTGTCTCTCTTCCCCTCCTCCTCTCTTCCCCTGTGTCTCTCTTCCCCTCCTCTCCTTACCCTGTGTCTCTCTTCCCCTTCCTCCTGTCCTTACCCAGTGTCTCCCTTCCACTCCTCCTCTCCTTCCCCTGTGTCTCTCTTCCCCTCCTCCTGTACTTACCATGTGTCTCTCTTCCCCTCCTCATCTCCTTCCTCTGTGTCTCTCTTCCCTTCCTCCTCTCCTTCCCCTGTGTCTCTCTTCCCCTCCTCCTCTCCTTCCCCTCCTCCTCTCTTCCCCTGTGTCTCTCTTCCGCTCCTCATCTCCTTACCCTGTGTCTCTCTTCCCCTCCTCCTTTCCATCCCCTGTGTCTCTCTTCCCCTCCTCCTGTCCTTCGCCTGTGTCTCTCTTCCCCTCCTCCTCTCTTCCCCTGTGTCTCTCTTCCCCTCCTCCTCTCCTTCCCCTGTGTGTCTCTTCCCTTCCTCCTCTCTTCCCCTGAGTCTCTCTTCCCCTCCTCCTCTCCTTACCCTGTGTCTCTCTTTCCCATCTCCTCTCTTCCCCTGTGTCTCTCTTCCCCTCCTCCTCTATTCCCCTGTGTCTCTCTTCCCCTCCTCATCTCCTAACCCTGTGTTTCTCTTCCCCATCTCCTCTCTTCCCCTGTGTCTCTCTTCCCCTCCTCCTCTCCTTACCCTGCGTCTCTCTTCCCCTCCTTCACTCCTTCACCTGTGTCTCTCTTCCCCTCCGCCTCTCCTTCCCCTGTGTCACTCTTCCCCTCCTCCTTTCCTTACCCTGTGTCTCTCCCCTATCCTCCTCTCCTTACCCTGTGTCTCTCTTCCCCTCCTCCTCTCTTCTCCTGTGTGTGTCTCTTTCCCTCCTTCTCTCCTTCACCTGTGTCTCTCTTCCCCTCCTCCTCTCCTTCCCCTGTGTCACTCTTCCCCTCCTCCTCTCCTTACCCTGTGTCTCTCCCCTCTCCTCCTCTCCTTACCCTGTGTCTCTCCCCTCTCCTCCTCTCCTTACCCTGTGTCTCTCTTCCCCTCCTCCATCCTCTTCTCCTGTGTCTCTCGTCTACTCCTCCTCTCTTCCCCTGTGTGTCTCTTCCCCTCCTCCTGTCCTTACCCTGTGTCTCTCCTCCCCTCCTCCTGTCCTTACCCTGTGTCTATCTTCCCCTCCTCCTCTCTTCCCCTGCGTCTCTCTTCCCCTCCTCTCTTCGCCTGTGTCTCTCTTCCCCTCCTCCTGTCCTTACCCTGTGTCTCTCTTCCCCTCCTCCTGTCCTTACCCTGAGTCTCTCTTCCCGTGTCTCTATTCCCCTCCTCCTCTCCTTTCCCTGTGTCTCTCTTCCACTCCTCCTCTCTTCCCCTGTGTGTCTCTTCCCCTCCTCCTGTCCTTACCCTGTGTCTCTCTTCCCCTCCTGCTCTCCTACCCCTGTGTCTCTCTTCCCCTCCTCCTCTCTTCCCCTGTGTCTCTCTTCCCCTCCTCCTCTCTTCCCCTGTGTCTCTCTTCCCCTCCTCCTGTCCATACCCTGTGTCTCTCCTCCCCTCCTCCTGTCCTTACCCTGTGTCTATCTTCCCCTCCTCCTCTCTTCCCCTGTGTCTCTCTTCCCCTCCTCTCTTCGCCTGTGTCTCTCTTCCCCTCCTCCTGTCCTTACCCTGTGTCTCTCTTCCCCTCCTCCTGTCCTTACCCTGAGTCTCTCTTCCCGTGTCTCTCTTCCCCTCCTCCTCTCCTTCCCCTGTGTCTCTCTTCCACTCCTCCTCTCTTCCCCTGTGTGTCTCTTCCCCTCCTCCTGTCCTTACCCTGTGTCTCTCTTCCCCTCCTGCTCTCCTACCCCTGTGTCTCTCTTCCCCTCCTCCTCTCTTCCCCTGTGTCTCTCTTCCCCTCCTCCTCTCTTCCCCTGTGTCTCTCTTCCCCTCCTCCTGTCCTTACCCTGTGTCTCTCTTCCCCTCCTCCCGTCCTTACCCTGTGTCTCTCTTCCCCTGTGTCTCTCTTCCCCTCCTCCTCTCCTTCCCCTGTGTCTCTCTTCCCCTCCTCCTGTCCTTACCCCGCGAAAAACCCTGCTAAACACGTACAAGTTTACCCAGAGATCCGAGATAAGCTCGAGACCCCACATTAACCCCTTGCAGAGGGGGTCCGATAAGACCCCCGAACTGTGTCCATATTAAGCCCATGCTGGGGGTCCCCATGGTGGACCCCCACAATTTCCTGACACTGACCCTTGCAGTGGGGGTCCCCCTGCATTTAAAAGATCTAAATTCACTGTCGCAGCTCCGCAGCCCGCAGCACACAAACACTTAAGGCTGGCAGTGGGGGTACTGTAAGTACCCCCACAGGCACCTAACATTAACCCCCCCAGTGATAGGGGTCCCCATTTGGACCCCCGGAGGGTCCCCACATTAACCTCACTTTAACCTGCACAGTGGGACCCCCGAAGAAATCAAAATTCAAATTTCCCCCATTGCGGGTCTTTAAAGACCACCATAAATCCTTAATTAACACTGTCACTCATAGGGGTCAATACAGACCTCCATAATCCCTTAATTAACCCTGTCACACATGGGGGTCAATACAGACCACCATAAGACCTTAATTAACCCTGTCACTCATGGGGGTCAATACAGACCCTCAAAAGCCTCTATTTAACCCCATCAGTCCCATAAGGGTCCCATAAGGGCCTCATGACACTAACTACAAACACTACACTGTACTATAACCCCCAATAAACCATTAAATCTAGACTAACCCCCTCTACACTAACCTATTAACACCATCACTACCTACCTACACCACCTACCCCCTAATAAACGCCCCACCACACTAATTACAGAAAATAAGGAAACCGTACTCACAAAAAATAATAAAAACTAAGTCACAGAAAATAAAAAATCTACATTACAGAAAATGAAAAAAAAACTACATTACAACCCTCCCCACACTACAGAGAATAAAAAACAAAATGACACACCTGAAAAGGAAATGCAAACAGAATACATACAGTACATTGCAATACAATAAAAAAAAAAAAACATTCTAAACATTCTAAATATTCTACTCACCTTTCCAGCATGCCCCCATCCTTCTTATTTTCTTCTCCAGCGTGGCCCCTGTTAAAAAAACAACATTACATTAATACAATATACACACACACACAAAATAAAGTAAAATAAAAATAATATACATTGAATTTACCTCCCCACGATGTCCCCGACCTCTTCCTCTTCTGCCTCTCCTGGGCCCTGGAAGAATCCGCGCTCTAAAAAAGACAAAAACGGAGGTCCGAAAGAAAATTGCCAATGGCGCCTTCTGATTGGCTGAATACGCTGAATTAAACTTTTATTACTTTTATTATTTTTTGTGAGTTAGGTTTTATTATTTTCTGTAATTAGTGGGGGGGGGGTTTATTAGGGGGTAGGTAGTTAGTGTAGGTAGTTAGTGTAGGTAGGTAGTGTAGGTGTTAATAGGTTAGTGTAGAGGGGGGTTAGTTTAGCAATGTTTATGTTAGCAATGAGCGCCGAAGGTGCTCAGAGGACTAAAAAACTTACATTGTGTGCCAAACAGCATTCCCAGTCTTACAATTTTATTGGCCGTCATTTTTTGACGGGCAAGTCGTTAGTGTATATATATAAATTATGGTAAGTATGTAGTGTACACACTTACCATCACTTCCTAAGTCTGTACAGAGAAAGGGAGCACACATGGTGTGCGCGCATTGCGCGGCTGTCTGGAAAGAAGTCACAGGGGAGAGGGGGGAAGAAGACACAGGGGGAAGGGGAGCAAGACACAGGGGATAGGGAGGAAGACACAGGGGAGGGGAGAGGGAAGACACAGGGGAGAGGGAGGAGACACAGGGGAGGGGAGATGGGGGGAAGACACAGGGGAGGGGAAATGGGGGAAGACACACAGGGAGAGGGGGGAAAGACACAAGGAGGAGGGAGAGACACAGGGGAGAGGTAGGAGACACAGGGGAGGGGGAAGAGACACAGGGGAGAGGGGGGAGAGACACTGGAGGGGAGATGGGGGATGAGACACAGGGGAGGGGGAAGAGACACAGGGGAGGGGGAAGAGAAACGGGAGCTGAGAGTGGGTTAGAGACACAGGGGAGGAGAGAGGGGGGGAAGAGACACAGGGGAGGGGGGAGACACAGGGGAGGGGGGAAGAGACCCAGGGGAAGGGAGAGGGGGGAGAAACTAGGGAGGGGAGAGGGGAAGAAACACAGGGGAGGGGGGAGACACAGGGAATGGGGGGAGGGAGAGAAAAATTAAAAATGATACTGACATTTTTTACGGGAAATTTACTAGTATCACATATATAGTTGTCATAACTGCGGGTTGTCAAATGTTGTTGCTAATGCTGCGGCCCACGCAAAGCGAGGGCCGCAGTTGCTGGCAAGGCGCTCCTTAACAGCAACTGCGGTCCTTGCATCATTTACGGATTTACGACACAGAAATATGAGACGCGGGACTTAGAAAAAAAAAACATTATGACCTTGCAGAATTACGACTTTAACGGCGACCTGCGCGAACCTCAAAACATTCAAAACACAATAAATACACACAACAAACACATAAAAAAGCTTACCCACAGCAAGAGGGGGCACCAGGACCTCTGCAAGTGAAGTTACACCTCGATTTAAGCACAAATTGAAGAGTTTAGACATCCGAAAATCACCTAAGCGAGATAAAAAATGGCCAGCGAAAAAAACGTAAACGAGGCTACAGGACCCTAAACACGCAAAACACCACCAAACACATACGGATATTCCGAAAAAGCCAGACGAGCTCCAAGAACAAGGACGCAAAATCACCAACAGCCGGGTACCACACATTGGGCGCCATTTTACAACACTACAGAATGCGGAAGTACACAGCTACCCTAACGGATTTGCCTCGCGCACGTACACTATTACACTGCACACATTCATGACACACACAGCAGCTCCACAGCACTCAAAACACACATTGTATGCTGCAGCAACATGAAAACAGATTGTCAGCTCTTCAGCATAATGCTTCCTGCATTTACTACCGCAAAATAGGTAAAGTATATTCATTTATTAATGTATTATTTAGTTCATTACCATACACCAAACAGCATTAGCTCACTTACAATTTGATTCCCGTCATTTTTTGACGGGCAATATTCTAGTATATATATACTGTATATATATATATAGTCATCTTTTAACACTGATAAACACTCCTAGTGCTGGAATTCCTGGAACACATTGCAGGAAACAGCGAGATCGTCTGAACTTCCACTTATTGGGAGAAATTCAATTGGGGGGAAAGGGAAAGTGACCGGTGATGGGAAGCGCTGACCTGTACCAAGAATAACCTGTTGGAAGTTTGTAATATTATTTTAGCCACTTGTCACTTCATTGCGATGAAAGAAATACTGAAAATAATAAAAAGCGTTATTTAAACAATGACTTTAGTGGGCTAATAAAAGGGTCTCTAAGGAATAGTTAGGTGGGGCTTCATAAGAAAAAAAAATATTAAACATCTACTGTACATTTAAACAATTTCTTACTATTTTTTATGATTCCTCAGGCTGTAAATACATTTTTCCATATGATTTTCCACCCTCTAACTGATGGTGCAGAGTACATAATGGTGTTTGGTCCTTTAAATAATACACTTGTACAAATAAATTCAGCTTACAGTAGGGTCAACAGGAACCTTATCTGCATCCAGCACCCAACTCTCAGGTGACAAAGCAGGTAAACAAACATAGCAATGGCTGACCCCAGTAAAGTATAATTGTAAATAGTAGGTAATAATTAGTGGTGGAGCTAGTGAATGGAGGGTGCCTGTGCAAAAACATTTGGAATAGGATGTCTGTGTGTGTCCCCAACATAGTGGCGTAGCGCAGCGTAGGTGTGTCGGTAAGATGATCCATGTATTTGTAGTAGGTTCTTATGGGTAGTCCTACGGAGGATCTATATTACCCCTGTCTGGAGGTGGTCCAGACTGGGATATCATGTATGGTGATTCCCTGCTTCAGGGTTAGGCAATACCTTGGCTTCTATTGTTGTGGACTGGGATCTGCAGCTTTTCTTGGGGCTCTGTTCATGTCAGAAATGCAAAGGTGGTGTGGAAAAACCGCACAATCCCTTCAGTAGTCCCAATGTTATGGGATAATGTTTTGTCTGAAGCTCTCAATGTTGGTCTCTCTTATGTAGAAATGTTATTTATATATAGACTGTACTGATGGCGGACAGATAGATAGATGCTATGTATGTATCAATTGACGGGTTGCCATTCAGATCTGTTCGCGCAGTGCTAAAATCCTGCTGGCAGTGAGGTAGACTAGTACTGTGGATATGGCCACCTGTTGATGTTGCGGTTTTGCTGTAATGATAATGTCTAAACAGCCATGGATCCTTCAAGCGCACCCCAAAGCAATAAGATGGAAACCAGGGTTGATAAACAGGTTTTATTCATACAATGTCGCAGATATAATATACACAGTAGTCCATCTTTGGTGTATGTCATATACAACGGATAAAACAAATAAAAAATAAAATAAAATAAAAAATAAAATAAAATAAAAAGTAAAAACAAACTCTAAAAGATTTAAAACCTATAAAAACTTTGATTGGTTGGTGCACAAAAATGATGTCTCCACTTTCTTTGAGGTGTTGGAGATGATATTAATGTGTAAATACACTTCCTCAAACGCGTTTCTCCGTTTTGCTGACGGTTTGGTATTGGTTGTACCCTGTTGGTATTGAGTAAATGGATAAGAAAAATAAATAATTGTTAATAATTTCGGATCAATCACTTTAGTGATGTCTGGCCATTAGTATTCTGATGACAATTTATGAATTATCCCTTTGTTGATTTGCATATGCTTTTTTTATGATATTAGTTTAATGATCTATGCACAATATATATCGCCCAAGTAGTATTGTGGGAAAGAATTTTACAGATCAATATATGATCTATACAACAAGTTAAGCCTAGGGGAGACGCTGGTGTCTTAGTCTATGTCTGATGGTATGGTGCCCGACATACCACTCATGTAGAGCTAAAATGTACAATAAAATGTATATACATACACTGTAGTGGGTATTATCATATGTGCGTGCTGATATGGTATATAGCATACCACTAATGCACAACTATGCAAACATAATATATATATATAAAGCCAAAATATGCCACAGGATATATATATAATGGAAAAAAAAATATCCCTGAAATAAATATACACACACATTCCCCCACACTATACAGTCTATATTAATGCAGACAATGTTATGTTCGCTCTGTTTTGCTTTGTTTATACTTTTTCTTTTTTCTTTGTTTTATCCGTTGTATATGACATACACCAAGGACGGACTACTGGGTATATTTTATCTGCAGCATTCTATGAATAAAACCTGTTTATCAACCCGGGTTTCCATCTTATTGATTTGGGGTGCGCTTGAAGGATACATGGCTGTTTAGACATTATCATTACAGCAAAACCGCAACATCAACTGGTGGCCATATCCACAGTACTAGGCTACCTCACTGCCACCGGGATCTTTGCACTGTGAAAACAGACCTGAATGGCAACCAGCCAATTGATAGATACATAGGCCCTCATTCAATTGCAATTTGTCCAATTGAATAGGGGTCTAAATAAGCACATAACATATTTTTTTTAGTTAGGGAAAATCTTTTTTGTGGATAGATGTTTACTAACTAAAAACTTCTTTAAAAAAGTATGTTATGTGATTATTTAGACCCCTATTCAATTGGACAAATTGCAATTGAATGAGGGCCATAGCATCTATCTATCTGTCCACCATCAGTACAACCCTAGATCTCTTGGCTGACACTTATGACTCATACAGCTACACTGATGCACATTCGTGACAGGGTCAAGCCCCCATAGACATTTATACATTCAAAAGCACAATGTGCAACCTTATAAAATGCTCTCTTTCAGATACAACAAAGAAACAAAATATGTTGATGTCCCTTTAATGTAGGTGGTGGTTGCCCTTTAAGAAATTACTTGAACACATTGATTAGATGAAAAACATGTCAGATCATGAGCCATTTTCCTCTAATCACTATGTGATTTTGGAAGTACTCACAGGTGTACAGCAAGTAGATAGATTTTTGCTAAGCTGATCACGGGGGACACAATAAATCCTGATTACAACCCCCAGAGGGGTATTTAATCTGTGCTTGTTAACTGAAACTGTAACAAAAAATTAGGACATTGAGTGATCCCCCCCCCCCCCTCGCTGAGTACTGCGGAGAAGATCAACTCCAAAACTACAGGAGAAATGTTTGTCCTAAATGTGGATGTAGGTGCTGGGCGGACTTGGGCATTTCAAGCCCTCGAGTACTTGAGCCAGATATTCCTTTGCATATTCCTTTAAGGATCACAGCAGTGCTCAAACAATAAGGTTTCTTTTATTTATATAATATTCCTGTGTATATGTTTGATGTACTTTATTTGAGTAAGAAGTGCTGTAAGCTCTGTTGTACTGCCTAAACTCAAGCAAATAGTCTCTGTATAGGTCTGCCGTCTGCAGCTCATGAAGACACAGCTGTTCTTGCTTTGCTGTGTCTCATACTAACCAGAGAGCATCTTTCACCAACTTGCTACTGGGACATGGTCTCTGATATGCTAGGACACCACCACTGCACATCCAGCCCTACAGGAGTCTGTGTCTCCATACGCTGCAGTGGGCAGACCCATACAGAGACTTTTTGTATGATATTTTGTATACCCAACTATAATTATGTTTATTGGATTCTGTAATTGTTTTGTCCTTTTTCAGTGTGTCCATTAAAATGATAATAAAACAGTACATTCTTCCAGGAATCCCACATAAAACGTTATCAGCACTCTGGACCTCACCCAGTCCCAGGTCTCTGTTCCATATCAAGGGCTCCCTCATTTGCTTCCTCACAAGGTTTGCTTTATAACTCTCTGCTTTTATTGCTGACTCTTCCATGATCGCTCGGGTTGCCGGAGGTATGGCAGATAAGCCGCATCAGTGGGCACGAAGGAGACTGGCTTGGTCCTAACACACAGGGACTGACAGCACTGACAGGGCCCCGGTGACTCACATCAGACTGCCATCGTTAGCTTGATCTTGGTTCTGCATCTACACCCACACTTCTTTCTTAAGTGACCATCACCCGTGTCAGGACAAGACATCGCAACATCTGATAAAAAGCCCCGTCAGGTACGCTGAGAGATGGAATTTGACCAACTAAAAAAGTATAATTGTATCTGGTTCATATTAAACATTTAGAGTGGAAGTGTTAGATAATAAGCTTGAAATGTTTGGGTCCATTGCATAACAGAAAAAAAGAAATAAACAAACAAAAAAAAAAAATATATATATATAGTAAATTAAATAGTACATTTGTGTTCACATTTGAATTTTAAAAGACTTGTTTCCTGCTCAGAAATTCCAGAAACACAGTTATTACACTGCATTCTGGGGAACCTGGGCAGGGACATGCAAATGTGCCCACAAAGGCTTCACTCTTGTAATCCATTACCATTTTAAACACAGCTTTCATTAAGCTCAGGTGGGATTTTTATATATATGTCTGTATGTATGTTTCAGATCCCCTGGCTCATAGCGGGGGATCCTGGGATCTCCTGGCTCATAGCGGGTAGTGGGTAACCCCTTAATTGTGCCGGATATGAGCAATCAAATTTTAAGGAAATTCTCATCACTCATAAGGACTTAGGAGTAACCCTAGAGTTCATTACTGGAACCATGTGATGGCCTTTAGGAAATATCAATGGAACAGCTACTTGTAGGGGGACCTTTTATGTTCTTTATGTCTTTCTTATAGGTTTTTTTATGATGTGGTGTAGTGATTGTTGGTAGTTTATTTATATATATTTATATTTTTCTCATGTGAAACCATTGGAAGGGAGCCCATAGTCCTGATTTCTGGATATCACTGCTGTGCACAGTTATGAGTTGGTCACTGCCTCAGCCATTTAATATTGTCTGTTAGTGGTCTGGGAATCCCACCTTCCTTGGGACTAGGACAACTTTCTAAGTATGGCTACCCTGGACACTTGTTCAAGGAAGAGGATAGTATATCTACTAGACAAGGTTCCCCCCCCCCCCCCCCCCCCCACTCCCACACACACCACACACACACCTTAGGCTGTTCAATAAATGCCGTGACCCATTTTTAACTCTCCCTTGGACATTGTGTATATATTTGGGTGTGCGTGAGTGGATTGTTGCAGGGTGGTTCCTGTAGAGTGCGCTGGGCGTACCACGCCATATGACTAACATGAAAAACCTGTGAAACCTCACTTTGCTTTTTGATGATGTTGTTGATGTTGTTCAATTGTTCAATCAGTTTGACTCTCCATGACCACTTAAGGTTTTCTTGGCAAAGATACTGAAGTGGATTATATTTCTTCTACAGCGGACCAAAGATCCTGTCTGACCTCTCTGCTATGGCCTGCCCATCTTGGGTGACCCTACTTTGTATAGCTCACAGTTTCATTGAGATACAGAAGCCCCTTCAGAAGAGGTTTGTGACTTAAGAGAACCTTAACTGTTTTATTCCATATTGAGAAATAGAAAAATATATAAAATAATAACTTTTAATGATTCTATCTACAATCCAAAGTCAGAAAAGCACAGGAATAGGTCCAATCCCAAACGGATACATTGTATCCATTCTAAGCCAATGTTATTTGACTGATCTTCACGTCCATTGTTCCCAGATACAAATTTCAGCACCTCCTTTGTCTTCAGGCTCCAGTTGGCCAGTGACGTCTTCCATGATTGGCATGTAGAGCAATGTTTGAAATTTGAAAATATTTTGATGGACGTGTTGTGGTGTGTGAGCTGCCACCGACTGAATGTTTAGTGGGAAATTAGAGATGGGGGAACTAATCCATCTTGTACAGCCGAGTGAAGATTTTGGAATTGCATATGGCGCATAGTTAGGGAGATATTGATATGTTGGCAGTGACCGGTTTCGATTGAGCACTTTTTAGACACTGTGTGCTGGTTACTGACCCGAGACAACAGGAACACAGATTGTCATCCCTACCCTGGGCCAGGAAGGAAGTCTCAAGCAGCATTACTAAATGGCCAAACCATTATCCCCCCATTTGTTTTACACATGATGTGTCTGGCAGGAATAACATTACACTTCTGGTTATTAAATGTGCAAAAAAATGGATTATCTCTGGCTGCATGTGCCCAACTAATTCCATCAGCTTTCAGCTGACCTCAGGTAACTCTGCACAACCAAAACTAATCTTATTATAAAAATCCAAAATGGGCTTTTTTTTTATCCAAACGATGAAATATGAACATAGTGATGACTAAGAAAGAAAATATTATATATTTTATTTCAGACGCCTATTATATCAACTTGTGCGTAATAGGGCAGCGTATGGGAAATGGCAACTGAATGAGACAGAAGACTTTGCTTTAGTAAAAATATTACAAAACTGACTTATAGTGTCAGCTGCCACATCTCTGCAGAATGAGACACAGAACACTGAGCACTACAGAGTCTGTGTATTCATGAGCTGCAGTAAAAACAGAGCTTATAAACTTTACAGTACATAAAAGTAAATAGATACACAGTATGTTATACAGACAAGTCTCCATTTTTTTGCATTTTAATAAATACAGATTTCTGGTTTTACCCCTAATAAGATTGTGGGGGAATTGGTAAATTAGATGCTGAAGTACTTATTGTTTGCAAGTAAATTAAGTGTTTCTCATTTATCTTCAATTAAAGATATTTTAAATGAAAATAGTCATGCTCAGCACTGATTTACAGGCTTACACGACAGAGTATATCACCAGGAAAGATTCACAAAATAAAATGTATAGAAAAAGAAAAGTAATTATTGGCCAAGCTACTAATCTTAAAGAAAACGACTGTCTTTGTTTGTACATCTCACCTCTTTGTTCTCACTCAGCTCACAGCCCAATACCTTGGAGACCCCCGACTCATCTGAACTAACAGAAGATAGGACGAAGAGGGTCAGTTTATTTTCTTTCCAAATGTTATAATCCTCAGATTTTCTGTGATAGAGATCTGGCTTTGTGGATATCTAGTGGTGCAACAAGAGGAGGCTTAATTAGATAATTCTCAGTGAAGCATCTCTCTGCTAAGTCAAGCATGGCCCCCACCTGCATCTCTACATTATTTTGCATGTTAACAGGGTCTGTTTCCAGCATTGAGGCTTCTCAAGAGGGACCAGGGGTATAATTGACTGTGTCCTCCAGGGTCATTTAAATTGTATTTCCAGCTCGCCCTGCCTAAAACCAGCAGGTGCCCCTCACGCTCGCAGGAACTTTGGAAGTCTCCATTTTAATCATGGTCTATCAACTTTATTTCTGCATGAAACTATTTGATTGGCAGTTACAGAACACCGAGGACAGAAACCTATCTTATAAACGATTCCTCTATAAATTATCTTGAAAGCAGCGCCGAAGACTCAAAAAATATGTATATATATATATATATATATATATATATATATATATTTATATGCATATGTGTGTTTGCGTCATTCAGTCATGTCCGACTCTCTGTGACCTCATGGACCATATGGCAAAGATACTGGAGTGGGTGACCAGTTGCTTCCCTAGTGGCCATAGCATACAGCTCCTGGTATTCCTAGGTTGTCTCCCATCCAAGTACTGACCAGGCCTAATCCTGCTTGACTTCAGGGTGATGTGACCTCTTGGTTCCCTGGCTGGAATCAAACCCAAGTTGCAGTGGTGAAAGCTCTGAATCCTAACCACTGGCCCACCAGGCAACCCAGTATATATATATATATATATATATATATATATATATATATATATATTCATTTTTTTCTTTTAGTATATACTGTTGTCCCCCACCCCAGCACACCTCACCAAGGCTTCCCCCGTAACCCCTCATTAGCATCACCATCTGGAGAGTGTAGGGTGCACTCTTTTGCAACCCAATTTTTAGAGCGGGCAGAAGGTAAGAGAGTAGGGCCTGACCATTAAATTGAGGTATTTTTGTGTCACACATAACTATTATTATTATTATTATTATTATTATTGTTTATTTATAACGTGCTGACATATTCCGTAGCGCTGTACATGAGATATGTTCAAGACAAAGATACATACAAATTAAACACATAGTAAACAAGGAGGGCCCTGTCTTTGAGTTTGGAATCCAGTGTCCCATGGTGCTTTCCCTAAAACACCTTGTGGGATTGAATACTCGCAGACTTAAAGGTATTGTGTGAGGAAAAGGAGGGAGAGAGATTTGAGAGTGTGTTAGGGTGGAAGGTGATACGCTTCTTTAAAGAGATGTGTTTTTAGAGAGGATTTGAATGTTTTGAGGTTGGAGGATAATCTGGTGGAGCGAGGCAAGGAGTTCCAGAGAATAGGGGCAGCACGAGAAAAGTCCTGAAGGCGAGAGTGAGAAGAGGTGTCAAGAGTTGTGGAAAGAAGAAGGTCATTAGCAGAGCGAAGAGGGCGGGTGGGGGAGTATTTGGAGATGAGATCAGAAATGTATGGGGGGGTGTTCTTGTTGAGGGCTTTGAAAGTTAGGGTCAGGATTTTAAAAAAATTTCTGGAGGCTAAGAGAAGCCAGTGGAGTGACAGAGAGGTGATGCCAACACTGAACGTTGTGTACGGAAGACGAGTCTAGCAGAGGCATTCATAATGGATTGAAGTGGAGATAGTCGGGTGGTGGGGAGGCCAGCAAGAAGCGAGTTGCAGTAGTCTAGTCGAGAGATGATGAGAGAGTGTATAAGGATTTTAGTTGTGTCTTGTGTAAGAAAGTGGCGAATTCTGGAGATGTTTTTTAGATGGAGAAGACAAGATTTAGTTAGTGATTGTATGTGAGGGATGAAGGACAGGGCGTGGTCCAATAGAACCCCAAAACAACGGGCTTGGGAGGAGGGGGTGATGATGTCATTATTGACAGTGAGAGAGATGTGAGGAATTGATGCTGTGGAAGAGGGAGGGAAGATTAGGAGTTCAGTTTTAGACATGTTGAGTTTGAGATGGTGGGTGGACATCCAAGAGGATATACTAGAGAGGCAGTTGGAGACATGTGTTAGAAGAGAGGGGGATAGATCTGGTGCTGAGAGGTAGATTTGGGTGTCATCTGCGTAGAGATGGTACTGGAACCCAAAGGATTTTATGAGGGTACCAAGTGGGGAAGTGCAGATGGAGAAGAGGAGCGGGCCTAGGACAGATCCTTGGGGTACACCAATAGACAGAAGGTAGGTAGAAGAAGAGGTGTCGGAGAAGGAGATACTGAATGATCGATTTTGTAGGTATGATGAGAACCACGAGAGAGCAGTGATTAAGATACCCTCTAATTACACTGTAAATCCATCATTTACTATATGGTGTTGTGACAGATAATTAATGTAATTTATCCATTTATTGTATCATTAATTATCAAGTCTGAAATCAATAAATTTAAATATATATATATAATTACAGTATATATGAGTGACTTGCTGGCGGGTCCCAAAAATGATTTTTGCACCAGGGCCATCCATTCAGTAGCTCCGCCACTGGTTACAATGTGGTGGAATCAACAATATGATTAAACAGAAGTGCAACAATTAGATAACCCTTCCAGGTCATAATTAAGAAAAGAGAAATGAGAGTTCACAGTAAAGAATTATTGCATATAACAGTTAATAACTTATAGGCTGCATTCCCTGACAAAATTCATCTTATGGTATGAAACACATAGGGAAGTTTTATCGAATTATAACAGATTAATAGTTATGGTATCACTAAATGAACCCTTATTCCATGGGGGTCCATAATAATCCCCATGGTATCCCTATGAGTACCATAGGCGTCCATCTTGGTCTATCATTGTCCCTAACACAAATGTACAAAAAAAAAAATGAATTAAAGCTGTCAGGGAGGGAATATACATTAGCGATCCATTTGATGACCTCCATCAACGATCATCAAAGCACTGTTCCTCAATCTTCAGCACTGAATAAGCGGACACTTCCATGTTGCTAGAAGAATTTGTCCTCCTCTATTTTGATTGGAACCATGGTTATTCTCTCCGTCCTGTGGAAAAGCGCCTCAATCTAAAAAAATCACATTGATCTTTAAAAGAAAATGTTTAGACTTATAAGAGGAGCTCCCCACTGAATAATGGCTTTTTGACCAAGTCCTCCCCTTATATACACATTTTTATCGATTCTGATTGGATGAAATCTGAGTCAATGATATTTCAGTCAACCAGTATTGCGTACTTTGAATAGTTTCCACCCCTTGTCTGATTTGTTACTAACTTAGAATGTATACAGATTTCAATATGTGCATTTTGATTGGTTAACAAATTAACCAATCAGACAAGGGACGGGAACTAATCAGATTACATGATACTGATGGTCTGAAATATGCTTTATACATATTTCAGCCAATCGTAAACTGTAAAAATGTGTATATAAGGGTGTGGTCAATTCGGCATAGGAGCTAAAAAGCTCTGTGAGTCTTAATTATTATTTTTTTTTTTTTATAGAGCAGCCATATTTTTACTCAGAGACCCATTTTCATGGATAGAAGAGAGAAACTGTGGCTTCAAGCAGGAAAGAAGTGGATGGATTTTTCTAGCAACATTGAGGTCTCCCCTTATCCAAGACTGAAGATTGAGTGGGGGGGGTCTCTCGGGCCCTATGGTCCTAGCTGTGGATTTCCCTGGGTTCCACAGGTCTAGTGCTGATCTCTAGGAGTCTCTATGAGCCCCTTGGGACTCATAGGACCCACAGGGTTAGTGGGGATCCCCAAGGTATGGATGGGCCTAGTGGGGGGTGCCTGGTGTTCCCATGGGATCCATGGTGTAAAGTGGTCCCTGGGGATTCCTAAGGCACTGCAGGGTTTAGGGGAGTCTCAAGCGGTTTCTGCAACAACTACAGGCTCAATTGGCTATCCTGGTGATTAAGAGACACCAGTGGCTGGTGGAGGGGGATCTTGGGGAGCTGCTTTAGGAAGGGCTCTTTTATGAGTGGTGCCAGGGTGGGAAGGAGAAGGTGGCACTGAGTGACTTGGCTCCTGAGGGGGGCCCAAATTTGTTTTTTGCACTGCAGTCTTTAATTCACTAACTGTAAATATAATTATACTAGCGACTTGCCCGTCAAAAATGACGGGGCAATAAAATTGTAAGGCAGGTAATGCTGTTTGCCACAGACAGTAAGTGTTTTGGTCGTGTGAGCTCCTTTGGCGCTCATTGCGACCCTCTCGGTTGGTGTATTTTGTGTTATGAGAGGCGCTTTTGCAATCATTGTAAGGTCCACGCTGATCTCCTTTTTGCGCTTATTGCGAGCCTCTCCCCTCGTGTAGTTTGTGTCCTATGAGCACCGTTGGCACTCCTTGTGAGGCGCACGTTGAAGGGCTTTGTCGTTTATTGCCATATTGTGTTGTTTCTTTTTTCTTTTTCTGTATATGTATTTTTTATGATAATTAATTAATTAATGAAATCATAAATTAATATACTTTACCTATTTTGTAATTAATTTATGCAGCAAGCAATGTGCTGAAGAGCTGACAATCTGTTTTGATGTTTCTGCAGCATACAATGTAGATTTGAACTGCTGTTGAACTGAGGTGTAAGTGTCAGCAATGTGTGCAGTGTGTAGTGTAAATAGGCTGCGTGCGCGAGGGGAAACCATTTATGGAGCGGTGTAGTTCCGCATTCTGTAAGTTAGTGTTTTAAAATGGCGGCGATTGTGTATGTGGTATGCGGGTGTGGATGATTTAGCGTCCTTGCTAATAGTGTATGTTGTACCTCGTACGGGTTTGTGTAAAAGTCGTATGTGCTTGGCTGTGTTTTCATTTTTTCTCTGACTTAGGGGATGTGTCTAAACTCTGTAAATTGGACTTAAATTTGCGTGCAAACTGACTCCCAGACGTCCTGGCTGGATGTTATTTTTTTTTGTGTGTATTTTGTGGGGGTTTTTTTGTTTTTCCGTGTGCGCGGGTCAGCCGTTAAGGTTGTATATTTGTCCGTAATTTTTCTTTTCTAAGTCCCGGGTCGTATTTATTTTGGGTAAGTCCGTAATTTTTCTTTTCTAAGTCCTGCGGCTCGTATTTTTTTGTGTAAGTCCGTATTTAGTCATTGTGTGTTATAATTTTTTTTTCAAAGTCCCGCTTCTGTTGCTGTTTGTAACCGCTTTGCGAGGGTCCACATTTGCAGCCTGCAATGAGCCTTTGGCTCATTGCAGCCGACGTAGGAGCCTCCACCTCCGCAAATGCGGTCCCTCCCTTCGCGAGGGTCCGCATTTGCAGCCCGCAAAGAGCCTTTGGCTCATTGCAGCCGACGTTTGATCCTCCACCTCGCTTTGCGAAGGTCTGCATTTGTGGCCCAAACTGCGTCCCTCGCTATGAGAGTGACGCAGTTCTTGCGAGCTCGCAAAGAGTGACAATATTTCGTAGTTTGACAACTATTATATGTGATTCAATTGCTTAATTTTTAGTAACTAAAGCACAAATGAAAATGCTTCTTAGGCTGACTAAAATGTGCATTGTGTCAGCTATCATAGAGGTCTGACAATTAGCACCTTGATATGTGAGTTAGAGTTCCAACTAGGCCAAATAGTAGTGAATGAATTCAAGGTGCATAAGTCACAAAACAATTGCATATTTATTTAATGTGTTAAACGGAATAATGGTGCAGTCTATAAGAGGGGAAATCTCATGCGCATGGCGCCTAAAGGCAGACCAAAATACAAATTATTATTGTTTATTTGTAACGCGCCGACATATGCCAGGCAATCTTCTTCTGAAATATGTGCAGTTTTTCCTAGTGATTTTCCACTTCAGTCCATCTCAATAAAATACAAATAACAGCATAGATATCAAGGACTGACATGTTCAGATTTAATGTCTGCGTATAGATACAACTTATAGTAATGTTACTCGTCCTCCATTTTCCTGTTTCCTTCCTCCCTTACACAGGTGTCTCATCCCTCTTTCCTTTCATTTATTCCCTCAGTAACATCCATCCTGACAAGTCATGTCCTGTCCTGTCTACCTCACCCCCGGGAGTCAATATGTCTGCCAACCTCAGGAATGAACCAGTCCAAATGTCACTAGGCCGAAGCCTGACCTCAATTAAATCCGTCCTGGTGATATATTTATTATCCGCACTCATTTCTATAAAAGTTACACAATGCTGAGGTGTTGAAATTAGTGGCCAGATGGGAGACATTAAATAACATATGACAGTAAATCCCCTCACAGATTAAAAGGCCAAATGTTATTATTCCGCTGTATTATTCCCAGAGCCGCTACCTCAGAAATACAATAAGATTTTATGTTGAAAGCTCATAAATTGTTATAAATTCCATATTTGATCCAGAAGTCAGGTTTTCATTTGTTTCTCACGGTCTGAAACTTCTGTCTTTGTTATATTTATTGGCAGAATATTATTATGTGACTGGAAAAAAAGTTATTTTCATAGCCAAAGCCTAATGGCAGATTAATGTTCAAAATATGACACATTAAAAGGCCATGGTGTTTTAGGAAAAATGTCACGTATTTGTGAAGAATACAACGTGCAAATGAAATCAGCAGCTGGGCATGCAAATGTGCCCACAAAGGCTTCGCTCTTGTAATCCATAACCATTTCAAACATGGCTTCCGTTAAGCATATACCTGCTGTATTACACAGCTTTGGGCAAAGTTCAGGATGGATTATATACAAGTCAGGAATCCTACCCAGTACATCTGTTTCAAGGTTACTGCTTCTCATCAGCGTGGGCCGTTTCCTAGCCTGTGTAGTAGATTTTGTGAGTAGGTAGTTTACCACAACAATCATTTAATTTATGGTGGGCAAAAGAACAATAGAAGCCTCCACCGTACAGTAGGACGGTAAATAAATAGCAGATTTATGTTCACATTTCAACATCTAAAAGAAGTTTAGATAATAAGGAGCTACAAGTGGGGCAAATCTAAATGGCATAGGACAGCATAAAACCTAAATACTCCCATGGAATATGGTATGTGACACCTTCCCACTTGTCATACAGATGCTCAGAAATAGGCAACTTGCAAGAATAACTGTAATATAATAATGTAAACATCCCTTCCATGCATGCAGTTTTCACTAAAGTATCATGGAGGTGTTCAGCTACCAGCTGAAACATTTAAAAAAATGTTTTAACATTGTCTGCCTAAATATACCGAATGGGGCCCCTAGACTACCTGCTGCTTACCAGGACTCTGAATGTTCTCCATACTGTCCCCCTGAAACCCCCTCATCTGTCAGTGCTTGGCTCAGCATAAAGGGGGTAGGTTGCAAATTGGACCCCTGTGCTTACTATTTTTAGATGCCCTGCAACTTTAATTACTGTTGCAGCCAAAAGCAACTTATACTCTGTAGCCCAATAATTTACAATTAAAGAACCTGTGCAGTGCATCTAGACATGCAACAAAAGGCAACACAGTTTGATGCCTTCCCCCTTCACTTTGAACTATACACACATTGTGAGAGTGGTGTCAAGGACAACATTGAGTGCCCCATAGCTGAACTTTATCATGAGGGGTATGCTTTTCATCTTTGAGTGAAAGGAGGGGATTTAGTGTGAGAAGATCTCGCTGAATTTGACACCACACCCTTCCACCACAAATGCTTAGAAGCTTACATCAATAAATGCAAACCCTGCTTTCCAGAAATGTAAACTCTCCCCTCCAGCACACACAATGGATAATGGTTACATCCAGGGTCCAGTGATTAAAATGATGCTCTTATTCAGACTCCGATATTTGTATTTTTCCATTACGCAATGGTGTTTTTCTGTATGTGTCAGATATAATGTTGCTGGAGGGAAATGTCACCTCTGTGTTTGATACATGACATTAAGAAGAGGATATGTCCCAGGATCGGTCAGTGACACAAGACCAGTCACAATGAACCAACACAAGCAGATGGCCCGTGCCCCATCTCCTTTCCCTCCTACTCGGTCAGATTCTGTCAGCTGCTTCAACAGCATTGTCAAAATATATCTGTCATGGAACAATTTGTTTTTTTCCGCAGACGGTGGCTGAACTCATCTGCTTGGAAAGAATCCTATTTTTTTTTTTTTTATTGTAGAAATGAGAAATTCTGCCATATTTATTATAATTTGTGGCTGTCAACTGGACCTCGGTACTAGCAAGCAGGCTTTTATTATAAACATGCAGATGTTATGGCCCAGTCCAAGCAATCAACACTAGATAATACCATGCGAGCCGCAGCAGAGCCACCTAGGGCCAAGGGTGCTACAGATTTAATACAATATGGGGGGGGGGGGGGGGCAAAATATATGTTTAACCCTTTCACTGGCAGAGGAACTAGTAATGTATTAAAGACTCAGCCCTATATCGACAAAATGACACTGTGGCTGTGAAGTTCTTCATTTAAGGCGGTGATGCTATTGTGGAGATTAGCCATCATAACCTCAGTGAACCTCAGTGTGTATATATATATATATATATATATATATATATACATATCCACTTCTGGATTGCTACCTTGTCACAATGAAGGGGGCTTGCGTACTTCATGTAGGCTCACCCAAGAAGGGCAGGTCACAGAGAGTTAGACACGACTGAACAACAACAACAATGCATATATATGTACATATATATATATATATATATATATATATATATATACAGTAAACCCCCCGTTATCCAGCACCTATGGGGACTCCCTATTGCCAGATAAGTGTAGTTTCTGGTTAATCGTGATTCCCCAAACAAATGGTCTAAATGACCATTAAACCCCCCCAAACCCCCTAAAAGTGCCTTTATAAAGGCATTAGCACAGAAACTGGGCCATTTAAACCCAGAAAAAACAATAAGAAAAAAAGTTAGTATTTTTTTTTTCCAGTCTCGAACTCCGGATGGTGCCGGATAGTGCTGGTTATGCCGGTTTAGTGCCGTTTGCTTGAGAGTCCTGGTTAGTTGGGTGCCGGATAACTGGGATTCTACTGTGTGTATATATATATATATATATATATATATATATATATATATATATATATATATATATATATATATATATATATATATATACATGAATATAAATATATATATTTATTTTGGTATATATGTACACTTTTTGAGTAATACTAATAATAAAAATGGCTTGCTCCTACTTGTCCTCCCACGTCAATCCCTCCAAACATTGACTTATTCCGAAAAAAATATCAGCCTTATTAAATTGTGATTCAGTAAATTTAATAGGGCTCTATTTAAGCACACAGCAAATTTTTTTACAGAAGTTTTTAGTTCGTGACGACCTCGCTTTTGGATAGAAGTTCACTAACTAAAAACTTCTGTAAAAAAAATATGCTGTGTGCTTAAATAGAGCCCTATTAAATTTACTGAATCGCAATTTAATAAGGCTGTATGTTTCTATATCTCTTTAAAGGATCAGTGTGAATGATTTTGCTGCCACGTAGGCAAACTGTGATACTAATTAGCACATTGAGGCAGTTAATTTGTTAATATATATCCTTTGTTTTCATAATACCTTTACACAAACAATGCTGAATATCTTGGTACGTTTTAAAATGGCTAAATACAATAAGCAATTTTATTTGCCACCGTAGAGGCAAACAAGCAAACAGTGATGGTAATTAGAGCATAAAACCAGCTAATTTGTATTTATATATCATTTGTTTGTATAGTAATGTACACAAACATTGCTGGATATCTCAGTAAAGTCTTAAAACGGCTAATGCAAGAACCAATTTATTTTGTTCTTTTGCCACCATACAGGCAAACAGTTATGGTAATTAGAGCATCAAAGCAGCTAATTTGTATTTATATATAATTTACTGGCATAATACCTTTACACAAACAATGCAGAATATCTCAGTAAGGTATTGAAATGGTTAATGCAAGAACCAATGTATCGTGTTCTTTTGCAACCATAAAGGCAAACAAGCAATATGTAATGCTAATTAGGGCAACAAAACAGCTAATTTACATTTATATCTCATTTGTTTGCATAACTCTGCACAAACAATGCTGAATATCTCAGTAAAGTTTTAAAACGACTAATACAAAAACCAATTTGTCTTGTTCTTTTTAAAAAAGTAGCTTTTGAGCTGATTTTAATTAAATGTAGACACATACCCCATTAAATAGCTGGGTGAATTTTAAAGCATTCATTTTTTTATGATAAAAACTACTTTTGCAATGAATAAAACATATTCTAAGAAAAACAAATACTTTAACAAACATATTTTTTTACAAATAATATTATTGTTGTACGTGTATTTGTTACATTTATTTATAATTCCAGATACAATGAAAGTGACTGATGCAATGAATAAAATACTATACCCTGGACTATGTAGAATTATATTTATTTTGGCAAAAGGGCTTAAAAATAACAAATAATCAGCAGCTCTTCCTAATGAAGATGACGGCTGGAATGTAAATGCTGCCACTACCCCATTGCTGGCGATTTTTCTGTATATGATTTATAAAGAAATGCAACTATAGCTAAATGCAAATTATATTGCGTCCCCGATGAAGGTTGAAAAATGTTAGGTTTACATATTTCTAATATAATAATTCATAAAAGAGCGGATATTCCTATAGGAAGCGGTTAGACTCGGCGCTCCTATTATATTATACGTTACATCTCGGTCCAACTGAATTTGCATTAAAACTATAGCGCTGATTAACCTGGCACTGAGCATCACCGAGTGGCTGTAAAATAGCACAAAATGTTCAATTTCTCAGGGTCACAAAAAAAAGCCTTCTTTAAGAATAAGCTATAATGAAAATAATTATTTGCTTAAAGGGATATGGAAGTTTTCTGTATTTTACTAGGAATATAATATACCTGCGTATGTATTTACTTTAGAATTGCTTATAAGATCTGTTTTAATACCTAAAATCGAACAAATATTACCTGCAGCTCATGAAGACACAGACACTGGTGTTCTTAATGTGTCTCATACTAACCAATCAGTGACCATTTCTCAGCAACATGCTACTGAGACATGGTCCCTGATAGACTAGGACACTACACCCAGCCCTATAGAGTCTGTATCTGCATACAGTGCAGTGGGCAGGCCCATACAGGGACTGTTTCTTTGATGTTTGGCAGTAGAAACAGAGATTATAAGCACTTCTTAATAAAATAAACTACATAAAAGTAAATAAATACACAGGGATATTATACAGCTAGTAAAATTCACAAAACTTCTATATCCCTTTAAATGGCTACTGTACAAATAAATAAATATGTAAGAATAAAATGTTGATTTTGACTATTTAGGCTGGATAAAAATAATAAAGTTAGATCATTAAAAAAATTTGATGCCTCTGCTGGACCCTGGAGGTATCCATGATACTCTGGTGAAGGTTGTGTGTATCTACAGTTCTAAAGGAGCAGGGCTTGCATTTATTGTTGCACGCTGTTGACTTCTAGAAATCTAGATATCCTGTTATTGCAATCCCAGTAAGTGTTGAACTATGGGTTCCCTGGTGGTCCAGCGATTAGGATTCAGTGATTTCACCGCTGTGACCTGGATTTGATTCCAGTCAAGGAAGAGGTCATACTGTCCTGAAGCAAAGCAGGGTTGGGCCTGGTCAGTACTTGGATGGGAGACCACCTAAGAATACCAGGAACTGTATGCTACGGCCCACAGGATAAGCAACTGGAAACCCACTGAAGCATCTCTGCCATGAACGCCAAGTGGATCAGCATGGTGTGTTACAGTCTATGAGGTCACAGAGAGTTGTACATGACTGAACAACACCAAGTGTTGAAAATCAGACAAGATGGAATACTTTATATATACAGGTTACAAAATGTACTTTTTCTCTAAAGATGCTTTATGTTTAATTGTTAAGCAAACATTAAATAAGTTTTCAATGCGCATTGTTTTGTTTTATTTAAACCCTCCAAATAGTCCCAACAAAAGTCTGCCCTCAGCAGCTCATGCACAGAGTGTTTTTATTGGTACTAGATGTACTACCCAATCACAGACTGTTTCTGAACAGCATGTTTTGAAATGCTGCTGAGATAAATTTCATGATTGGCTAGTACATCTATTAACAATAGAAATGCTCTGCATGAGCTGCCAGGGGCAGTCCTTTGTTGGGACTATTTGGAAAGTTTCAGAACAGAGCTTTTAAGCCCTTGTTAATAAAATGATGTTTAGCTGCAAACACACACTTAGGTAGTTTATTTTAATATTATAGACAGGGAATCTACATTGCTTTAATATATATATATATATATATATATATATATATATATATATATATATATATATATATAAAATAAGCTGCATTTACCAGTTTTAAGGCAGTTTTAACTGCAATTATGTTTATTTTTATGCATTAATTGTAGAGTATTCTAATATACTGAGCATCTGTGCAGTAATATATATATATATATATATATATATATATATATATCTATGCACCCACTTCTTTCTCTATTGTTTTTAATCATCTCAGTTCTGCGCAATCACTTCTCTCCTATGTAATTGTGTGACTAAGTCCCCGCCGCGCGGCTGGAACTTGCGCCGTCCTCGGAGAGTTGAGTGGCAGCTCCGTGTTAGGACACGAAAAACAATCATGTCCGAAAATGAAAGAAAACCAAGGTGTGAAGAGGAACGGGATGGTGACAGACCCCGGCAAATTACATCAGATCATAACAAGATGGTGAGATGGTATTTACTCCCCCCGCGCTCCTCCGCAGGACTGCACGCTGTCAATTAAACGGAGCAATGGAAAGGTTGATATGGGATGTGTCAGAGCCTACCCAGATCATACATAGACACAGCCGAGGATACAAATTGGGGATAACTTATAAGTATTGATCCAGGGAGGAGTCCGATCGACAGTATCTGGGGTCAGGAAGGAATTTTATGTTTTTTCGGCAAATGTTTTTTTTTTTTTTTTCTGTTTACCTTCCTCTGGATCAATTAATAATCAATAATTATAACACTACAGTGACCCTTTAAGAAGGTCTTTAGACGATTTGCCTACAAATTTCTAATGGTTATTTGCATTTCGTAACGCAAACATGTAAGGGACGGATCTACAAACAGGTGTTGTGTTGAGAGAACTTCCCTATGCTGTATTAAGAATAGTCACTGTATGGGTCTGCCCACTGCAGCATATGTAGACACAGCCTCTGCAGGGCTGGATGTGCAGCGTAGTGTCCTAGCCTATCAGGGGAAACGTATTAGCAGCAAGCTGCAGAATGTTGCTGAGAGATGGTAACTAATTAGTTAGTATGAGTACTACAGAGTCTGTATCTTCATGAGCTGCAGTGGGACTATTTACATGATTATAGGCAGTAAAACCAGAGCTTATAAGCCTTCTTAATGAAATAAAGTACATAACAGTAAATACATACACAGGGATATTATATAGCTAGTAACACCCATGTCCCTTTAAGTCCATCCTGAACCTGTATAACTCTACAATATTGTGATAAGCAGCCATTGTCACCTTCTTTATGTTAATGACATTTGCAGAAAGAGCTTGCAATCAAATTGTTGGAATTCAGGTCAAAGCTGTGAGATGCATTTGAGTGAATGGATATTATCGATATCGTCCTGTATGGCGTCCTTGAGCATTTAATCAGGATATATCACCTTCTTCCTGACACATCTAAACCTTTACAAATGCCAAGGAGGTGAAGGAAATTGATCATGCAAAAAAGGAAATGAGGTCCCATCGCCTTCCTGAGTTAATTTTCCAATTCTTTTATAGACTGGTTTATTGAAGGAGCCGCGCGGTGGTAATGTCGCTGCACCGGAGCAAGTCAGACTCATTCAGATTCAGCTCTCTGTTCCACTTTAGTTATTTATTTTAATGACAATAAGAAATCTAGATTGTCAGCTCTTGGTGTGGTTTAACAATAGAACAGCATTTTCTATTTTTGAAAATCAATATATAAAATGATAATTAGCGCTACGGAACAAATAAAAGATAATAATAAATTAGTTTGCGTAATAAGCCACAAAAGCCGGGTATAGATTAGAATAATGATAAGACATTAACAAGTTATCCACATATTACAAGGGTGAGAGGAGATCTAAAAAGGTTGAATTTGATGGACTAAAAGTATCTTTTCAACCTCAGTTACTATCAGGGGCGGAGCTACCGCTGGTGCAGGTGGTGCAATGCACCAGGGCGTGGCCAGTAATGCTTTTTTTTTTTGGTTTTCTACCCTGGACCCCTTTAGGGCCCCTCAGCCACACCAGCCCCCCTCCCCTTAATGTTGGGCAGGGGGGGAGGGGTTTCACCGGAGCCCTCCATTCATTAGCTTCTAATCCCGTTAGGAATAAATGTCAACAAGTCGCTCTTTATTAAGACAAAATTCAATGCTGTAGTTACAAATTAATGGGACTCTGTCACCCCAAAATCACGTTTTTTGTTTTTGTTTTTGTTTTGTCATTCTTAAAGATGAACATTGTGTTAGTCATCTTTTTCTAAAGAGAATGAATCCTGGGAAATTCCATGTTGTTGTAAGTACAGTTTGCTTGTCTGTCTCTGTAGTGGACAAACGTTATATCTGCAATTTTATCTGGCAGATAGACCTCTCCCACCTTTATCAAGGACTCTGAGTCGTACATAAGCATACTGAGATGCACATTAGCATACCAAGCCGCACATTAGCATACTGAGCCACACATTAGCATACTGAACATCGCATTTGCATACTGAGCCACACATTTGTAAATAAAGGTGCACATTATCATACTGAGCCTTACATTAGCATACTGAGCTGCACATTAGTATTCTGAGCTGCACATTAGCATACCAAGCTACATATTAGCATACTGAACTGTACATTAGCATACTGAGTTGCACATTTTTATACTGAGCTGTACATTAGCATACCAAGTTGCACATTAGCATACCAAGTCGCACATTAGCATACCAAGTTGCACCTTAGCATACCGAGTCCCACATTAGCATATCAAACAGCATATTAGTATAGTGATCTGCACATTAGCATGCTGAGTCTCACATTAGCATACCAAGCTGCTTATTAGCATACTGAGGCACACATTTGCATAATTTGCATACGAAGTCGCACATTAGCATACTGAGTCGCACATTAGAAAATCAAACAGCATATTAGTATACTGATCTTCACATTAGCATGCTGAGCCTCCCATTTGCATACTGAGGCACACATTAGCATACCAAGCCGCACATCAGCATACTGAGCCACACATTAGCATACCAAGCCACACATTAGCATACTGAGATGCGCATTAGCATACTGAGCCTCACATGTGCATACTGAGGCTCACATTAGCATACCAAGCCTTTACATTAGCATACTGACCCGCACATTAGCATACCAAGCCACACATTAGCATACTGAGATGCACATTAGCATACTAAGCCTCACATGTGCATACTAACCTGTACATTAGCATACCAAGTCGACCATTAGCATAACAAACAGCATATTAGTAGACTGATCTGCATGCTGAGTCGCACATTATTATTATTAATATTATTATTATAGTTTTTTTATAACGCACCAACATATTCCGTAGCGCTGTACATGAATTAGGTTCAGACATGCACATTAGCATACAGACGATGCTCATTAGCATATATACATAAATTCAAAATATTTCTGAACTATTGACTGGAAAAAAAACTGCTAGTACAATGTATAGCCAGTTCTGCTCTTTAAAACTATATCAGTTTCCTGTTGGGGGGACAGTGTCCATTTAAAGGTTGTATTTATTCATTTTCAACAATGAGAATATTATAAACAGGACGCCTCAAGGTCGCTTTGATAATTAAACAGATTCCAGATAATAATGCAGACGTTCCTTGTATTATAGCTAGTAATTAACTCAGTTGTCCATTATAAAGTGTAGTTCTTCAATAAAACCGAAGGTTGTAATATACCGTATATTACAATAAGGTAATAAGGTTGTAATATAAGGAAATGTGTAGGATTAATTCTATGCTGACACCCCCTATAAATGGTGGCGCTGGATGACTTGATGTGTGATTGCTCCGGACCAGTTATTGGAGCCGCGGCGCAAGGACTTTCAGATGAATAGGCTGCGCTTTATTTCCTTGCCGCTGGCTCATCCACTTTATACTCAGGAGACTTTTCACAAAGACGTTCCATTAGCAGGAAAACAGGCAGCTACACTGAGCCGCTGACACAAGGGTTAATTAAATCTATCTCTCCATCAATTCTTATTCAACTATTATTGATGGTCATTAGATTGGTGACAAAGTGACAGAATGCAGTAATAGACTTGTCTTAACTCTTACATTGCTGGTGCACTTGGCAAATAAATGTATTTCTTTAAATGTTACATACAAACACAGTATTATCACAATATATAGAAATCCATAGGTTATTTTATAATGCACAATTGGATTCAATGTTACATTATAAAATGTAACTTTTGTTAATTATGCACAATAAAAAATTGTCATAAAGAAAAATACCAAAAAATAAAAAGTTTGTTAATTGGCTATGCTATATATTAAAATTCATAGAAACAAGTCAGTGGTAAAATGGTTAATCTAGTAATAAAGAATGTTTGTCATTCAGTTGTGTCTGACTCTCCATGACCCTTTGGACCACAGCACATCTATCATAATGTCTCTGGACGTGCTTATCCATAGGGTTTTCTTGGCAAAGATACTGGAGTGGGTTGCGGTATCCTTCAAGAGATTTGTCTGAGCTCTCTGCTATGACCTTACATGGTATAGCTCACAGCTTCATTGATGTACACAAGCCCCTTCACTATGAAAAAGGTAGAGATCCAGCCAAAGTATATCATTTACAGATTTACACTAAAAATATAATGTGATAACATTTTCTGACAATTTTTTAATGTGCATAATTCATAAAAGTTACATTTTATAATTTATCATTGAATCCAAGAGTGCAATATAAGATAAACTATGCTTTCTACATATTTTGATAGCATAATATCTTCTAAGTATTGGTAGTACCCACACTATGCTAAGAGAGTTTTTTGCGATTCAGTATAGTTAGGAGGAACTTTGTCATTATTATGCAGACACAGCTCAGGAACAATGGGCCTCATTCAATTCCAAGCCCGCAACTCGATCATAGTCAGCCTAATGTCTGCGAGTGAGTTGCGGGCTCCCATTGGTCACCGATTGAGACGCTATTCAATTGCTCAAGCTTGCAAGTTACTGTCCCAAAGCCGACTCCGTAAACCATGCACTGGTTCGAAGCATTTCAGGGCTGGAGCATGATCAGTAAGCCAGCACGTAACCGCCCATTTTGAATCAGCCAATAGAAAACGAGACTGTCATTATTATGACAGTAAAACATGGAGGTTACATGTTAACAATTAGAATCCGGTGTCCGATATGCGATCAGACTCGCAAACCCGCAAAATAAAGAATTATAAAAATGAATGCCAATAATGTTCTAGTCCATGTGGGTGGCCTGATATGTATTAACTCATTGATACCGAAGATCGACTTAACCCCGAAATTACTAATTACTAATTTGCGAGCTTGGCACTGTTGTGCAATTAATTCTAATGTCTTTCATCGCTTTCCCTGTTATTTACAGTGCAGTAGTGATTTATTATTTGCATTTACAGTGCTACAAATAGGTATTTAACCCCTTTGCGGGTCCTCTCTAGCACTCATAGGATTTTCTCCTTCATTTGCCATATAAGGGTGTGAAAACATTTGCGGGCTTGGGGAATTTGAGCAATTGAATAGCGATTTGCAATTTTGGCCTTGTGGCCATGAAAGATCAAAGGCTTCTGGAGGCTGTAAATTACAAGTTTAACCTTCGCCATTTTTTAAACCCCGTAACACGGAAGTCGTTCATATCCTGCAAAAAGACGCCAATTGAATAGCAAAATAGCTTGCGACCTTACTTAGGGGCTACCTGATGTCGCCTCAATTGAATGTTATAGATACAAACAAAGCAAAAAATACTTTTAGTTGCATCATAATAAAATTAATTAAATTCTACAATTATTTGCAATTTGCAAACAGTCAGTGAATTTAAAGAGCCACTTTTTAATGACAAAATAATAAAATAAAAAAAATAAAAATTATATTTAGACAGATAGATAGATAAACTTTGAGTCTTACTAAGAACATTATTAAAAGGGACTCTGTCATCCAAAAATCTAATCGTTTTTTTAGTTTATTCTTAAAGAGTATAACAAAATGTGCATGTGTTATGTTATCCATATATTTCTAAAGTGGATCAATCCTGGGAAATTCCATATATTTGTTGCTGTATTTATATACAAATAAGCAGCTTCGGCATATTAATCAGCTGCTTTAATGTGCTAATTAGGATTACACTCTGCTTGTTTGTCTCTGTAGTGGCCATAATATAGACCTGCAATGTTATCTGGCAGTTTGATCCCCCTCCCACCCTATTTAGTACTCTGAGCCGTACATCCCCCCAAAAAAACAATTCTAAATATTTCAGAAAAGATTTACTGCCGAAAAAAACTGCTAGTACAATGTACAACCAGTTTTAATGTTCTTTGAAATGATGTAGTAATGAAGTAATGAAGTAATTAAGCTTTGTTTTTGTACTGGATCCAGAAGAGATCCAACATACATTGTAACAAAGTAATTGAGGTTAAAAAAAAGACTATTAGTCCATTCTTCAAGTTCAACCTTTTTAAATCGCCTATGAACTTTGTAATATTACATATATTTGTTGATTGGTAATTGATCCAGAGGAAAGTGAACAAAAAATCCCATTGAAGCATTGCCAATTGTCTCATAAGGGGAAAAAGTGTCTTCCTTACCCCGAATACTGACAATTACTCCTTGGATCAATATCCATTTTTTTATGTCTAGGCATTTATATTTCTAGACAGAAATGCTTGCATTTCCTGAAGCAAGTACCCTGCTTAGGTCAGATCCAATTATCTCACAAAACATTGCAATGTTTGCCTACTCTGGCAGTGGGGAACATATATCAACAATGGTAGATTGTTACTCAACTGATCGACCTCTGCCCTGATGGACCACTTTTACCTTTTTTTTTATTATTTGATAATCCAATTATTTTTCTAAATGAATTAAATCTTCCACCCAATGAAGTCTACACCTATTTTTTTACTTAAAGATCTGCTAACTATCCCTTGTGGAAAAAGTATCTCTCAGAGCAATGTATATCAGCCCCGCTCTCCAGTGTTATTGTCCTTGTTCATGACCTATGACTCTATTAGTAGTTCCTGCACTTGCTTGTATTGGATTTCCCAAACAGGAACCAATGTTTTTTGGTTATTACCTTTTTCTGGCAACTTAGATCTATGAGAGTTAGAAAAAATAATGTGGTCCCAGAAGATAATTCACAATATTTTGTATATATTTAATTCTGAGAATGGTAATTTTTTGGAAATCACTAATATAGTTTGTGAAGTGTCTGTAACGCTCCAGGGGCGCACATGCGCAGTTTACAAACTATTTGTACGGATTTCCATACATGCCGCAGTGCCGCATGCGCAAAGTGCGGCGCCAGACGAGCATGCGCTCCGCGCAAGGAACAAAAGGAAGAAAGGGATAGAGAGGGAGAAGAGACAGAGGGGGAAAGGGGGAAAGAGACACAGGGGAGGGAGGAGGTGGGAATAGAGACAGGGGAAAGGGGGAAAGAGACAGAGAGGGAAAGGGACACAGGGGATTGAGGAGGGGGGGAAGAGACAGAAGGGGGAAGGGGGAAAGAGAGAAAGGGGAGGGAGAGGGGGAGAAGAGACATAGGGGAGGAAGAGGGGAGGAAAGAGTCACAGGGGAGGGAGGGGGGCAAATAGAGACAGGGGAAAGGGGTAAAGAGACAGAGGGGGAAAGGGACACAGGGGATCGAGGAGGGGGGAAAGAGACACAGCGGAGGGAGGAGGGGGAAAGAGAAAAAGGGGAGGGAGAGGGGAGAAGAGACACAGGGAAGGTAGAGGGGGAAGGAGACACAGGGGTGGGAGAGGGGGGAAAGAGTCACAGGGGAGGAAGAGGGTGGGAATGAGACACAGGGGAGTGAGAGGACGGGAAAGAGACACAGGGGTGGGAGGAGGGGGCAAATAGACAGAGGGGAAAGGGGGAAAGAGACAGAGGGGGAAAGGGACACAGTTGATGGAGGAGGGGGAAAGAGAAACAGGGGAAGGGGGAAAGTCATAGAGAGAAATGGGAGGGAGAGGGGGAGAAGAGACACAGGGGAGGTAGAGGGGGGAAAGAGACACAGGGGAGAGAGAGGGCGGGAAAGAGACACAGGGGAGGGAGAGGGCGGGAAAGAGACACAGGGGAGGGGGTGAGAGACGCATGTAATATTATACCATCATTTATGACGGGTAAACAACTAGTACAAAATAAATGTGTACTTTTAAATCAGAACTACTGTTTTTATTTGCAATTAATTATTCATGTCATAGTTTTGAAGAATCCTAATGAGTCTCTTATGATTAGATGGCAAAACGTAGGATAACTCAATTAAAAGTAAATATATATTCATTTACAAGAGATAATGTATGTAAGTCTGTTGTGAAGGAAACATTTTCTTATTGGAAATCAACTTTCAAGGTAAAGGACTTTTTATAAAATATGTACTAGAGTAGAAAGGATGACTATTTCATTAATTTTAAGATTATTCAGAGGGTTTTTTACAACTAGGATTTTCTGCCAGCTTTTGTCCGATGGTTATTGAGAATTCCTTGGTTGTCTTTCCACCACTTGCCATTCTCCTGGGTTACAGTCAATCTACTCTTCTGAGGTTTATGGGACTCTGTTACCCCAAAATCAAGTCCTGAACCTCTGTGGCATCTATAATTAAGAGGAGAGTATCCCAGGGTAAGTAAGTATATTTTTTAGTCCCTTACATGTTTATTATTTTTTTGATTTTATTTAATTCAATTTATTAATTTATTTTATTTGTTTTATTATTTTCTGTATTTTTTTGATTTTCTGTAAAAAAAAAAATGTATATAGTGTTTTTTTTACATAACTGTAGACATAGGGGCTATTGTGGGTAATATGGACCCCCACGAGGAGATTAGTTTACATAGGGGTCCAATATGGACCCCTGCGGTGGTAGATCGGGTGCCATAGGGGGTGCTTGAGGATCCCCATGGTACAATGGGTTAATGTTAACTTTAAGGATCTCTGTGACATGGGGTTAAGTTTTAGGTGCCATGGAGTCTATAGGGACCCCCATGGTTATAGTTAGATGGAGGATCCTCCGGGATATTGTGTTAAAAGGGGGAATCCATCAGTTTATATCTAGTATCGGGTAGAAACCCGGGCTTATTGTCATGTAGAATTTGGAAATACCAATCTGATCAATGACCTCAGCAGTTCCACCTCAGCAGTCCCACATTTTTCTGCCACATACTAAATCTGCTGCCTATTTTAACATAAAAAATCTAATTATATTTTATTTTTGGAGATATAAAAAACATTTTACATGTGGTCGGGCTACCGAGGAGATTTAAAGTTTTCGTTTTTGTGGTTTTAAGGCACTTGATGTGCATCTTTTTGCAATTACAAGGGGCAAAAATACACCCAGAATTATATCCTGATGGGAATATGTATCTGCTTCCTTCCCTGCAGAAGTCGCTACTGGCAATCCTAGATGGGTCAAAAAAAAAATCGAATTCTGACAACCTACTGGGCAGATCTGCTCCCACCTTCTGAACAAATAGGGGATGTGGAGAAAAAATTGCTAGTCCCTGAATCACTAAAATTCAAGTGCAAGTTATAAAAGCTATATGGACCGTGGCCCATTTCATTTTTGTTTCTCTTGTTACACTAAAAGATTATTTTTTTTGTGTCATTCAGTCGTTTATGACTTCCTGTGACCTTATGGACTGTAACACACCCAGGCCCGGATCTATCTTTTTGGAGCCCCTAGGCAATAAAGTGGAGGAGCCCCCTCTCAGAGATGCGCCTGTGGGCAGGAGCCTAACTCGCTTAATAGATGATCCGGCCCTGAACACACCAGATACAAGACTCCTATCATGACAGCTTCCTTGGCAGAACCTATACCACCTAGCTGATCGAAGGTAGAGGGGAGAACATCTTCTGAAGTCTTAAATGTTTGCATCGCTCAGTCATGCCTGACTCTCTGTGACCTCATGGACCACTTGGTATTCATGGCAGAGATACTGGAGTGGGTTGCCAGTTCTTTCTCCAGTGGGTCACGGCATATAGATCCTGGTATTCCTAGGTGGTCTCCCATCCAAGTACTGACCAGACCCAACCCTGCATGGCTTCATGGTGCTGTGACCTCTTGGTTCCCTGACTGGAATCAATCCCAGGTCAAAGCGGGGAAAGCACTGAATCCTAAACACAAGGCCACCATGGAACCCATACATTAAAGCATAGTTTGTACCATAAATAAAGTTTTGGTTTAATCTTCCCTTACTGCTGCTTTTCATTATTTATAAACATTATAATTTCCATTAATTCCATAATAATCTGTTAATTATAAAAAAGTACTAAGTATAAAATAGGGATTCCGGTGAGTGGTCATACTCTGTATTACTCTATGTTGAAGCATATATATTTTTTTCAATCATAAATGAAATTGAAGTTCAGAAAAGCTTTAGTTTCTAGGGATTGACTGGCTGAGATGTACATCTAGATTTATAGAACTGACTCATTTCACATTTGACCTAGAGTTGAATTCAGGTTGAACCTGCGTCTCCGGCGCCTCCGATAATGAACGGATTAGCCAATGAATCTGAGTCTCTATCTACTCTCGGTGAAATAGCCCAAGAGGGACAAGGGATACCTGCCAAGCACAAACACCACTTCTCATCCATATCTAAAAAGAACAGAAAATGATTTCCCTGCTACTGCAAATCTCAGAAGAATACAAACACAAACTTTCTATTAGATCAATATAATTTTTTTCTAAATCATGGAAAATAAAATTCTTGCCTGAAGTCTTTCTATTGTCATGTAAATGTGTCCCCCGAGAGTCTGTGATAAACAGACTTCTATTCTCCAGTTAAGGACATTTCTTATATACACTTAGAGCTGGATGTGTTATTTGTGTGATATCATTTGGGAGCCACATTCAAGGTCAACTGGTTACCTCTAATAGTATGATTTGTTCAAATGTAGGGCTTGATCACTTTCCTAGCAATAAGGCTCAGTATAAGTTCTATATATATATCATATATATTTATAAATAGTACTTATCCTCAGACTTTTAATATATATATATATATATATATATATATATATATATATCCTGTATATACTCGAGTATAAGCCGAGGCACCCATTTTACCACAAAATACTGGGTAAAATGAGTGACTCGAGTATAAGCCGAGGGTGGTAAATGTGCTGTCCCCTGTGTCCCTCTTTTGCCCTCTGTGTCCCCCTCTCTCTCCGTGTCTCTTCTCCCCTCTCCCTTCCCTGTGTCTCTTCTCCCCTCATCACTTCCCTGTGTCTCTTCCAACCTCTCCCTTCCCTGTGTCTCTTCCCCCCTCCCTTATCACCCTCCTCAACTCAACTCCTCAACCTCCCTCTTCATCCTCAACCGCCCTCCTCATCCTCAACCTCCCTCCTCATCCTCAACCTCCCTCCTCATCCTCAACTCGCCGGGTCAAGGAGCGGAGGCTGGAGCACAAGCAGGTAAGTGAGGGGAGAGGGAGGAGGTATTTAGGGGGGTTTAGGTGGAGGAGGGGGGTTGAGGGGGATTTTGGTTAAGGAGGGGGAGGGAAAGAGACACGGGGGGGTAGAGAGACACACGGGGGGCTATAGACACACGGGGGGGCTATAGACACACGGGGGGTTAGAGACACACGGGGGGGTTAGAGAGACATGGGGGGGGTTAGAGAGACACGCAGGGGGGGGCAGTGACTCAAGTATAAGCCGAGGGGGCCCTTTTTTGCCTTAAAAAAAGGGCTGAAAAACTCGGCTTATACTCGAGTATATACGGTGTATATATATATATATATATATATATATATATATATATATATATATATATATATATATATAGTAACAGAGTCAAGCAAGGAGTATATATAAGCCTGAGATTGAGCAGAGCTATATATCCAGGCGTGATAAGCCAGGTTAATTGGAACTGCTGCTCAATCAAGCCAGTGCACCTGATCCTAGTCAGGATGATTTAAAAGCCCTACAGACAGAACCAAGGGTTGTGGCATTTGGAGTGAGAGTAAAGATTGTTTTTCTGCAAGAAGAGTCAGTCTGCAGTGCAAGGCAAAGTTGATTTCCAGAGCAGAGCTGTCTACAGGAGCAAAGCAGGTCTGCAAGGCAAGTCAGTCTGCAGTGCAAGGCAAAGTTGATTTCCAGAGCAGAGCTGTCTACAGGAGCAAAGCAGGTCTGCAAGGCAAGTCAGTCTGCTGAGAGAAAGCAGTTTTCCTGTTTAGAGACAGTGGACATTAACCCCACGGAGAAGACTATTTAAAGGGTCCCTGGAGGTTGGAGCCAAATGCTCCCTTTTTTCTTCAGATGAAGATATTGAAAAGAACTGTGCATTATTTTGGTGCAAATATTGGACTTTTAATAAAATATTCAAAAAATACCTGAATTCTGGGCTGTTAATTTATTAGTTAACAGGCTAATCTACCACAACTGGTGTCAGAAGTACGATCTAGGTCCTTATACCAAAAGACAACCCACAGAAAAAATGGAAGAGGTAGTAAAAGCCTTGTTACAAGCCACAGCAGCACAGCAAGAGACAAACAGACAACAACAGGAATTTAACTTTGCTGGCAAACCAGATGACACAAACCCAAGCCAACTTACATGAGATAATACACCAAACCAAACAACTGGCAGCTACAGGAACAAGAGAACCTGTTATGGGATTGCAAGCAAGTCACCACATAGGCCTACCTGCTGGCTTTTGAAACTGCTGCAACACCGGAGGCCTGGCCTCAAACCCAGTGGGCAGGAATACTGGCCCGATTTCTGGTAGGAATAGCGCAAAGAGCCTACTATGAGCTCACCGCAGATCAAGCAAATAATTATAAATACTTAAAGGCAGAGATTCTTTCCAGAATAGAGGTAAATCCAGCTGTTCGGGCTCAAAGGTTCCATAAGTGGAAATACAGAGTGGACCAACCGCCAAGAGCACAAATATTTGATATTCCGCCCCTTAAGCGCAAATGGCTATGTCCAGAAAACAACTCCTCAGAAAAAATAGTGGAGATAGTAGTACTGGACCACTACTGGAGAGGATTACCTCCAGGTATGGGAGAGTGGGTTGGACAGTATGAATCACAGTCCCTGGATGAACTAGTGGCCCAAGTCTAATGTCATGAAGCTGTAAGAAGCATCTCAGCCGAATCATCAGGAGAGAAAGCAAAACCCTGGAAACAAGGTTTACCAGTAAAAAGTCGGCCTACCGAGGGGGCCACAGGACTTACAAAAGAGAAACTCAGGATTTTTATGGAACCGACAAGAGAGAGGCGGAGGGAAAAAGGAATAATTACTTACATACAATGAAGTGTTTACAGTGCAGAGAGATGGGGCATATGGCAGCCCAATGCCCAAATCAGGATGAGCCCGGGCAGTGCAATCTTGGAGATTCGTCAATTCACTGTGATGTGGTTAATTTAGTCGGCATGACTGAGCTGAAGCATCCATTTATTACAGAGGTGATAATAAATGGCCAGAAAGTAAAAAGACTGATTGACTCCGGAAGTGCAGTTACCCTGTTGTCCAGAAGAGGAGTAGCCCCAAATAATGGGAGGCTAGGAAAAGGCTTGTTCCGTTCCCCTGTGTGCACGGAACAGTAATAAGCTATCCAACAAAAAACACATGGATGATGTTAAGGGCATAAAAGCCGAAATAACAGCCCGGTAGTGCCCCTTCAACCATATGCAGTGGTTTTGAGAAGAAATTTCTCAAATTTTGAAAATCTCCTACCTATAGAAAGCAATGGAATGAGTCTTGAATCCATATTGGATATCTTCACGTTTGACAATAATGAACTATACTCCAGTCGGGAAAAGGTTCCGAAATCTCGAAAAGAGATACGAAAGGAAAAAAAAGTTGGGGACAGAAATAAAAAAGAGACAAGACCAAGAAGAAGCCCTGACAGCTTCACGGACTAAGCATGAAGAAATAGCAAACTTGGAAGGATCCTCTTCTGACCAAGAGATGACCCTTCCAAATCCACCAGAGAATGAAGAAGAAAGGAATGTTCTCCAGGAGGTAGAACATTTCGGGAGAGACCAAGCGAATGATCCTCTCCTACAAAATGTCAGAAGGGAAGTGGCAAAAGTAAATGGAGACATCGTACAGGGACGAGAAAATCCCCAGGGTCCACACTTTGTGTTAAAAAGAGATCTCCTATATCGTGTGGTTAAAATAGTAGAAGACATCACAGAACAATTACTGGTACCTCAGGACTACAGAAGAAAAGTATTAGAAACGGCTCACAGTCATCTTTTTGGAGCCCACCTAGGAGTAGAGAAAACCTTAAATCAGGCAATGAGGAGATTCTACTGGCCTTGAGTATATGAAGAAGTACACCAATATTGTCTATCTTGCCCAGAGTGTCAGCTTGCAAGTCACGTCCCCATCTAAAAGCTCCCTTGATACGACTTCCTATTATAGAAGAACCTTTTGAGAGAATAGCGATGGACCTCGTGGGACCACTAGAAAAAACAGCCCGAGGGCAACAATACATTTTAGTTATATTAGACTATGCTACACGATAGCCAGAAGCTGTGCCTTTAAGGTCTGCTCACTCTAAGAGTACCGCAAAATAAATGCTACTTCTTTTCTCAAGAGTAGGAATACCAAAAGAGATACTAACGGACCAAGAAACACCATGTGTTCCAAAGCTAATGAGGGATTTGTGCAAACAATTACAAGTAAAAACTTTAAGGCCTTCAATATATCACCCTCAGATCGATGGACTGGTGGAAAGGTTCAATGGAACTTTGAAAAGAATGATACGAAAAGTGGTGGATAAAGATGGTACGAGAGGTACCCCAGGCATCTACAGGATTTTTGCCATTTCATCTATTGTATGGACGTCATCCAAGGCAAATACTCGATACAATACGAGAAACCTGGGAAGATCAAAAAGTCCAAGGGGAAAATATTGTGGAGTATGTTCAGTCCTTGAGAAATAGAATTTCTCAGATAACCCGCTTGTTAAAGAACACATGGAACAAGCACAGCTGCACCAGAAAACATATTATAATCGAGATGCCCAAGTCAGGAAATTCCAACCAGGTGACAGGATTATGGTACTGGTTCCTACAGCTGAAAACAAGCTCCTGGCTAAATGGCAGGGACCATATGAAATAATAGAGGCTGTAGGTGAAGTAAATTACAAAATCAAGCAGCCTGGTAAACAAAAACAGGAACAGATCTATCACGTGAATGAATTAAAAGCCTGGTGTGTGAAAGAGGCTGAGGTAGCAGCTGTATTCAATGTATACCCAATGGAAGGGAGGCTACCTGAGGAGCACATATCATCAGAATTATCACCACAGCAAAAAGTGGAAGTAATGAAAATGATTCAATGAAATACAGATGTTTTTTCTGAAAATCCAGTTCAAACAAAGATGGTCTACCATGACATCATCACCAAACCTGGAGTTCTCATAAGAAGCCGACCGTACCGTATTACTGAGGCAAAAGGGGAGGAAATAAAACTAAAGTGCGAAAAATGCTGGACTTAGGGGTCATTGAAGAGTCTAGCAGTGAATGGTGTAGTCCAATTGTCCTAATCCCCAAATCTGATGGGACAATTTGTTTTTGCAGTGACTTCCGAAAGTTAAATGAAGTATCCCAATTTGATGCGTATCCTATTCCAAGAGTGGATGAATTAATAGACAGACTACGAACTGCAAGATTTATATCTACAATAGATTTGACCAAAGGATATTGGCAGGTTCCTCTGACAAAATCAGCAAGATAAAAAACAGATTTTTGCACCCCTAATGGCCTGTTCCAGTATAAAGTTTTGCCTTTTGCCCTTCACGGAGCCCCGGCAACATTTCAGAGACTTATGGACAAACTGCTAAGACCACATTCAGAATATGCAACTGCTTGTTTGGATCACATTGTAATACATACCACAGATTGGGATTTGCACTTACACAAAGTTGAAAAAGTATTGGAGTCCCTGAGAAGAGCAGGTTTAACAGCGAATCCGGCAAAATGTGCACTAGGATTGGCAGAAATGAAATATCTTTGATATATAGTTGGAAGAGGACTGATCAAACCACAACTAAATAAAGTGGACGCCATACGAGTATGGCCAAGGCCTGTGAAGAAGAGACAGGTGCGTGCATTTCTGGGATAGTTGGTTACTATCAAAGATTTATACCCAGATTTGCCACCATTGCAGCTCCTTTAACGGATCTAACTAAACAAAGAGCCCCAGATACAGTCAAATGGAATCCGGAAGCTGAAAATGCATTTGAAGACCTAAAGTTGGTCTTGTGTCAAGAACCGGTGTTAGTAGCTCCAAATTTCCAAAAACTCTTTATACTTCAGACAGATGCTTCTGAGATTGGTTTGAGAGCTGTACTATCCCGAGACGTAGAGGGCGAAGAACATCCAGTAATATATCTCAGCAAGAAACTGTTACCTAGAGAACAAAGGTATTCAGTGGTTGAGCGAGAGTGTCTGGCTATAAAATGGGCTACAGAGGCTCTAAAGTATTATCTACTGGGCAGGTAATTCAAGCTTGTTTCGGACCATGCCCCAATAAAGTGGATAGATCAAAACCGAGAGAAGAACAGCAGAGTGACTAGATGGTTTCTTTCGTTACAACAATACAGATTTACAGAAGAATATTGAACTGGAAAGAAAAATAATAATGCGGATGCCCTATCCAGGGTCCACTGCCTCTCGGCTCATGTAGCTCAACCCCATGGTGTTGCTCTAAGGAGAAAGATATGTAACAGAGTCAAGCAAGGAGTGTATATAAGCCTAAGAATGAGCAGAGCTATATATCAAGCAAGTGCACCTGATCCTCGTCAGGATGATTTAAAAGCCCTACAGACAGAACCGAGGGGTGTGGCTTTTGGAGTGAGAGTAAAGATTGTTTGTCTGCAAGGAGAGTCAGTCTGCAGTGCAAAGCAACATTGGTTTCCAGAGCAGAGCTGTCTGCAGGAGCTAAGCAGGTCTACAAGGCAAGTCAGTCTGCTGAGAGAAATACGTTTTCCTGCTTAGAGACTGTGGACATTAACCCCAGGGAGAAGGCAGCAGTATAACTGCAAGTGTGACAGAGTTTTTTAAAAGACTATTTAAAGGGTCCCTGGAGATTGGAGAATTTCGGAGAGACGGATGGGCCGAATGCTCCCCTTTATCTACAGATGAAGTTATTGAAAAGGACTGTGTATTATTTTGGTGCAAATATTGGACTTTTAATAAAATATTAAAAGAATATCTGAATTCTGGGCTGTTAATTTATAAGGTAGAAGGCTAATCTACCACAATATATATATATATATATATATATATATATATATATATATACATATAGATATATATATATATATTTCAATCATATATAATAGTTGTCAAACTGTGAGACGTTGTCACGCTTTGCGAGGTGCGTATGAGTTAGGCGATGAGCGCCACAGGCGCTCATCGATTGCGAGCCTCGCAAAGCAAGGCAAGCCGTTAACGCATAGCACTTAGCCGTTGAGCGCAGAAGGCACTCCTCTCTGCGAGCCTCGCGAAGTGCGACGAACAGTTAACACATAGCACTTGGGCGATGAACGCCTTCGGCTTGGCGAGCCATTAAGGCACTACAACTATCAGCACAAACACGAAGAGGCAAGGAAACACACAGGACTTAGCCTCAAAACACTTCCTAAACGCAGGATCGCCTTGGCGTGCAAGCGGTAGGCAAGCGCGTGACTTAGAAAAAAAATTACGAGACGCGGGACTTAGAAAAAAAAAATACGAGACGCAAAAAATTACGAGATTAACGGATGAACAACGAAAACGAAAAAACAATAAAAACACACTACATACACCCAAAAAGGTTACAAAAATATCACAGACAGCACAGGGCAACAGTCAGGACATCCGGGAGTGAGGTAGAACGTGAATTTAACTCGATTTAGATAATTTTCGCAACTCGAAAATCGCCAAAGCAAGTAAAAATATGGCCACTGAAAAAATGAACACAAGGCTACACGCCCCCGGAATGGGCAAAACACTGCCAAATGCGTAGCACTCTACACATCAAACTACGAACTACAAAATACACTATTACAAAAGCTGCAAAATGCTCACGAGACGCGCACCACATTAATAACATTACGACTATACAATGCTGCTTTACACAATACACCAGCGGATTTACCTAGCGCACGCAGACTATTTATACTGCACACTTGGAACATTCATTACACTTTATAAGCCGGGCACCAACACTCACAATGTATATTCTATGCAGACGCAAAATACAAACAGATTGGTAGCTCTTCAGCCTATTGTTCTATGCATATATTAATTATAAATACTTAAAGTATATTAATTTATTGAATAAATAATTCACTATTACTTAACTACATATACATAAAAATATATATATATCTTTATCACGACTCATGAAGGTGCTCAGAGGACCAAAAGTACATGACAGGGGAGGCTCGCAATTTTGCTCCCAAGGTCCTAATGAGCAAGCCTCGCAATAAGCGCTGAAGGTCCTAACAGTACAAAACGGTTTACATTGTGTGTCAAACAGCATTCCCATGGCTTTAAATTGTATTGCCCTGTCATTTTTGACGGGCAAGTCACCAGTATATATATATATATATATATACATATATATACATATATATATGACTTATAATGAGCCTTATTGCTAGGAAAGTGATCAAACAAATCATACTATTAGAGGTAACCAGTTGACCTTGAATATATATATATAGTCCCACTGACATAAAGGGTAAATTGCAATCTATATTGCAACTATTTTCACACTAACATTAAGTGACGGTCCCTCTACACTCACTTTGGTACTTACAAAGCTCCATCTCCTGATGGAAACTTCAAGGAAACAAACAGACCCCACACACCGTGTTCCTAGTTCGTATATATCTAACACTGTCTTGAAACTTTATTTAGAATACAGAAGATCATTACTGTACGGCTCATTCTGAAGAACATTTTTTTTGTATTAATTTAAGATGATGCAAGAATGTTGGAAGGGTTTCAGAACACAGGACTGCCACTGCTTTCCAGAGTAATTAATCACTGTTATACTCACCTCCTCATTAATCTAGAGATGCCCACACTTGTTTACCATGCATGAGCAGAAAATTGATTGGTTTCCCTAAATATGTAAAAAATTATGGATTTAGAGAATGGATAAAATTGAGACTAAGTTTCAGATGAAAATCAAACATTGGGTAATACACAAGCACAATGGCAGATTCTCATTTTACTCTTGGGTACTGTACAATGAGAAAAATATATATCCTTGAAAACTTTGAGTCTGACCAAGAGTATAATTAAGCAGGAAAAAAATCATAAAGTTAGATTTTAATTAGAATAATTTAATTTTGGTGCCTCTGTTGGGCCTTGGAGGAATCCATGATATGTAGCTGGAAGTTGTGTATGAGAGAGGGGTGCTTACATTTCTGGAGCGTTATGGTTGCATCTGTTGATGCAATTTTTTGTTTTTGCACCAGTGAGAGGAAAAGGTGTAGTGTGAATTTCAATCTCATACAATTATCTTAACAAAGACATTCTGTTACCTCATTTCCCTCTCCTTCCTCCATTTATAGCCAAAACCCATCCTCTTATGACAGGTGACTGTGTGCATAGTTTGTGACGGCTGACACTGGACACCCTTCTTGGTTTGTGACGGCTGACTCTCGACACCCTTCTAAGTTATTGACAGTTGACACTGGACACTCTTGTTTGTGAGACCTGACACTGGACACCCTTCCTAGTTTGTCAGTGTGAGAGCTGGCACTGGATACCGTTCTTAGATTGTGACACCTGGCATTGAACACTCTTCTTAGTTTGTGACACCAGAGACTGGACACCCTTCTTAGTTTGTGACACCTGGCACTGAACACCCTTCTTAGTTTGTGACATATGGCGCTGGACACCTTTTCTAGATTGTGACACCTGGCAGTGAACACACTTCTTAGTTTGTGACACCTGGCACTGAACACCCTTCTTAGTTTGTGGCACATGGCGCTGGACACCCTTTCTAGATTGTCACAGCTGGCACTGAGCACCCTCCTTAGTGTATGCCACCTGGCAATGGACACCGTTCCTAGATTGTGACACCTGGCACTGATCACCCTCCTTAGTTTGTGACACCTGACACTGAACACCCTCTTTGGTTTGTGACAGCTGACACTGGATACCCTTCCTAGAAAGGGGCATCTGGATCTGGACACCATTCCTAGATTGTGATATCTGGCACTGGACCCCTTTTTAGTTTGTGACACTTGGTACCCTTCTTAGTTTGTGACACCTGGCACTGGACACCCTTCTTAGTTTGTGACACCTGGCACTGGACACCCTTCCTAGTTTGTGACACCTGGCACTGGACACCCTTCCTAGTTTGTGACACCTGGCACTGGACACCCTTCTTAGTTTGTGACACTTGGCACCCTTCTTAGTTTGTGACACCTGGCACTGGACACCCTTCTTAGTTTGTGACACCTGGCACTGGACACCCTTCCTAGTTTGTGACACCTGGCACTGGACACCCTTCTTAGTTTGTGACACCTGGCACTGGACACCCTTCCTAGCTTGTGACATTTGGCACTTGGCACCCTTCTTAGTTTGTGACACCTGGCACTGGACACCCTTCCTAGATTGTGACAACTGGCACTGGACACCCTTCTTAGTTTGTGACACTTGGCACTGGACACCCTGCCTATATTGTGACACCTGGCACTGGAAACCCTTCCTAGTTTGTGACACTTGGCACTGGACACCCTTCCTAGTTTGTGACACCTGGCACTGGATACCCTTCTTAGTTTGTGACACTTGGCACTGGACACCCTGCCTATATTGTGACACCTGGCACTGGAAACCCTTCCTAGTTTGTGACACTTGGCACTGGACACCCTGCCTATATTGTGACACCTGGCACTGGACACCCTTCCTAGCTTGTGACATTTGGCACTTGGCACCCTTCTTAGTTTGTGACACCTGGCACTGGACACCCTTCCTAGATTGTGACAACTGGCACTGGACACCCTTCTTAGTTTGTGACACTTGGCACTGGACACCCTGCCTATATTGTGACACCTGGCACTGGAAACCCTTCCTAGTTTGTGACACTTGGCACTGGACACCCTTCCTAGTTTGTGACACCTGGCACTGGATACCCTTCTCAGTTTGTGACACTTGGCACTGGACACCCTGCCTATATTGTGACACCTGGCACTGGAAACCCTTCCTAGTTTGTGACACTTGGCACTGGACACCCTGCCTATATTGTGACACCTGGCACTGGAAACCCTTCCTAGTTTGTGACACCTGGCACTGGACACCCTTCCTAGCTTGTGACATTTGGCACTTGGCACCCTTCTTAGTTTGTGACACCTGGCACTGAACACCCTTCCTAGACAGTGACAGCTGGCACTGGAAACCCTTCCTAGTTTGTGACACCTGGCACTGGACACCCTTCCTAGTTTGTGACACCTGAAACTGGACACCCTTCCTAGTTTGTGACATCTGGCACTGGACACCCTGTCTAGAGTGTGACACCTGGCACTGGACACCCTTTTTAGTTTGTGACACTTGGCACTGGACACCCTCCCTAGATTGTGACACCTGGAACTGGACACACTTCCTAGTTTGTGACACTTGGCACTGGACACACTTCCTAGTTTGTGACACTTGGCACTGGACACCCTTCCTAGTTTGTGACACCTGGCACTGGACATCTTTCCTAGTTTGTGACACTTGGCACTGGACACACTTCCTAGTTTGTGACACTTGGCACTGGACACCCTTTCTAGTTAGTGACACCTGGCACTGGACATCTTTCCTAGTTTGTGACACCTGGCACTGGACACACTTCCTAGTTTGTGACACCTGGTACTGGACACCCTTTCTAGTTAGTGACACCTGGCACTGGACATCTTTCCTAGTTTGTGACACTTGGCACTGGACACACTTCCTAGTTTGTGACACTTGGCACTGGACACCCTTTCTAGTTAGTGACACCTGGCACTGGACATCTTTCCTAGTTTGTGACACCTGGCACTGGACATCTTTCCTAGTTTGTGACACTTGGCACTGGACACCCTTTCTAGTTTGTGACACCTGGCACTGGACACCCTTTCTAGTTTGTGACACCTGGCACTGGACACCCTTCCTAGTTTGTGACACCTGGCACTGGACACCCTTCCTAGTTTGTGACACCTGGCACTGGAAACCCTTTCTAGTTTGTGACACCTGGCACTGGACACCCTTCCTAGATTGTGACACCTGGCACTGGACACCCTTCCTAGTTTGTGACACCTGGCACTGGACACCCTTCCTAGTTTGTGACACCTGGCACTGGACACCCTTCCTAGTTTGTGACATCTGGCACTGGACACCCTTTCTAGTTTGTGACACCTGGCACTGGACACCCTTCCTAGATTGTGACACCTGGCACTGGACACCCTTCCTAGTTTGTGACACCTGGCACTGGACACCCTTTCTAGTTTGTGACACCTGGCACTGGACACCCTTCCTAGATTGTGACACCTGGCACTGGACACCCTTTCTAGTTTGTGACACCTGGCACTGGACACCCTTCCTAGTTTGTGACACCTGGCACTGGACACGCTTCCTAGTTTGTGACACCTGGCACTGGACACCCTTTCTAGTTTGTGACACCTGGCACTGGACACCCTTCCTAGTTTGTGACACCTGGCACTGGACACCCTTCCTAGTTTGTGACACCTGGCACTGGAAACCCTTTCTAGTTTGTGACACCTGGCACTGGACACCCTTCCTAGATTGTGACACCTGGCACTGGACACCCTTCCTAGTTTGTGACACCTGGCACTGGACACCCTTCCTAGTTTGTGACACCTGGCACTGGACACCCTTCCTAGTTTGTGACATCTGGCACTGGACACCCTTTCTAGTTTGTGACACCTGGCACTGGACACCCTTCCTAGATTGTGACACCTGGCACTGGACACCCTTCCTAGTTTGTGACACCTGGCACTGGACACCCTTTCTAGTTTGTGACACCTGGCACTGGACACCCTTCCTAGATTGTGACACCTGGCACTGGACACCCTTTCTAGTTTGTGACACCTGGCACTGGACACCCTTCCTAGTTTGTGACACCTGGCACTGGACACGCTTCCTAGTTTGTGACACCTGGCACTGGACACCCTTTCTAGTTTGTGACACCTGGCACTGGACACCCTTTCTAGTTTTTGACACCTGGCACTGGACACCCTTCCTAGTTTGTGACACCTGGCACTGGACACCCTTTCTAGTTTGTGACACCTGGCACTGGACACCCTTCCTAGATTGTGACACCTGGCACTGGACACCCTTTCTAGTTTGTGACACCTGGCACTGGACACCCTTCCTAGTTTGTGACACCTGGCACTGGACACCCTTCCTAGTTTGTGACACCTGGCACTGGACACCCTTCCTAGATTGTGACACCTGGCACTGGGCACCCTGCCTAGTTTGTGACACCTGGCACTGGACACCCTTCTTAGTTTGTGACACCTGGCACTGGACATCTTTCCTAGTTTGTGACACCTGGCACTGGACACCCTTCTTAGTTTGTGACACCTGGCACTGGACATCTTTCCTAGTTTGTGACACCTGGCACTGGACATCTTTCTTAGTTTGTGACACCTGGCACTGGACACCCTTCTTAGTTTGTGACACCTGGCACTGGACATCTTTCCTAGTTTGTGACACCTGGCACTGGACACCCTTCTTAGTTTGTGACACCTGGCACTGGACATCTTTCCTAGTTCTTGACACCTGGCACTGGACATCTTTCCTAGTTTGTGACATTTGGCACTGGACACCCTTCCTAGTTTGTGACACCTGGCACTGGACATCTTTCCTAGTTTGTGACACCTGGCACTGGACATCTTTCCTAGTTTGTGACACCTGGCACTGGACATCTTTCCTAGTTTGTGACACCTGGCACTGGACACCCTTCCTAGTTTGTGACACCTGGCAGTGGACATCTTTCCTAGTTTGTGACACCTGGCACTGGACATCTTTCCTAGTTTGTGACACCTGGCACTGGACATCTTTCTTATTTTGTGACACCTGGCACTGGACATCTTTCCTAGTTTGTGACACCTGGCACTGGACATCTTTGGTCTATAGATTGAACTTTTTCTATCTTTGTGAGATCCTAATTTCGCCTCCCAGCCTCTCGAAGCTGTAATTGCCTGTAATAACTGAATACACTAGATTTAAATGCCACTGCCAATTTACAGCCAGTCCTCGGGCTCTGACCTTTTGAAATATACACCACGCTTTTTTCTGAATGTCCTGGACTGACTGTTTGAACTCACCAGAATATCTAAGCTATGCATCTGTAAAAATACGATGAAATACTAAATCTTTTGTATTATCATATTTACTAAACATTACTATTTTTATTATAATATGTGTAGGGTATGACAGCGCTGCTTCTGATGCTACAAAATCTAAGACATTTTACTGAATGTGGGACACCGGATAGGAATTGGAGATAAGTACCTCTGCTCAACCTTGTAACAATAAAGTTCAAATGTAAGTTTTAAAACTACATTAAATGTATTGTCTTCAAATACTAATTGTATTGTTTATTAAAGTAAGAAATGCAACGCTATTGTTTGAACACTACAATATCATTTTGTTCTAGCACAAAATGTCAAGATTTGTGTCTTTCATCAATGCTGTTTAAAAATATGCAATGTATGTGCCTAATTCTTTATGATACGTCAAGTGATACATTCCAGTTTTAACAAATATCGCAATACAGAAAATTAATAATTTATAGTGTATAAAGAAAGAGATGTGACATAGGGCAACAGCTTCACCTGCCTGATAGCATTACATTGCAGTCAATTATATTCTCTGAAAGAAATGCGGTTAACAATTATATTCAGAATTCATAATCAAGACCCGTCCTTGACGTATAATACGTACAATTTATCGGTCTTTATTTTACAAGCATTTTATAAAAAGGATAAATAAGTGTTGACTAAACCGTGCATTTAACAGCAGGTGCTAATGATATTTAGGTTTATGATATAAAATTAAATGTTACAGAAGCTTTATTGCACAGAAATTAGTAATAAGGTGAATAAATGTACATATTATCCTAAAGCAGAGAGAGCTCACAACTCCATTTTCACTTATTTCACTATACTATCTCTACATAGCAGCCAGTTCCACATAGCACCCAGTCTCTCTTAATATCCACCTCCACACAGCACCCTTCCCTCGTAACACCCACCTCACATAACCCATCCCCCTGTGCTCTGCTGCCATCCAGCCCTTGCTCTTTCTCACCTCTTCCCTGATACCCCCCCCCCCCCCCCATCCGAGCATGCTGAACTGCTCCATGCTGCCACCACTTGGGGCTTCAGAAGAAATACTCTACAGAAAAAAATATAAATACAAATAAAAAAAATAAACAGCACTGCCCCCCCCCCCCCCCCCACCAAAGAAGAAGGAAATGGTGCGTTGGGTCACCTGCACCACTGGTAGCTCCGCCCCTGCCTAACAGGTCTAAAGGGCTTTATGAACAATCGGATTACATCAGAGGCCAAATGAATATGCATGTGATGCTAAAGCTTCCTACTAAGAGCAACCATTTCAACATAACACGCCTCCTGGCAATGTGAAACATTGTGGTGATATAACTTTGTGCCTGAAAATATAGGACTGCGTGCTAGACAAAACAATGTCCCCCCATTGACCCTATAAGGGGCAAAGAACAGAAGCAAATGAGTTTGATCTTTGAAAGGAAAGTTTAAAAGTTGCTGTTGATCAGTTGTTCAGTCATTTCTGACTCTATGTGACCCTATGGACTGCAGTATGCCAGGCACATCTAACAGTCACTACTCCTGTGAGCTCCATCAAGCTCATTTCTTCAATTACCTCATCTATCCATCTTCACCTCTGCCGTCTCTTATGTGTGCCATCAATCTTTCCATGGAATCTCTATGGAATCCTATCATGGCCAAAATATTTGAGCTTTAGCCTCATGATCACACCTTCCAGTGAACAGTTTGTTTTGATTTCCTGTAGTATTGATTGATTACATCTTCTTGCAGTCCAATGAATTCTAATCAGTTTTCACAAACACCGCCAATCAAAGGCATCAATTGTACATTGCTCAGACTTCTTTATGGTGCTGCTCTTACACCTTTCTACTACTACTGGGAATACCATCGTTATAGCTATGCAGATCTTTATTGATAGTGATATATCTTTGCTGTTTAATAGCTTGTCCAGACTTGTCATAGCTTTCCTTCCCAGATGCAAACATCTTTTAATTTCATGGCAGTCACCCAGGGGTGTAGGAGCCAGAATAATTCTGGGGCGGTACAGCTCATATACACAGGCCGTAAAATAGCTTATTTATACATACATACAAACACAGAAAAATCTGTGGGGGGATTTGTCCCCGCCCCCGCCTCCTCCCCAGCTCCTACACCCATGCAGTCACCATCTGAAGAGATCTTTGATCTCAAGAAAAGAAAATCTGTCACTGCCTCCACTACTTCCCCATCTATTTACCAGGAACTGAGATTGCCGTTTGCCATGATCTTTGTCTTTTTAATGTTGAGCAGCAGTGCTCTTGCACTCTCTTCTTTTACCTTCATCAATAAGTCCTTTAGTTCCTCCTCACTTTCAGCCATCAGAGTAGTATCATCGGCGTATCTGAGGTTGTTGATATTCCTTCCAGCAATATTGATCCCAGCTTTGGACTCATCCAGTCCGGCCTTACGCATGAGGTACTCTGTGTATAAGGTGAATAAATAAGGTGACAATATACAACCTTGTCACACTCCTTTTCCGATCTTGAACCATTCAGCGATCCCATGTTCGGTTCAGACCAAGGCTTCTTGGTCCACCTACAGATTACTCAACAGGTGGATGAGATGATCTGGTACTCCCATCTCTTTAACCCGTTGTGATCCACACAGTCAGAGGCTTTAGAATAGTCTATGGAGCAGAAATAAATGTTTTTTTGGAACTCTCTTGCTTTCTCTATTATCCATTGGACACTGGCAATTTGATCTCTTGTGTCTCCTCGTCTGCAGGACCCGGCTGCCACATCTGGTAGTTCCTGGTCCATATAGTGTTGAGTTGAGCTTGTAGGATTTCAAGCAGTGGGGGAGCTAGTGACTTGAGGGCCCTGGTGCAAAAAAAGGAGAAAGTGACCCCCTTTTCTTTGTGATGCCCTCCTCCAGGGACCCCTTTAACTCTCAAGGCATGCCTCAGTGCCACATATATATATATATATATATATATATATATATATATATATATATATATATATATATATATACAAACTTTTCTCATTTGGGCTTTTTAGGGGTATCCTGCCGGGGCTTCATCTTGCAGGGAATCCCCATGACATCTCAGACACAATGACATCATGGGGATTCCCTGCCCAGTGAGAACAATCGCCTACAGGGGATCCATAGTTATGTTGAACCACCAATTAATTCCACTGGATACCCCTAAAAGTCCACAAGAGCGGAGCGCTGGTGAGGCTGAGAGGGGACTCCCACCCTGGGGTCATCCACCCTGGGGACTCCCACCCTAATAATAAAATCAACATGGAAAGTGGGGTTTGATGAGAGAAAGTTCTAAAGAGATTTTTTAAAGTGCGCTCAAAGCTCCCTACAACTGAGCCTCCATGTACCCCTCACCTAATTATTTAGTGAATCTTGACCAATAAGCTTCTTATGCTGTCTTATCCCCTGCTTTGTTGCTTGTCAAGATATTTCTGGGATCAAATTACACCAATGTTCAATTTAAACAAAAATCCATTTGTCAGTTGGACATCACAGCAACAGATGTGTCAACGTGTCCCACAATCTGGAACAAAGCTGTTTAAATGGGTGATTTATCTTATATTACATGAAATTACAGAGGCCAATCTATTTTTCATGATCCTCAACAAAAAGATTGAAGTCACTGTCAGGATGATATGTGATCAGAACCAGATAAAATATTGATGTGGGATTATGAATATTTCAGGAGGGGGTCACATTCATTGTTCAACACCCTCATATAATCTGTAATCGGCACTCAACGGATCCAGCAGTTAGGAAATATTAGCCAAGAACTGTCACGTTAAAGGGATGACCTTTCAGAACCCGGTTGTATCTTTAGAATTGCCATTTCACCTGCTGCAATCCAAACCTACACTGAGTATTACTTACAACAATGAGATAATATTCCCTATAGAGACTCAAAATAATATTGGAAACCCCATGAATAATCACATTACTGAAAGGATAAGAGACTGAAACAGCTTACAGTTAGATTTTATTTTACAGGGCAGAGAAAAGGGAATGTACATTGTATTAGCCATTTTTAGATAGATGGTGCTTGATATAGACACTGTTTTCATTGAATGAAATGGGATAGATAGATAGATAGATAGATAGATAGATAGATAGATAGATAGATAGATAGATAGATAGATAGATAGATGTGAAGTGAGATAGATAGGTAGATAGATAGATGTTGAGTGAGATATAGATAGATACATAGATAGATAGATAGATAGATAGATAGATAGATAGATAGATAGATAGATAGATATTGAGTGAGATATAGATAGATAGATAGATAGATAGATAGATAGATCGATATTTTAGGTGGAGGGAAGGGAAAAAAAAGAAAAATAATGTGGTTGCATAAGTCTGCACACCCTCTTATAACTGGGGATGTAGCTGGGTTCAGAATTAAGCAATCACATTCCAAATCATGTTAAATAGAAGTCAGCATACACCTGCCATCATTTAAAGTGCCTCTGATTAACCCCAAATAAAGTTCAGATGCTCTAGTTGGTCTTTCCTGAAATTTTCTTAGTTGCATCCCACAGCAAAAGCCATGGTCCACAGAGAGCTTCCAAAGCATCAGATCTCATTGTTAAAATGTATCAGTCAGGAGAAGGGTACAAAAGATTTTCCAAGGCATTAGATATACCATGTAACACAGTAAAGACAGTCATCATCAAGTTGAGAAAATATGGCACAACAATGACATTACCAAGAACTGGAGCTCCCTCCAAAATTTATGAAAAGACGAGAAGAAAACTGGTCTGGGAGGCTACCGAGAGACCTACAGCAACTTTAAAGGAGCTGCAGGAATATCTGGCAAGTACTGGCTGTGTGGTACATGTGACAACAATCTCCCATATTCTTCATATGTCTGGGCTATGGGGTAGAGTGGCAAGACGAAAGCCTTTTCTTACAAAGAAAAACATCCAAGCCAGGCTACATTTTGCAAAAACACATCTGAAGTCTCCCAAAAGCATGTGGGAAAAGGTGTTATGGTCTGATGAAACCAAGGTTGAACTTTTTGGCCATAATTCCAAAAGATATGTTTGGCCCGAAACCAACACTGCACATCACCAGAAGAACACCATACCCACAGTGAAGCATGGTGGTGGCAGCATCATGCTTTGCGGCTGTTTTTCTTCAGCTGGAACTGGGGCTTTAGTTAAGATTGAGGGAATTATGAACAGTTCCAAATACCATTCAATATTGGCACAAAACCTTCAGGCTTCTGCTAGAAAGCTGAACATGAAGAGGAACTTCATCTTTCATCATGACAACGACCCAAAGCATACATCCAAATCAACAAAAGAATGGCTTCACCAGAAGAAGATTAAAGTTTTGGAATGGCCCAGCCAGAGCCCAGACCTGAATCTGATTGAAAATCTGTGGGGTGATCTGAAGAGGGGTGTGCACAGGAGATGCCCTCGCAATCTGACAGATTTGGAGTGTTTTTGCAAAGAAGAGTGGGCAAATCTTGCCGAGTCAAAATGTGCCATGCTGATAGACTCATACCCAAAAAGACTGAGTGCTGTAATAAAATCAAAAGGTGCTTCAACAAAGTATTAGTTTAAGGGTGTGCAGACTTATGCAACCATATTATTTTATATTTATATTTTTTCTTCCCTCTACCTAAAAGATTTCAGTTTGTTTTTCAATTGAGTTGTACAGTTTATAGGTCACATTAAAGGTGGAAAAAGTTCTGAAATAATTTATCTTTGTCTCATTTTTTTACAGCACAGAAACCTGACATTTTATCAGGGGTGTGTAGACTTTTTATATCCACTGTAGATAGATAGATAGATAGATAGATAGATAGATAGATAGATAGATAGGAGGAAGATCTGCACAACAGGAAAATGGCTGCTAAAACTGCCAGTGCTTTCAGCAGGGCTAAAGGAAGCTGATTACTTTACAAGAACACAGAAGGAGAAACCAGATTCACTTCACAAATTATTTTCTTTCGGAAACTAACATTTATTTTGCTCAGAACGAAGAATGGCTGAGCATGAACCAATCAGAGAAGGAAATGGAACGCCACATAAATCTTAGAGACTGCGCCTATAATTATAAAGTTATTATAAAGACAATATACTAAATCTAGGACCATAGCGGCCTCTTAAAATATTTAGCAGCCAGACGTCAAATTGAAGGAATTTCCCCGGCCACGTATGTATTTCTGCTGTTTTAGGTTCCTACCGGATTTGCAGTGAGTTTAATGAAAAAGATAGAAGGTTAATATAAAGGCGATATTGGGTGAGTATGTAATTTATGTACCAATTCCAGGCGCCGTATATTGTATAACACAAGACATCACAATCTGTATCTCAGCTATAGGGTATTTGTATCAATAAAGTTTGAGATTTAATTCCCCCAAAATCAGATATTGTCGCTGGAATAAAGCAAACTGTCAGTTTAAACTTGTACAACATTATTGCCCATGAATAATTAATTGTTATTGTACCCAGTGGATAATAAATTATTGAGGTGACATATCGGATGGAGGCTGGAGCATGTGCGGGGAGAGATTTCATGTCTGAGTGTGGAGGGTGTCTCTTGTTCCCCTGTTCTGTGAAGTTCCTTGATATATAAGATGTATTAAACGAACATTATAGATCAGATCAGAATCATGATAAAGCGAGGCGAGCAGGGCGATAAGCGTCAAAGGCGCTCATCGCCTAAGTACTCCGAACTTGGAAAGCTTCTATGCGGTAACTGCTCGCCTCGCTTCGCAAGGCTCGCAAATGTGACGATGAATCGCAGTTTGATAACTATTATATGTGATACCTTAACCCAGAAAAGCTTGAAATCCTTAAATGGGTGATAATCCCTGTGTATCTATTTACTTTTATGTACTTTATTTTGAAAGTGCTTAAAAGCTCTAAAATCACATAAATTGTCCCTGTATGGGTCTGCCCTCTGCAGCATATGAAGGCGCAGACTCTGTAGGGCTGGATGTGCAGTGGAGTTTCCTAGTCTATCAGGGACCACGACTCAGCAGCACCTTGCACAATGTTGCTGAGAGATGGTCACTTATTAGTTCGCATGAGATACTGCACATCAGAGTTTGTGTCTTCATGAGCTGCACAGGGCAGACCCAAGCAGGTAATATGTGTTTGATTTAATGCAGTAAAATCAGAGCTTACGAGTAAATAAATACACAGGTATATTATATATCAAGTAATATCCAGGAACCTTCCGTATCCTTTTAAGGGAAAAATATATGGTTTCAATGATTTATTAAGTCGCGTATTAGCAGTGTTTTGTAGGAAAACCTCACCGCAAATAGTATTTACTGCCCAAAACCAAACTCAAAGATGTTATCTGTTTGGTTCTGCCATCTGCAGCTCATGAAGATACAGACTCTGCTGTAGTTACTAACCAATCAGTCACCGTCAATATTTTGCAACATGCTGCTGAGACGTGGTACATACATTTACAGCAAGCAATTTTTAATTTAAATATTACTACAAAAAGAATGCGCTAGGCTACATCTTAGATTGATTTGCTATTTTATGGCCATTACACAGTCTCATTGACCCTATTCCACCTTTGCATCTAGTGCTGATAGTCGTTATTACTCCTTAAAGAATTGCAGGACTAGCACATGCTCATTATGATCTTATCAATTGGTTATCTTATCAATTGGAGTCCATGTTTTTCAGTTTCTAAAATTGTGAGTTCTACAACCCACTGGCTAATAATATTTACCAATAGTAGATAAAAGGAAGAGGCTGGGAAACATTGGTCAATTGATCTTGACAAATTGTTTTTAATAATACTTAATTGCAAATGCTCTTGTGATACCAAATTGGAATATTTTATATATCATTTTATAACACTTGAGATAGTCAAAGAAACTTGAAAGTGTTAATATCTCTGGGGTATTCTGCTTCAATCAAACTGGGCCGGCTCTTCATGCAAATATCCGCCACTGTGAATGCTAATTAATTGCGTCACTCAGTCATGTGCGGCTCTCCGTGACCTCATGGACCCAGGGCTGGATCTACCTTTTTGGAGCCTCTAGGCAGTGAAGTGGAGGAGCCCATGCGAGAGAGTATGCAAAGTATACACAGACACATTTTTGCCTTTTCTGTGCATGTAAGTTCCTTTTCCTGTAACTCTCTCGTTCTAGGTGGTTACCCCCTAATAGCCAATCTATGAACTGCAGCATTTCGTTTTTTAAGCCAGGCACCACTCACATGGAAGCACACGTAGGCGGCTGCCTAGTTGACCTAATGGGTAATCCGACCATGCATGGGACAAAACACACCATGCTTATCCACTTGGTTTTCATGGAAGATACTGGACTTGGTTGCCAGTTTCTTCTCCAGTAGTCCACAGCATACAGCTCCTGGTATTCTTAGATGGTCTCCTATCTAAGCACTGACCAGTCCCAACCCTTGATGGTGTGAGGGTGGTGTGACCTCTTGGATCACTGCCTAGAATCACACCCAGGTTACAGCAGTGAAATCACCAAATCCTAACCACTGTACCACCAGGAAACCACATATCCACCACCGTGAAAGTTAATTAATAGCCAATGATAAGTGCCAGAGCTCTTGAAGAGTATTTTCTATATAAACATTCAATATCCATTAACTAAAACAATTTTTTAACATTTTTTTAAATATTTTTTTCATAGGTATAAATGTCAGTGATGTCTCCTTTTAACTTATCGTATTTAGGAGCTCTGGTACTCAAAGAGTTAAGTCACCCATAAGTGGTCAAGATGGACCATTCAATGAGCTCTTATAAAGATTGTCAAACCATTAAGAGAACATTGATTGTGTCCCTACTGATAGAGCAGAGCTGTCAGATCAAGAATCTATCATATAAATGGCTATTGATCTGTTATTTTATTGACTAAATCGTGATATAAACTGAAGTTGTTTGTTAATATTCCTGTCGTGTTATACATCTCCCAGAGCCTCGGCATCTCTAGAACAAAGTGTAACAGATGATAAGTGAGAAATGACAATAGGCTGGTGCCTAGGGAGCGCTACACACTTGGGTGTCCTACTGACTGGTCATGTGATGTATTTTGTGAATTGTGATATAAAACAAGAGATTTTGGTAAATAAGGGAAAATAGGCTTGTCAAAGGATTATAGAGCTATCAAGCCCTGAAAGGTGGCTTCTATTACTGGACACCGAAAAGGTATCAACTGTCTGAATACAACATATATATATCATCTACACTGCAACTTATTTCACGCTGCCGATATATAGATTATACTGTGTGATGTGTTGTTCAGTCGTCCAGTCATGATCAACTCTCCATGACCCTATGAACCACATCACGCCAGTCACATCTTGTGTCTGGTTGTTCTTATCCATAAGGTTTTTCATTGCAAAGATACTGGGGTGGGATAACAGTTCCTTCTACAGTGGACCATGATTTGTCTGAACTCTCTGCTATAACCTGCCCTTCTTTGGTGACCCTATATGGTATAGCTCACAGCTTCATTGAAGTACACAAGCCCCTTCACCACGACTAGGTAGTGATCCTGAAGGGAACTGCATTTTGAGACCTTTCCTTTAAAAAAACACTGTAGTACACTAACCACCTCCTGGATCACTACCTTGTGGTGATGAAGGGACTTTTGTACTTCAATAAGGCTGTGATCTGTACCATGTAGGGTCACCCAAGATGGGCAGGTCATAGGAGAGAGGTCAGACAAATTGCAGTCCACTGGAGAAAGAACTGGCAACCCACTCCAGTATCTTTGCCAGGAAAACCCTATGGATGAATAGGGCCAGACACAAGATGTGCCTGGCATGCTGCAGTCCATAGGGTCACACATAGTCGGGCTTGACTGAACGACTTAATAACAACAACAAAGTAAACTAACATGCATGAGATAGATGTTTTAATTAGGTGTTGCTCATTAATATAATTCCTATTCAATCATTCAGAAAAACGATGTTATATTATTTTCAAACATCAGCTTCTAAACCTCCAGTTAAACCCTTAAGTGACCAGTACAATGATTATACAAGAGGGTTTCAATTATTTATTCAATAACTGATTAGCAATCAAATCAACATATGAAGACATGAGTTGCAATGTACCTTTTAAACCTTACATCTGAACTTTAGTGTTGTAGACTTCAGCAGATATGCTACTTGTTCAGAAAGTGGAAGAGGATCTGCCCAGGATGCTAAACTGATGGAAATCTTTATCCTCACCCTTTTCTGTAGTGGACACTTCTAGACTAGTCATAAAACAGCCTCCTGGGCAGATCCTCTCCTATCCCATAGACACCTGATAGGGGATGGTGAGAAGCAGTTCTGCTGGTCCCTGAAACACTAATGTTTACTGCATTTTCTCCCTTGTTTGGAGGAAAGCAACCTCTGTCACAGATATGGACACTGAATTCCCATATTATCCCATAACTATCTCCAAGAACGTGAATTAAAAATCCAACCTACTTTCCAACAAGCTTTAATTTATTACAAATTATGTTCAGTCTTGTCCAACTTCATGTTATAGTATTACAAGACCCCTCTGATCTGTGAGCTTTTTATTTTTGGCAATTAGACTTGAGCTTTGGACATTGAGACCAACTCATTACAACACAGTGATTATGTACAGTGCCTTGCAAAAGTATTCACCCCCCCCCTTGACTTTTTACTTATTTTGTTACATTACAGCCTTAAGTTCAATGTTTTGTTAATCTGAATTTTATGTGATGATCAGAACACAATAGTCTAAGTTGATGAAGTGAAATGAGAAAAATATATACATAAAACTATTTTTTAGAAATAGAAAACAGAAAATTGGCATGTGCGTATGTAATCACCCCCTTTGTTATGAAGCCCATAAAAAGCTTTGGTGCAACCAATTACCTTCAGAAGTCACATAATTAGTGAAATGATGTCCACCTGTGTGCAATCTAAGTGTCACATGATCTGTCATTACATATACACACCTTTTTTGAAAGGCCCCCGAGGCTGCAACACCTAAGCAAGAGGCACCAATAACTAAACACTGCCTTGAAGACCAAGGAACTCTCCAAACAAGTAAGGGACAATGTTGTTGAGAAGTACAAGTCAGGGTTAGGTTATAAAAAAAATAACCAAATCTTTGATGATCCCCAGGAGCACCATCAAATCTATCATAACCAAATGGAAAGAATATGGCACAACAGTAAACCTGGAAGGTTCACCTTCCAGCAGGACAATGACCCCAAACACACTGCTAAAGCAACACTTGGGGTGTTTAAGGGGAAACATGTAAATGTGTTGGAATGGCCGAGTCACAGCCCAGACCTCAATCCAATAGAAAATCTGTGGTCAGACTTAAAGATTGCTGTTCACAAGTGCAAACCATCCAACTTGAAGGAGCTGGAGCAGTTTTGCAAGGAGGAATGGGCAAAAATCCCAGTGGTAAGATGTGGCAAACTCATAGAGACTTATCCAAAGCGACTTGGAGCTGTGATTGCCACAATAGGTGGCTCTACAAAGTACTGTCTTTAGGGGGGTGAATAGTTATGCACATTGACTTTTTCTGTTATTTTGTCCTATTTGTTCAAAGTTGTGAGCGTGTTCTGTAAATTAAATGATGCAAATGATGCAACAATCCATGTTAATTCCAGGTTGTTAGGCAACAAAACATGAAAAATGCCAAGGGGGGTGAATACTTTTTCATGGCACTGTATATGTACCTTTATAACAGATAAAGTATTTTACTTATCTGCCCTTCCATAAAACATAATAACAGATAATGGTGGTCTTAGTGTTAGGTATAAGTTGTGCTATGTATAATAATAACTAAAAAAATTTTTTAGCTTTAGGAAAATATTTGCCCTTTATCAAGTTCTTCAAACGAGAATATTATACAAATGGGTTATGACCCTATATGTATCCTGATACGGTGGGTGAAATGGTTCAAACAATTTATCTAAGCAATCATTCACCTCTAATTAATGTAAAAAATACTTTAATGGTCACCTATACCCAAAAATCTTTAATACAACTCTGTCACTACCAAGGTCATTTAAAATATAACTATTTATGGAACCCTTTGTTTGCCCAAAACTTTAAAAGTAACAGAAACCCCAAAGATGATTGCAAAAGAAAACTTAACATGAAGAGCACAGTGACATAGCTTAATAAATCAATATGTCTGTTATTCCTAAATACACAGAATATTGATAAAATAATTATAAATTAATATATGTGTATGTTTAGTACAATGTATTATTATTATTAATAATAATAATGTTAATAATAAAATATGGATTAAAACACAGAAAGTCCTAGCATTAGTTCTAGTTACCAGATTGTAGAATAGATGGATTTCCAGAAGATATGCTCAAACACACAGCTGGTCATCCTTATATCTTTGAGCTGATCTCCAAAACAAGACTAATGGCTATTAGTTGTCTCAGAATGTAAACTATGAGCCTGGTTTAGTTGAGCTATCACAAGTTACTGTAGCCCGTAAGTGAGGCCGTAAGTTAATTTGCTATTTAATTGGCGTCTTTGTGCGGGATCCTATTGGGTTACGTGTTACAGGCTTGAAAACTTTGCGATGGTTAAACCCAGAACTTACAGCCTCCTGAAGCCTTTGATCTTTCACTTCAGCAAGAGTTACAATCGCTAAAATCGCAAATCGCTATTCAATTGCTCCAATTTCCCCAAACCCACAAATGTTCTCACACCCGTAAAGAGCAAATGAAGGAGAAAATCACTACTGCACCGTAAATAACGGGGAAAGCAATGATAGACATTAGAACTAATTGCACAACAGTCTCAAGATCACAGATTGGCAGTAAATAACATTTATTTTTTTGTTTCATTTCGGGGTTAAATCAATCTCTGGAATCAATGAGTTAATACATATTGGGCCACCCACATAGACTAGAACAGTATTGGCATTAATTTTCATAATTCTGAACTTGGAGGGTTTGCGTGTCTGGATATTGGACCCCGAACCTAATTGATTGACACGTAACCTCCATGTTTTACTGCCGTAATAATGACGGTCTTGTTTCCTATTGGCTGTTTCGAGATGAGAGGTTACGGTCTTGCTGAATTGATCATATTCCCGCCCTGAACTGCTACGGATGAGTGCATGATTTACAGAGTCTGCTTTTGGCCCGTAACTTGCAGACATATGGCCAGGATCCCGCGAGATGCGCCCTTGCAATTGAATCGGGCTCTATGTGTTCTTTCTCTATAGATGGGCAACTCCATTTATTTTAAAATTTAGTCTCTTATTAGTTTCTTTCTCACCGTTTCTAGAAAATTTCTTCAACAACTTGAATGATACTGTCTCCAATTTAGCTGCATATTTTAAAGTACTTTGTGGTCCCTGATATCACCTAATAGTTTCTATAACCACAGTGGAAAATGATGCCCTTAAACTTTTCTCAAACATGCTAGTGACATGGGGTTGTCCTATCCCTTTATAATTCTGTTTTTCATAGGACCATATATACCACGGGTGAAGTCATGCAGACGTCCAATCTTAGTAAATATGCCCATACCGATAACATAGGAATGGAGAAGTCCTCGGAGCGTCACCAACTCAATGACTTTTAATTTCCTTGCATCGTGATATTACAAAGTAACATATAGCGACACTTTGTTACAGCGAGCATTGTGTCGACACAAAGCTTTAGATACAATCACATATATAGTTGTGAGCAAGCGGGTTGTTGCTAACACTGGGGGTTCGCGTAGCAAGGGCCGAAGGCGCTCCTTGCCAGCAACTGCGGACCTCACAAAATTTACGGACTTACGAGAAACAAATACGAGACGCAGAACATTACGACCTCGTAAAAATACGACCTTAACGCCCGAAACCTGTGCACATGAAAACATTAAAAACACAATAAATACACACAACAAATACATAAAAATCTTACCCACAGCAAGGGGGCACCCAGGACCTCGGAAACTGAAGTTACACCTCAATTTAAGTTGAAATAGAAGAGTTTAGAGACCCGAAAATCCCCTAAGTAAGAGAAAAAATGGCCGCTGAAAAAAACGAAAACGAGGCTACAGGACCCTAAAGACGCAAAACACCACCAAACACACACGGATTTTCTGAAAAAGATGGACGCGATGCAAGAACAAGCACGCCAAATCAGCCACAGACGCGTACCACACATTAGGCGCCATTTTACAACACTAACTTACACAATCCGGAAGTACACCGGTACCCTAACAGATTTGGCTCGCGCACGCAGCCTATTTACACTACACACTGCACACATTGCTGACACTTACACAGAAGCTCCACAGCCCTCAAAACACACATTGTATGCTGCAGCAACATGAAAACAGATTCTTCCTGCATATATTACTTCAAAATAGGTAAAGTATATTCATGTATTATGTTATTAATTATTTCATTAGCATTAACTGTTCCAATTCCAGTTATAATTTCTTTGCATTATTATGATATTTGTGATGACGTGATATTAATTCATTAATATTCCCCAAATCTTCCAAATTTCCTTCTATGCTGAGTAACGGCACCCCGATTTTTTGGCGCCGAAGACATGTGCGCCGTCATGTGTGCGCCGACATCTGCATCACAGCCAGACCTTGGAAGGTACAATGGATGCTCTGACTCATCATATTTGTGATTTCTTGTATTTTCTGTTATTACACCTGGGTCAGTATGTACAGGTAAAGAACCCTAGTGTCCCCCCCACCTGTCACCACCGCCAGTGTCCCCCCACATTTCACCCCCGCCAGTGTCCACACCTGTCACCCCCACCAGTGTCCCCCCACCTTTCACCCCTGCCAGTGTCCCCTCCTGTCACCCCCACCAGTGTCCCCCCACCTGTCACCCCTGCCAGTGACCCCCATCTGTCACCCCCGCCAGTGTCCCCACCTGTCATTTCTGCCAGTGACCCCCCACCTGTCACCCCTGCCAGTGACCCCCCATCTGTCACCCCCACCAGTGTCCCCACCTGTCACCCCCACCAGTGACCCCCAACCTGTCACCCCCGCCAGTGTCCCCACCTGTCACCCCCGCCAGTGTCCCCCATCTGTCACCCCCGCCAGTGTCCCCCCATCTGTCACCCCTGCCAGTGTCCCTACCTGTCACCCCCACCAGTGTCCCCACACCTGTCACCCCCTCCAGTGTCCCCACCTGTCACCTCTGCCAGTGACCCCCCACCTGTCACCCCCACCAGTGTCCCCACCTGTCACCCCCGACAGTGACCCCACACCTGTCACCCCCGCCAGTGTCCCCCATCTGTCACCCCCGCCAGTGTCCCCCCATCTGTCACCCCTTCCAGTGTCCCTACCTGTCACCCCCACCAGTGTCCCCACACCTGTCACCCCCTCCAGTGTCCCCACCTGTCACCTCTGCCATAGTGTTCCCCCACCTCTTATCCTGTCTCACTGCTCCCCTCATATCCCTGCATGTATCCCCTCCTCTAACTGATCCCCCCAGTCCCCCTGCCTGTTGCCCAATATCAGTACCTCCAGTCATGTCCCCTTCAGCTCATCTCTCTCCCCCTTTGTGTCCCTTAATCTCATCTCAACTCTGCCCCCTATGTGTCACTTCCTCTCATGCCCGCTGTGGTGATCCAGGGCCATGAGATAAGCAGAAGGTTACATGAGGGGAGTTACTGATATTGGGCAACTGGCAGGGGGACTTGGGGCATCAGTTAGTGGAGGGGATACATGCAGGGACATGAGGGGAGCAGTGAGACAGGATAAGAGGTGGGGGGACACTATAGCGGGGGTGACAGGTGGGGACATTGGCGGTGGTAACGGGTGGGGGAACACTGGTGGGGGTGACAGGGGGGGACACTGGCGGGGGTGACAGGCGGGGACACTGGCAGGGGGTGAGAGGTGGGGGGACACTGGCAGGGGTGACAGATGGAGACACTAGGCTTCTTTACCTGTACATACTGCCCCAGATGTAATAACACAAAATACAAGAAATCACAAATATTCTGTGATCCAGGCCCGTATCTTGGCGCTGGTCCTGCGCGCAGATCTCGGCCATGCTGTAGTCGGTGCGCGCAGATGTTGGCGCGCATATGGCGGCGCGCACCTCTCATGTGCGCAAAAGTCATGCTACCCTGAGTAATAGATTCCACCATCTCTACAAACTAAAGAAAGACGCCGAATATCAGTAACATGTTTGTTATTTAATATCTATTTACTTTATCATATTAAATATTTATTTTTTAATTACAGATTGACAGCTGGGAGAGATACAAGAAGACACAATAAAAACAAGCAGGGGGTTGTAATCAAAACACAATTAAGAGTTTTCTATAAACTCAATCAATATTTTTTTTTCATTTTCTAAAAATATCTTAGTGGCTGAATACACTAAAAGCTAACTTGTAATGACTGAGCAAATCTAGTCCTCTAGCTTAGTGAATATAGCACGAGACACCTCTCCGTATAAAAAATAATTCTCATTTAAAGTTGGTAAAGTTGGCTGCTAGTGAATTCAGCCCTGCTATATATTTATCTAGGAGACTATATATATATATATATATATATATATATATATATATATATATATATATATATACAGTAAAATCTCGGTTATCCGGCACTCTCAAGCAACCGGCGCCGTCATCAATTCCCCATTTTACAGAGACTCCCGCTAAACAAGCATAACAAACAATATCCAGCAGTTCGAAATTGCCCAAAAAAATACTAACTTTTTTTCTAAATGTTTTTTCTGGGCCTAAATGGTCCAGTTTAGGTGCCAATGTTTGTTTAAAGGCATTTTGATGGGTTTTCGGGGGTTTAAGGGTCGTTTAGACCCTTTTTTTCTGAGTCTCCCGATTAACCCGAAACTACACTTATCCGGCAATAGGGAGTCCCTGTGGTTGCCGGATAACAGAGAGTTTATTATATAGTGAATAAATAGTACATTTGTGTTCACATTTAAATGTCTAAAACAAGTAAACTGTCTGCAATTGCAAGAAATACAGTTATTACACTGCACTCTGGGAACCTGAGTGGGGACATGCAAATGTGCCCACAAAGGCTTCGCTCTTGTAATCCATTACCATTTCAAACATTTCTTCCTTTAAGCATATGCCTGCGGTATTACACAGCTTTGGGCAAAGCGCAAGATGGATTATACACAAGCTATGAATCCTACCCAAGTACAGCTGTTTCAAGGTTACTGCCTCTCATATTTTTCTGTTATTAAACTTATTTATTTAAATGATAATATTGAAAAAATTGGATTTTATTGGCTTTTAAATATTATATTTAAAGTCACTGACTGTGCCCTTTTGATATTGAGACATCGCAGAGCTCTTACTGACAGATACTTTGTCTTCAGTACAAGCTGGTTTATTATTTTTAGTATAACAAAAAAAAAATGTCTTGAAAGGTCTGACAGAGCAAAATAGAAGAGAATGAGCAGAAATGAAGTGGAATCCGTCCCGCGGAGCTGGTTTTCCATCACGTGGCGTGCGGTTGTGTCTAACACGGGGGCCGGTGGGGGTGCTGGTACTTTGTCCTATTAGGCAGCTGGAGGTTGCACATTTATTATACAGAACTAGAGATTCCCCTAAAGCAGTTTATTCTGAATTGTTTGTGCTGTGAAAAGCTGTCGCCCCCAGCGCAAACACCCGCGCCAAAATACCAGAAAATCCATATTGTATTAACAAGTGAGAAACCGTCTCCCTGGTATATTACTGAGAGCACCGGCTACTAAAGCACCACCGTAGTGATCATACAGGAGAGCAAGAAAAAGAGATCAATCTAATGCAGCTTTTACATTTTTACTGTTTAAGGGACAAGCAGGTATGCTTCTCTCCACCACCTGCTAGGAGTCCAGATGATCTGCCCAGGAGGCTGCCCTAATTTTTTTCTGTCTAACTGAGGAATCCCTGCAGAGGCCATAAAGGATCTCCACCTCCCACCTTACTCCTTGTTTTCAGTTTGTATTTTTAAAATGATTTTGTATTCCAATATTTATGGTATAATACTTTTAAAGGGAAAAACTAGACATAATACTTGATCTATAGCATAATATATTACATGTATATATATATATATATATATATATATATATATATATATATATATATATATATAAATATATATGTCCAAGTCTTACCTGGAAGCTGTGGGAGGATCGTTCTCCCACCTTGGTGGGTGTAAAAGGTGACATTTAGGCATTCTGCAAACATATCAACTATCGCTGTCATGGGTAAACATGCAATTTATCCCACTTGGAAAAGGGGATGGTCATTGGCTTTTGAGCCAAGGGTAGCAGTATTTCTAAAACAGTGCAGTTTGTGACCTGTTCCTGTGCTTCTGTGGTTAAAGTGCACCCTGACTGGACATACGGCACCATTGCGAATAAACGGTTTGGAAACTGCGGAGCACCGGGTGCCATTGATGTCAGAGGTGAACGCCGGCACTGAAGGTGTGTGAGGGCCAACCGACACGCTACAACTGAGCTACTCACCATCCAAACAAACCAGGGGGCTACCAGATGTGTGTCTAAAATGACAGTACAGCCAACCCGTATGGGGCTCTGGACCAAACGGTTGGTCACTGCACCCATGCTAACGAGGGGTCATCCTCAGAAACAGCTTCAAATTGCAAGACAGTACTAAAATTGGACCTCTTCTGGTTGGCAAAGGGTTGCCTTCTCTGATGAGTCACATTTTCTGCCCTCAGAGAACAAACACTCTGCAACCATTGTTAGAAGAACACAAGCTGATGGCGGCAGCGTTATGGTCTGGGGAATGTTTTCTTGGCATTGTCTTGGTCCACTCATACCTCTGGAAGGTACGCTCAACCGATTGGGTAATCTCTCCATCCTTGCAGATTAAGTGCACCTATACATAGTGACTGTCTTCCTTGGAGCGGATGTCACAGGGCCAGAATTGTCCGGGACTGGTTGGAGGAGCACGATGAAGACTTCCAAGTACTTCCCTGGCCTCCAAATTCCCCGGACTGGAACCCAACTGAGCACCTGTGGGACCACCTCGATCGCCATGTTCGTTGTACAGGTCCTCCACCACGCACTCTTCAGCAGCAGTTGGATGCCCTGCAGTCTGCATGGCTCCAGATACCCAGCCAACTTTCCAGCATCTTATTGACTCACTACCATGCCATCTAGCTGCTGTCTGTGCTGCACATGGTGGTTATTCAGGATATGAGCTGGTGGTCATAATAACATGACTGGACCATGTATATAGTATTTTTGTTTATTAAAGGGCACTGCATTTCAAGGGAAAACAAAACTTATTTGTCCAATATGTACCAAACAAACAGTATTAGCAGCTGTGTAAGCCATGGCCATAAAAATTTGGGGCAGAAATTGGAATTTTTAAAGACTCTATTTATAGGTAAAGGAGTCCATTTTGTGTTTGTTACATCACTACCTGAGAGCTGAATCATAAGGGTGTGTGTTGTTATCAGCGGAGGAAGGGATGGGTGAGGAGAGAACAGGCAGAAGCACAGAGACTGTGTTTGATAATCAGATAAGATTACAATTGACACTACGCCCCTTCCCCACCACTGGTCCAGAAGCAGAACCTTGCATCATTCAATGCAACCAAAGCTCTCCAGAAATGTAAACTCCCCTCTATTCCATACACAACTTTCACCAATGTATCATGGATCTCTTAATTAGATCTTTACACTCAAACTTTATAAACATTTTTTTTCTCATTCAGCGGGTTTTTTAATCATTTAATGCAACACTAAACCACTATACAGGTAAGAAGCAATAAATACTGCACTAAATGCTGGCCTATGTCCTTGGTGTGACTGTCTGGTGCCTTCTGACCGTCTCTCAGTCTGACGCCAAAATCCTCTCTCAGAAACTCTACAGTCCTGACAACTGGGATATGGATCCGGTCACTGGGTCCGTGCATTTTGTAATGGATCATGTTATGGTATTCACTAAGGCACAACTTATAGGTCTAGTGTAGAGCTTATACAATAGGGTTCATTTGCTTATTAGGTAACAAATTAGTATTTAAGAAAAATACCAGTGTATATTTTAAAACTTACATTTGAACTTTAGTATTTCAGACTTCAGCAGATGTTCTCCTCTCTACCTTCTATCGTCTAGGTGGTATAGGATCTGCCAAGATGTCTGCATCATATCTGAATTTGTACTATAATACAAGACAAATGTACAGGTCTACAGTTAGATATAATTATGGGAATAGACACTTATTATTATTATTTTTTTATCGTTTATTTGTTACGCGCCAACATATTCCGTAGCGCTATACATAAATTAAGTTACAGGCAATGACAAGTTAAAGATTCATACATTGCAAAGAGTGGATGGCCCTGTCTTTGAGCTTGGAATCCGGTGTCCATAGCGCTTTCCCTAAAGCACTGCGCAGGATTGAAACTCGCAGACTTACAATCTAAAGTTATCATCATAGTTATATATTAATTGAGGGTGAAAAAAGACTTTTAGCCCATCAAGTTCAGTTTTAGATCTTCTCTGATCTGCAATATGTGAATTCATTGTTAATTAATACAGAGGAAGCAAACAATTCCTTCCTGACCCCAGATACTGGAGATCGGACTCCTCCCTGGATCAATACTCTCTCTCTAATTAACCAGGATAACGCTGAATGTTCTTTTTATTTAAAAATATATCCTATGCCTTTTTAAAGTTATTTATCAAATCCGCTGTCACCACCTCCTTTGGTAGAGAATTGCACAGATTAATCGCCCTTATTGTGAAGAACCTTTTCTTTCTTTAAGGTGGAATTTACTTTTTACTTCTAACCTCAAAGGATGTCATCTTGTCACTTGGCACAAAACAGTTCCCCCTAACAAAGCCTTGTATTGACCCTGGATGTATTTATATAAGGTAATCATATCCCCTTGTAGATGCCTTATTTGTAGACAATAAGTATAATTTGGTTAGTCTTTCTTCATAACTTAGCCCCTCCATTCCCCTCATTAGTTTTGTAGCCCTTCTCTGTACTTTTTCCTGTTTGAAATGTCCTTTTTATGAAGTCGTGCCCAAAATTGTCCTCCATATTCCAAATGAGGGCGTACTAGGGATTTGTATAGTACTAGAATTATATTTGCTTCCCTGGCTTCTATACCCTTCTTAATACATGCTAATATTTTATTTGCCTTTGCAGCTGCTGCTTGGCTCTGAGCACTGTTACCTAGGCGGGTCTCCACAAGCACTCCCAAATCCCTTTTTATCATCACCATCTATGAAACCACAAACCACCTTTGACTTCATCAGAGCAGTTTAATTAATACAGGCCCCTCTGTGCCAAATCTACTAAAAGCTGAAGTGTTGGGAACCTTGCCATTCCAATGTTATCTTATGTGGCATATGTATGAAGTCCCAACCCCAAAATGTTATCCCATTTCCATGCATATAAGTCTTTTGAACATTTTTGGGTCGTTTTTAATTCAAATAACTTATTTTTTAGGCAAAAAATAAACTTTTGCAGTGGACCAGATGCACTAAATATGTTGAAGACATTCCTATATAATCCTATTGGACACTTGTGCCGACATTTTACATCTCCAAGAATTCTCCAACACTTTATTACTTAGTTCAAATGGCCCATGCATTACAAAAAAATAGAGGTGTCATGCCCCTTTAAATATAGTAGTGATGTGGTTAAAAATCAATTTCTCCTAAAAAAAATAATTTCTGAACTCGGCTTACATCTTTCAAATGATGTATTGTCCAGAAAAAATGACTGCAATTCTGTGGAAATAGCGGCGACTAAAAAAATAAGATATTTTTTGTTCAGAAATATTACTAACAACAGACAAAAAATAAACAAATGAAAAAACTACCAATATATCACTTGTACTAATATTATATTTGAAGACTAATGTTCCGTGTTTTTAAGCGATTTAGCGCCAGTTCTAGAATCTCTAACTCTATGTATTGTTGGTAAATTATATACTGAGTCTGAACGCTGTGCCAATCCCTCTTAGTTTTTTTAAGTCTGAATAAAATAAATGTTTTTAGTGTCAACCGCTGTTTTTTTTTTTTACAGTGCCCAAAAATGACAAAATTGCAGCCATTTCTTTAACAATACAGTCATTGTGCAGAAAGGCAGGAGACAGAAAATTCTCCCAGAAGTGATTTTTGCTTTGATGACCTCGGCTGCACCTTATCTGCCTCTCTCTGTGTCCTTGTTTGTGGTAGTTTTATATTGAATCTGCCTGTGTCACTGTGCAAGAGCAAAGCTTGTATTAAAGGACCACTGTACATAGAATATATATATATATATATATATATATATATATATATATATATATATATATATATATATATTCATACAGTGCCTTGCAAAAGTATTCACCCCCTTGGCATTTTTCGTGTTTTGTTGGCTCACAACCTGGAATTAACATGGATTGTTTGAGGATTTGCATCATTTAATTTACAGAAGCTCAAATCAGAGTGGGACAGGTTTTGCTCAAGAACATCCCTGTATTTAGCACCATCCATCTTTCCCTCAACTCTGACCAGTTTCCCAGTCACGGCTGCGGAAAAACATCACCACAGCATGATGCTGCCACCACCATGTTTCACTGTGGGGATGGTGTTCTTTGGGTGATGTGATGTGTTGGGTTTGCGCCAGACATAGCGTTTTCTTTGATTGCCGAAAAGTTCAATTTAAGTCTCATCGGACCAGAGAACCTTCCTCCATACATATTGGGAGTATGCCACATGCCTTTTCGCAAACTCAAAACGTGCCATTTTGTTTTTTGCTGAAAGTAATGGCTTTTGTCTGGCCACTCTGCCAAAAAGCACACCTCTATGGAGCGTATGGCTTATTGTCGTCCTATGTACAGATACTCCAGTCTCTGCTGTGGATCTCTGCAGCTCCTCCAGGGTTACCTTAGGTCTCTGTGCTGCCTCTCTGATTAATGCCCTAGTTGCCCGGTCCGTGAGTTTTGGTGGGCGGTCGTCTCTTGGCAGGTTTACTGTTGTGCCATGTTCTTATGGTGGTTATGATAGATTTGATGGTGCTCCTGGGGATCAGCAAAGATTTGGATATTTTTTTATGACTTAACCCTGACTTGTACTCCTCAACAACATTGTCCCTTACTTGTGTAACGGGACCCATCACTGTTTTACCCTGTTTTATGGTTATTATTATGGTTAAAATATGATCCTACTGTTATACTGTATGTATGTTGGTTTATGCTCTGCAGAATATTAGCCCAGACTATTGCAGACCTTGGCATCATAGATAATCCTATTACAGAGACTCCTCATAAGATAAGGAAGTCTATTGCATACAGTGTTTTTATTCTCAGCCATAAGAACAAAGGGAAGGATGATCTAATCCATGTCTGATTGTATCAAAGTTGCCAGGTAGCCTCAGGGAGGTGTGACCCACCTATTGTCCCTCTATGTGTATTGTGTGGCCAACTATGAGGGATGTGTATTGCCTGTGGGAAGAGATGTGTATAAATATTTCTGCACATAACAAATTAAAGTCAGTAGTCTTGAACTCCCAAATTGAGTGTCGTCCAATATGGGAGGTTGGGAATGGTGAAACTGTAGTGCTTCTTGGGTATTTTACCGTATACCAGCGGAGATATTGGATTTGTGTTCCAACTCCGTAACATTTGGTGGAAAGTGGCGGAATTGTTCCCACGGTCAGAAGGACAGCTACAGGAGACACAATTCCGTGGAGTACAAATTGAGGGCAACGCTAGTATCCGTACAGCGCCCCTGGCTACAGCAGGATGGAACCGGCTAGTTTTCGGAAAGCGTTCCATGATGAGGAGGAGGAGGCGGCCACGGACTACAGGGATGCAGACAGAAAGGAACTCATGGAGGAAGACCGGGCAGCGGTTACAGTACCTCTTACAGACAGCCCACAGACTGAGTTTGGAAGAGAACTCCAAAGCAGACTGGCCTTTTTCCCAAGTACGCTTCCCATAAGAACCTTGGAATGGTTAATGACAGATGTCCACAAATATATAATGGAAAAGCAGCGGGCACGGGAGCAGTCCATCTTGGGAGCTGCTAACCCACCTCCCACCATTAACCCCCCCCCCCCAGCACTGCGTCCGGGTGGTGGGAACTACCAAACTCCTCCACGGTACATCAGGAGCCACACGTGTAACCAGCAGGGCCACATGCAGAGAGACTGTCCCAGAAACAGAAACCGCTCCACGTGGAATACTCCAACTAATTCCCCTACCCAGCGACAGGGTGTACCCCAGGGAGCAGAAGGTACCGTCCTTCCTCCCCAGCGACAGTGTGTACCCCAGGGAGCAGAAGGTGTCGTCCTTCCTCCCCAGCGACAGTGTGTACCCCAGGGAGCAGAAGGTGTCGTCCTTCCTCCCCAGCGACAGTGTGTACCCCAGGAGGCCGAAGGTGTCGTCCTTCCCCCCCAGCGGCAGTGTGTACCCCAGGGAGCAGAAGGTGCCGTTCTTCCTCCCCAGCGACAGTGTGTACCCCAGGGAGCAGAAGGTGACGTCCTTCCTCCCCAGCGGCAGTGTGTACCCCAGGGGGCATAAGGTGTCGTCTTTCCCCCCCCAGGGCAGTGTGTACCCCAGGGAGCTGAAGGTGTCATCCTGCCTCCCCAGCGGCAGTGTGTACCCCAGGGGGCCGAAGGTGTCGTCCTCCCCCCCCAGCGGCAGTGTGTACCCCAGTGGGCCGAAGGTGTCGTCTTTCCCCCCCAGAGGCAGTGTGTACCCCAGGGAGCTGAAGGTGTCATTCTTCCTCCCCAGCGGCAGTGTGTACCCCAGGGGGCCGAAGGTGTCGTCCTTCCCCCCCAGCGGCAGTGTGTACCCCAGGGAGCAGAAGGTGCCGTCCTTCCTCCCCAGTGACAGTGTGTACCCCAGGGAGCAGAAGGTGACGTCCTTCCTCCCCAGCAGCAGTGTGTACCCCAGGGGGCCGAATGTGTCGTCCTTCCCCCCCAGCGGCAGTGTGTACCCCAGGGAGCAGAAGGTGTCGTCCTTCCCCCCCAGCGGCAGTGTGTACCCCAGGGAGCAGAAGGGGCCGTCCTTCCTCCCCAGCGACAGTGTGTACCCCAGGGAGCAGAAGGAGCCGTCCTTCCTCACCAGCAACAGTGTGTACCCCAGGGAGCAGAAGGTGCTGTCCTTCCTCCCCAGCGGCAGTGTGTACCCCAGGGGGCCAAAGGTGTCGTCCTTCCCCCCCAGCAGCAGTGTGTACCCCAGGGAGCTGAAGGTGTCATCCTTTCTCCCCAGCGGCAGTGTGTACCCCAGGGGGCCTGAAGGTGTCATCCTTTCCCCCCCCCCCCCCCAGCGGCAGTGTGTATCCCAGGGAGCAGAAGGTGTAGTCCTTCCCCCCCCAGCGGCAGTGTGTACCCCAGGGGACCGAAGGTGTCGTCCTTCCCCCCCAGCGGCAGTGTGAACCCCAGGGAGCTGAAGGTGTCGCCCTCTCCCCCCAGCGACAGCTTACCCTAACAAGGGGAGACACCAATCTCCCAGATGGCGCAGATGGGACCATGGTCTCTGTGCCTGACCTACCGGGATGCTGGACAGCCTGTCCAGATCCCCAACTACCCTCACTGGGACAACCGGAGGAGGGGGTAAGTACAAATTACCCTCCCCAGCTAACTCCTAATGTGGCCCCAGAGTTAACAGAGGAAATGTTAACCCCCACTGGCCCCCACCTTTCCCTGGCTACTGAGCCGGAATATGTCCCAAGTACCCCAGCAGAAGAGCTGACAGCGGGGCAGAGTGCGGTCGGCCTCTGCCCTCCCTTTGTCCCTTGTACAGAGCAGAATGTCCTGCAGGTTATACCAGCAGAAGAGCTGGCATCAGGGCAGAGTGCCGCTGGCCTCTGCCCCTCGAGTCCCCTCAGCGTGTTGCCCCATCACCACAGCGAAATATCCAGGTGCCTGGTTAGACTTCCCCCCAAAGGGGAGATGTGTGACGAAGTGCCTTTTGCCACTTTGTCCTGGAGAGGACTTATTGCCAGCCTCCTGCCCTGTGACTATGGCCCTGGGACATATTGCCCTTTAAAACCAGTATTCGGCCAAACCAGAGTGTATGTCACTCATTCTGGCCCTTTAAATACAGGGGGGTCATTCGGTACTTGCCCTGTAGGAGCGGTGATACCCCAGATAGCTATGCCATGGAGCCCATTCATATAATGAAAGACTATGGGAAAGACTTTTGCTACATGGCAATTGAACTGTGTGAAGAGGATCTGAGCGCAATTCGGTAGTTTTGTGCGCTCAGATCCCAGCTATCTGGGGATATGTGAAATGTGAGTAAATGTGAATTGCAGTAATGCTGATGGGTTGTCAAACTAGAGAATTGACCAACAAATACTTTTGTCTGGACATCCCCAGGCCGATCCGTTGGGATCAGACCGTGTATGCCGGCTTATGGTCACGGGGGAGGTGTGTAACGGAACCCATCACTGTTTTACCCTGTTTTATGGTTATTATTATGGTTAAAATATGATCCTACTGTTATACTGTATGTATGTTGGTTTATGCTCTGCAGAATATTAGCCCAGACTATTGCAGACCTTGGCATCATAGATAATCCTATTACAGAGACTCCTCATAAGATAAGGAAGTCTATTGTATAAAGTGTTTTCATTCTCAGCCATAAGAACAAAGGGAAGGATGATCTAATCCATGTCTGATTGTATCAAAGTTGCCAGGTAGCCTCAGGGAGGTGTGACCCACCTATTGTCCCTCTATGTGTATTGTGTGGCCAACTATGAGGGATGTGTATTGCCTGTGGGAAGAGATGTGTATAAATATTTCTATACACAGTAACATCCATAGACATAGAGTTACATTATACAGCATATGGCTGATAAAGCTCCAGTAATATCTATATGTATATATCCTTTAGTATAGACATGGGCATTGTGCGGCCTGCAAGCCACATCCAAACCTTTGTCTGTCCCTGTCTGGCCCGCTACAGTGGAATACAAATTTGTGTCCGGGACAAAAAAACACTGCCCATTGTAAAAGGGGGCAATTTTTGAGCAGCAGTGTTGTGACTAACTGGGATGGATAGCATTCTGTAGATAATTTTATAAAGCTATAAAATTAATATTGAGCAGAATTAAGTTCAGCCTATGGTTCGGCCCTCCACAACATTCCAAGTTTCTCATGGGCCCCTTTGGGAAATTAATTGCTCACCCCTGCTCTAGTACATTAATGTGTGTGTATATATATTCCATCTTACCACTCCTGTACTGCAGTGACTGTCTGACACTTCCTCTTGCTTTTGTTACTTTAGTTTCAGTCATGCACACTCTAGTGGCCAGTCAATATTACATTTTTTCAGCACAAAACCTATTATTTAAGGGTTTTTAACCTTAAAAAAACAGGCGCCCCTCACAGGGAGGTGCCTGTAGGGACTGCCTAGTTTGCCTAATGGGTAACCCGGCCATGTTTGTAACCCTTTTGTTTGAAAGATTCAGACAGTATTTTTAAATTTTTGTCACAGTCTTCAGTGTTTGAGCAAATCTAATAGCTTGGGCCCTCATTCAATTGCAATTTTGCCAATTGAATAGGGGTCTAAATAAGCACATCACATATATTTTTTAAAGAAGTTTTTAGTTATTAAGCATCTATCCAAAAGCACGGTTTTCACTAACTAAAAACTTCTTGAAAAAATATATATTATGTGCTTATTTAGAGCCGTATTCAATTGGCAAAATCGCAATTGCATGAGGGCCTTGGTATCTAATAGCTTGACATGGATGATGGCTTAGAACTTAAATAAAGAACTTAAATAAACCGGGAAGAAACTAATAAGGCAAGATTTTAATCTGAAGAAATAAAGTTTGATGCATCTTCTAGAGCTCACCATGACACTCTGGTGGAAGTGCATGTGAGAGGAGTGTTGAAATATTTTAAAAGCAGTTGTTGAAAACTACCTGCTTCTCGACCCGTAAGGGGGAGGGGTGTGGTGACAATGTCAATATTATCCAATTATCTAACAAAGTCTGTAAGTCGCTCCCTTTTACTTCCTCCCCACCCCTCGCTCGACTGGTAAAGAACCACACCCTCATGATCCAGCTTTTTCAAGTGATGTAATAATCACAAAATGGATTCCTGCAATCATAGAAAGTTTTCTCAAAATGATTTATGACTTACATAGTGGCTCATGTTAGTTTATTACATAGTTCACAAACAAGTGCCTGTTTCTTGAATTACAATAAAACGTAGTTGTGCCAAAGAGCATATTATTATTATTATTATTATTATTATTAGAAGTAGTAGTATTATCATTAATTAATAATAATAAAAATAATAATAAAAAAAAAAATACCTCTCTATGAAGCTTCTATGTAAATTATGGGGGTGCATGGCTGTGCACAGAGCAGCTTCTGGGGTCACTCACAGAGCGTGGACATTAACAGTCCTTCCCCCACCCCCCACAGTATTTACCTAGAACCCTCCTAGAGTGACTCAGCAGCAAAGGAGGATGTGTCTGCTTGATCAGAGCTGCAAGTGGAGTTACATGGAATAAAAAAAAATGTAATGCTTTAAAAATAAGTAAGTTTAAATTATTTTTAATAATAAGCTCAGTTCTCATTCTTTGACATACATGAGCAGTATGTCTTTTAAAATAAAACTTTCATCTTTCGTAGAGTGATCCTTTAATGCCTGGAGGATATCAGCCGCTTAATTGGTCTGGAGTGACTGTCACATAACATCACACAGATAAAGCCCTCTCCATGTACCGGCTCGCTTTATCCTGTCCAAACTTATTTTACTGAGAACCTTGACCTTTATATTTTGTATTTTATCCTTAACAGGTGCTTTATCTTTGAATATCATCCTGAAGTTATCTATTTGCACAGGAGCCTGAAGGAATTCAATATTAAGATATAGATTTCCAAGGCAGGTTACGCTAATAGGCTCTCTAGTCTGCCCATTTTTGTTTAAAGGTTTCTCGCATGGATTTAAAAAAAAATCAAATTTTCAACATATTTTTTTTGCATGCGAATTAAAAGACGTATAGTATAGAAAATACCCCTGCAAATTGTCTCATTCCAAAACTGGCAAATTGTCTCATTGTCTGGTTCCAAAAACTGGCAAATGAGTCAATACCCTATCTATTCTCGTTAACGAACTTAATATTGTATGTTCTTTTTAATCGAAAATCCAACCGCCTTTTAAGTTATCTATCATATCTGCTGTCACAACCTTGTTTAGTAGTTAGTTCCACAGACTGGCAGTCTTTTCTGTGAATAACTCTTATCTTTCTTTAAGGTAAAATCTTTTTTCTTCTAACATAGTTACATAGTTACATAGGGCCTCATTCTATTAGCGGCCGTAGGAGATGCGGGGCCGCAAGGACCGGCCGCAAGCTATTCGGCTATTCTATTCCCTTACGGCCGGGGGCTCCGGCAGGCTTGCGGCCGGTGCCTTGCTATCTCTTGCAGCCGCTCGCGCCGGAGGAAAGCCTTTGATCTAAAACGGCTGCAAGAGTTTCGGCCGTAAGAAATTCCTATTTGCAATTCAATTGCTCCGGGAACCCTCTCTGCAAGGCTAAAAACGAGCCGCAGTTACTTGCAGGAAAGAGGTCTCGCTAGCACCAATTAAGCACATAAAATAGCTCAAATAAAGCCATCCTGCACTTTGAGAAGACTATAAAGGGATTTTAGGTGTTAGAAAAAATAGCTCATAATTTCCCTATACTCAAATCCGTAAAATATTTTATTTTTAATATCCGTAAAATATCCATGTAAAAAGTCCCGAGGGCTTGGAGCACCTCAGACACGCCCACGCCGCAGCCGGAAAATAAACAGTTAATTTGAACTCGGGTTTGGGCAGATGTGCAAGCTTGAGAGTGGGTTCCTTTTAATCCTCATGTCCCCCAATATGATCCCTAGCATTTACAGAGCTGTACAGTGCAGGCTTGAATTTATTTTTGCGTTTTTAGATTTCAGAGCTTACGGCCGGTTTCAAGATATGCGGCCGGCCGTAAAAGGAGATCCTTGCGGGGCCGTATAATAGAATCGCGAGTTAACAGAACCCCCGCAAGGAATCGCAGCCTTACGGCCGATTTACGGACGGTAATAGAATGAGGCCCATAGTAATTAAGGTTGAAAAAAGACTTTCAGTCCATCAAGTTCAACCTGTTAAGATCTCCTCTGATCTGCAATATGCGGATTAGTTATTAATTAAATTATTGATTAAATAATTATTAATAGTATAGTATTGGAGGATGAATAAAGAGTTAGTCCATCAAGTTCAACCTTTTTAGATCTCTATTGATCTTTTTAATGTGGACTATTTATTATTATTGTTAATTGTTAATTGATCCAGAGGAAGGCAAACAGGAAAAAAAAAACATTAAAACTTTGCCAATTGTCTCATAAGGGGAAAAAAAGCAAAATTCCTTCCTGACCCCAGAAACTGGCGATCAAATTTCTCCCTGGATCAATATTCCTTGCTAGTTATCTAGGATAGCCTTGAATGCTCTCTTTATTCAAAAATATATCTAACCCCTTTTTGAAGTTGTCTATCGAATTCGCTGTCACCACCTCCTTTGGTAGAGAATTCCACAGTTTAACCACCCTAACTGTGAAGAACCCTTTTCTTTGTTTAAAATGAAATCTTTTTTCCTCTAACCTCAACGGATGTCCTCTTGTCAGTTGAAAATCTCTTGCTACAAAAAGTTCACTTGACAAGGCCTTATATTGACCCTGGATGTATTTATATAAGGTAATCATATCTCCTCTTAGACGCCTTTTTTCTAGCGAAAATAAGTTTAATTTTGCTAGTCTTTCTTCATAACTTAGCCCCTCCATTCCCCTTATTAGTTTTGTTGCCCTCCTCTGTACTTTTTCCAGCTCTAAAATGTCTTTTTTATGAGGTGGTGCCCAAAATTGTACTCCATATCAAGAGGGGGGGGGGGGGGACCTCTTTTCAACTGCAAGCTTTTGGCACAAAACGTTCACCTGACAAAGCCTTGTATTGACCATGGATGTGTTTATATAAGTTAATCGTATCCCCTCTTGGACGCCTATTTCTACAGAAAATATGTTTAGCTTGGTTAGTCTTTTTTCATAACTTAGCCCCTCCATTCCCCTTATTAATTTTGCTGTACCTAGAGATCCAATCGCCATGTCCCTGTAACTGACTACCGACCCCAAAATCTCCCTACAAAGCCTTTGCCAGGTTTCAGGACACCAAATTGGCTACCAGTGGGTTTCTGCAGAACTTTGAACTATAGTTAAGGATGGATTGAGTGGAAACAGAGGATTGGGTCAGGCTTCTGGTGGGACTGGTGAGTGGGCAAGCCAGTGTCAGGCGATTCCACAGGACATGGCTGAGGTTTATGAGCAGATGAAGAGAGCATTACACGCCCCTAAGCATTACCGAAATCAGTTCGAGATCGGACTTGTGGGAGCCAGGAGTCCTTTGCTGAGCTTACTTGGAAGCAAAGGCTAGTGAAAAGGCTACCAAGTATAGTCCAATGAAGATGTTGTGCCAGAGCAGCTACTATAATTGTGCACTCCAGCCATAAGAGCCTGGGTCCAGGACCAGAAACTTGCCACAGCAGAAGAGGACTGTTGTTTGGTAGAACACTACATGGAGACCAGGTGGAGGAATGGGTGCCTATCCAGCAAGTGGCGGGCATCTAGTTGGGTCAACCTGGTCAATGCTACCCAGCCCCACCAAAAGGTTCGACCTACCGAGCCACTGACCTCTCAACTTTTGGTAACTAGCACCCAGTAGAGAAGAAGCTCATCAGGAGGTCAGATGCTTTGGGAGTCAACACCACCCATATGTTCACCTTGGATGAGCAACAGCAGATTCAGAGGTTGATCCATGTGAATATGCTGAAGCCATACCAGAGCCAGCAGTCCAAAGTAATGGCCATATGCCTGATAGAGGGGATAGATCCTGCGGATGAGGTAATAACTGACATACTTCCCCTGCTGACCCCTCCCCTCTGACCTTGATCCCAACTGACTTACCTCCTGAACAAAGAGAGCAACTTGAGTAAAGGCAAGCATTATTCTCAACACCGACCAGGAAGGACAGACCTATTGGTCCATGAAATCCTTACCCATGGTAACGCCACACTTTGTTAGTGTTAGGGGATATTAAGCCACCCTTTAGTCATTGGACGTCCCCTGTGGTGTTGTTCCCAGATCATCCAGTTCTGTGGAGACTATAGGAGGCTGAAGGACAAAACGTGACCAATGCCTACCCAAGCCCTGGGTAAATAAGTTACTAGATAGTCTATGACGGTGACCTATGTGACTACTCTGGACTTGGCGTAGGGCTACTGGCAGACTCCCTTGCTGAATCAGCTGGTGAGAATGTGGTCTTGACCACTCCATTTGGACTATACCAGTTCTTTGGTGCTGCACTCTTACTCAGACTCAGCTTTTGCCGATATCCATCCATTATTAAATCAATGAGAGAAGATGGCTTTGTATACCAGGAAGGTGCTAAATTTTCAGACATAATGTTTACCATCAACGCAATGATCTCCATTTGCTGGAGACTTGTTCTGTTCCCTTGGTAAAGATTGTTTGTTATTGGGGCAGCATATGGATGATTGTCTAGCCTCTTATCATACCTTATTGTTCTTAAAACCCTTTAGATTGTTCTTAAAACCCAAAATCCCCACACTCCCCTTACTGACCTTATCAGCGTGGAGACAAATACTGAGATTGAGGCAGATACTTCAATATTTGAAAATAAATATTACATTTTGTTATTATAAAGTATTAAATAAGAATTGTATTTATGATACATGCATAATTAAAATAAGTTGCCTCTCTTGCTTTAATTCTGGTAACCATTTATAAAGCCTGAATGGACATATATCATAGTTTTTATTGGATGCAAAAAAAAAAAGGTTTAAAACTGCAATAGTTGACTTTTATATATGTATTTTACTCTGTCATATATCTCACTTATATTGTCACATAAAATTGTACAGTCACAATGTTCTTGGATGGCAGTGTAATAAAGTATTAAATTAACTCCTGGCTCACCTCTCCTCCTCCTCTAGTGACCCAGGAACTTTGGGCAATGTAAATCAGTGTTAGCCCTGGGACTCCTGATCAGTTACTGAAGATTTAACCAACAAAATAGTAAAATTAAAATCTACAATGAAAATAATTTTTATAGGAGGAGATGAAAGGAGAAGAAGTGAAGGACAAAGACTGCTGCAAAACCTGGAGAATAAAGGGGCTGTTAGATTAAAGTGGCTGAGGTTTAGTAGCGCCCTCTTGTGGCCAGTATATGTACCTCGCAAACAGGTCAATCTAGCCCTAAGAAATCCCAATAATTATATTAAAAAGTTTTGTTCTGAAACGTATTTTATTGGAGAGAGTTTAATAAAAATATTTTAATATAGATGGAAAAATGCTTTGGTCGGTAATGCTGAAATAGTATATATATATATATATGTGTGTGTGTGTGTATATGGATGGATGGATAGATAGATAGATAGATAGATAGATAGATAGATAGATAGATAGATAGATAGATAGATAGATAGTGCTGTACATATCTTTATATAGATAGATTTAGAAAATAAAAAAATATGTATGTATTTTGGTGTGTGTAAATATCTCTCACTCTATCTCTCAATCTATCTCTGTATATGTCTATCTATCTCCGTCTATCTACCTACCAATCAATCTACCTACCAATCAATCTATCTATCTATCTATATGTCTATCTATCTATCTATCTATCTATCTATATGTCTATCTATCTATCTATCTCTCTATCTATCAATCTCTATCTATCTATCGATCTATCTGTCTATCTATCTATCTATAGATCTATCTATCTATCTATCTCTCTGTCTATCTCTCTATCTGTCTGTCTATCTATCTGTCTATCTCTATCTGTCTATCTATCTATATCTATCTATCTATCTATCTATCTCTATATTTTTATATATATATCTGTCTGTCTATCTATCTATCTATCTATTTATCTATCTATCTATCTATCTATCTATCGATCTATCTGTCTATCTATCTATCTATAGATCTATCTATCTATCTATTTATCTATCTATCTCTCTATCTGTCTGTCTATCTATCTGTCTATCTCTATCTGTCTATCTATCTATATCTATATATTTATATATATCTGTCTATCTATTTATCTATCTGTCTATCTATCTATCATTCTTTCTATTTATCTATCTATCTCTCTATCTGTCTGTCTGTCTATCTATCTAGCACTAAGATATTAATATATATTTTCTGGCATATGACTATCCCAATGACATTTAGTAGGACTGGGCCAGGTGTAGGACCCCACTGCGTTTCTGCCCCCATTACCCTGCTATGGAGGAGATGCTTAGATAGAATACATGGAATAGGCAGAGAGGGCAGGCACCAGTGACAGACATTGTGTCTTCATGGTCAGACCCAGCAGCTTGTGGCCAGCTGTAATATAAGGTGTAGCAGCAGTCATGCTTATCAGGCATCACAAGCCTGGCCTTGTATTGTTTTAGTGCAGAGTAGGATGATAGGACTGGCGCCTGGGAGGGGGACCAGACATACAGCCAGAAATACCCATTCATTAGCAAAAGCCCTAAAATGGAAAGTGATAGGTAACCTGGGCAGGAGTGGCATAACCTGCCATGCACAGGCAGACAAGGCTCAATGTGGCCACAACATTATATCTGGACCTGGAAAGTTCTGCTTTTATTCAAGTTATATTTTGGTCATATTTCTAAAATCCCATCATTATCTTACTCAAATCACAAGTCCTCTCCAAACACATAAACTCACACACATATATATATATATATATATATATATATATATATATATATATATATATATATATATATATATATATATATATATGAAATTAGTTACATATTGTGCTTTATTATATATTGCAGTGTGCATTATGTTATATATTGTACTATCTACAAATTACATTAGGTATTTATATATATATATATATATATATATATATATATATCCTATTTCAGGCTATACAAATGTTGTGCATAATTGATAGTAGTTTGAGACAGTTTAAGTATGTGGTAGGAATATTTTTGGAGGAATATCTCTCTCTAGTAACTGTAATAGCATAAGTGGGGCTGCTGAGGTCATTAATCAGAGTATTATTTCCAACACTCCCCATGGCTACATATTACATAGTAATTGCGGCTGAAAAAAAACTTTAAGTCCATCAAGTTCAACCTTTTAAGATATATATATGTTATTCCAGATGATTTAAGTAAAAATTTAAATAAATGCATTTGAGATTCTAATAAATGTGTTATTGGTAAAAAAAAAAAAAAAAAAAAACTGTTTGTATAAGAAGTAGATCATTTAGCTGGGAGCTGGTAAGTGTTGTCTTGTCTCACTGTGACTTTAGGTTATTAGACTAGGCATCTGTATAATGTGTTACACACACATATATATATATATATATATATATATATATATATATATATATATATATATATATATATATGTGTGTGTGTATGTATCTGTGTGTGTATGTATATGTGTATATATATATATATATATATATATATATATATATATGTTTGTATGTATATATATATATATATATATAAATATATATATATATATATACACACACATATATATATATATATATATGCACATATACATACAGACACATACACACACACATATATATATATATATATATATATATATATATATATATATACAGACACACACACACATATATATATATATATATATATACAGACACACACACACATATATATATATATATATACAGACACACACACACATATATATATATATATATATACAGACACACACACACACATATATATATATATATATATATATATATATATATATACACACACACATATATATATATATACAGACACACACATATACACACACACTGTGCTTATCTGGCATCAGTGGGCTCTGCATCAGCATCTCATTAACAACTAATGGTGTCATAGAAAGTGCTCTGATGCCTGGAACTGATCTGTGTCTTATAACTATTGTTTGGGAAGCTTTGAGGAGACATTAGTCACTTTCACTGTGTCTGGAGAGGAGCAGCTGAGTAACAGCACCAAAAGTACATTGTCTTATATACTGTACTATGTAGGAGTTATATACTGTACATGAACTAATATATTGTACTATAACCATGTAGATTATCTTATACACCTTACTAAGTGAGGTATACACTGTATATTATCCAATATACTGTAATGCATATTAATTAAATGCTGGATATTAATGTATATACTGTGCTATAGTTTAGCTATATTGTGTTTGTTATCTACTGTACAATATATATATATGAATTATATACTGTATATTAAGTTATATACTACATTATAAATGAGTTGTATACTGTGTAGATTTTTTATATACTGTTATAAGTCAGTTATATACTGTACACAGTCATATATACTGAACTATATATGAGTTATATGCTGAACATCACCTTATATACTGTGATATGAGTTATTATTTTATATTATTTTACATATTGCACTGTATGAGCCATATTAAGTGCAATACCTACGAGTTATGTACTGTACTTTATTATATACACTGCACCATATTACTTAAATAGTGTACATTATTATACAAGATGTACTATGTACCTATATACAGTACATTATCTTATATATTGTATTATATGAATTATATACTGTGCATTATCTAAAATACTGCACTATAACATATTATATTACTATACTTTACATTAAGTTATGTACTATATGAGTAATATATTGAATATAATTTTATAGACTGTACTATTTGAGTTATATACTGTACATTATCTCACATACTTCAGTTACACCATGTGTAATATCTTATGTACTATACTACATCAGCTGTATATCTGTATATATGTATATGATATATTGTCTGTGATACATTATGTACATTGTCTAATATACTTACAGTATATGTTACATAGTGTATATTATCTCATATACTGCTCCATTTGTTACATGCCTTATGTAGTACACTGTGTGTATTATATATGATACAATGTACATTATATGGTGTGTGGTGTGTGGACTTTGTTCCCACTTGTAGACCCACAGATTGTGTGATATTCCTGCAGGTGGTGGGTTATTCACAGATCTATATCTTACAGTATTTTCCTGTGTTTTTGTGCAAAGACAATAATTCATGTTTTTAAAAATAGAGAAGAATAAATTGCTGCAGCTCTCATGATGTGCAATAAGGGAGATCTGGGTGTGGAGAATACCCTGGCATAGCACTCAGTCAAATGTGTTTTATAAAAAAATGGACAGTTTATGATGAAGATAGTGAATCCTATCTTTTTTCAGTGATTGACAACATTTAGTGTCAGACCCAGAGAAGCAGATGTGAGGTGGGCCATTTACTGGCTCTTATCAGTAGGGTTTTGTTCTGATTGAGTCACTTATAAAGAGATAAGACTGAGGTATAGTGTTACAGCCTATGTGTGTGAGAGGCAGAGCATCTGCTGGAAGTATATCTAATGTACATACACAGAGGTGGGGGATATCTCCTCTGGGCCTGCAGTATCTCATTGGATGTAAGATCCCAGCCCCAGGTACTTGCAGGTTCTGCTGCCCACTGGGCCTGGCATCAGTATGTGCTCTGCATCCTGCACTCTAACCCTCTACCTCTCCAGGTACTGCACTCTAACCCTCTACCTCTCCAGGTGCTCTACTCTAACTTTCCTGGTGTTGTAATCTAGGACTGAGCCCATTTCCTCTCCTGGTACTGTACTCTGAACCTTGTACCTCTCTCGTTGTCCTCTGTTGTAGTACTGAGCAGTTTATCTCCCCTCTTACTGCACTCTGATCCTTTACCTTGCCTGGTGCTTCGCTGTAGTACTCTACATCTGCAGGTGCTGTACTATTTGTGCTCTGCTGTAGTATTGAGGCCTCTACCTCTCCTGGTGCTGCACTCTGATCCTCTACCTCTGGTGCTGCACTCTGATCCTCTACCTCTCCTGGTGCTGCACTCTAATTCTCTACCTCTGGTGCTGCACTCTGATCCTCTACCTCTGGTGCTGCACTCTGATCCTATCCTTTGCCTCGTGCCCTAGTGTAGTACTCTACCACTCCTTATGATGTCCTCTATCTCTCCTGATACTGCACTCTGATCCTCTATCTCTCCTGGTGTTATACTGTAGCACTGAGTCCTCTATCTCTCCTGATACTGCACTCTGATCCTCTATCTCTCCTGGTGCTGCACTCTGATCCTCTCCCTCTGGTGCTGCACTCTGATCCTATCCTTTGCCTCATGCCCTAGTGTAGTACTCTACCACTCCTTATGATGTCCTCTATCACTCCTGGTGCTGCACTCTGATCCTCTATCTCTCCTGATACTGCACTCTGATCCTCTACCTCTCCTGGTGCTGCACTCTAATTCTCTACCTCTGGTGCTGCACTCTGATCCTCTACCTCTGGTGCTGCACTCTGATCCTATCCTTTGCCTCATGCCCTAGTGTAGTACTCTACCACTCCTTATGATGTCCTCTATCACTCCTGGTGCTGCACTCTGATCCTCTATCTCTCCAGATACTGCACTCTGATCCTCTATTTCTCCTGGTGTTACACTGTGGCACTGAGTCCTCTATCTCTCCTGATACTGCACTCTGATCCTCTATCTCTCCTGGTGTTAGACTGTGGCACTGTCCTCTATCTCTCCTGATACTGCACTCTGATCCTCTATCTCTCCTGGTGTTACACTGTAGCACTGAGCCCTCTATCTCTCCTGATACTGCACTCTGATCCTCTATCTCTCCTGGTGTTACACTGTGGCACTGTCCTCTATCTCTCCTGATACTGCACTCTGATCCTCTATCACTCCTGGTGTTATACTGTAGCATTGAGTCCTCTATCTCTCCTGCTACTGCACTCTGATCCTCTATCTCTCCTGGTGTTACACTGTAGCACTGAGTCCTCTATCTCTCCTGATACTGCACTCTGATCCTCTATCTCTCCTGGTGTTACACTGTAGCACTGATCCTCTATCTCTCCTGATACTGCACTCTGATCCTCTATCTCTCCTGGTGTTACACTGTATTACTGAGTCCTCTATCTCTCCTGATACTGCACTCTGATCCTCTATCTCTCCTGATACTGCACTCTGATCCTATATGTTTACTGACACTGCACTGTGATCCTCTACCTCTCCTGGTGCTACACTGTAGCACTGAGTCCTCTATCTCTCCTGATACTGCACTCTGATCCTCTATCTCTCTTGATACTGCACTCTGATCCTATATGTTTACTGACACTGCACTGTGATCCTCTACCTCTCCTGGTGCTACACTGTAGCACTGAGCCCTCTATCTCTCCTGATACTGCACTCTGATCCTCTACCTCTCCTGATGTTACACTGTATTACTGAGTCCTCTATCTCTCCTGATACTGCACTCTGATCCTCTACCTCTCCTGGTGTTACACTGTAGCACTGAGTCCTCTATCTCTCCTGATAATGCACTCTGATCCTCTATCTCTGCTGATACTGCACTCTGATCGTCTATCTCTCCTGATACTGCACTCTGACCCTCTATCTCTCCTGATACTGCACTCTGACCCTCTACCTCTCCTGATACTGCACTCTGATCCTCTACCTCTCCTGATACTGCACTCTGATCCTCTATCTCTCCTGGTGTTACACTGTAGCACTGAGCCCTCTACCTCTCCTGATACTGCACTCTGATCCTCTATCTCTCCTGATACTGCACTCTGATCCTCTATCTCTCCTGGTGTTACACTGCAGCACTGAGCCCTCTTACTCTCCTGATACTGCACTCTGATCCTCTACCTCTCCTGGTGTTACACTGTATTACTGAGTCCTCTATCTCTCCTGATACTGCACTCTGATCCTCTATCTCTTCTGGTGTTACACTGAAGCACTGAGCCCTCTATCACTCCTAATGTTGCACTCTGATCCTCTATCTCTCCTGATACTGCACTCTGATCCTCTACCTCTCCTGGTGTTACACTGTAGCACTGATCCTCTATCTCTCCTGATACTGCACTCTGATCCTCTACCTCTCCTGGTGTTACACTGTAGCACTGAATCCTCTATCTCTCCTGATACTGCACTCTGATCCTCTATCTCTCCTGATACTGCACTCTGATCCTCTACCTCTCCTGGTGTTACACTGTAGCACTGATCCTCTATCTCTCCTGATACTGCACTCTGATCCTCTATCTCTCCTGGTGTTACACTGTAGCACTGAGTCCTCTATCTCTCCTGATACTGCACTCTGATCCTCTACCTCTCCTGATACTGCACTCTGATCCTCTATCTCTCCTCGTGTTACACTGTAGCACTGAGTCCTCAATCTCTCCAGATACTGCACTCTGATCCTCTACCTCTCCTGATACTGCACTCTGATCCTCTATCTCTCCTGGTGTTACACTGTAGCACTGAGTCCTCTATCTCTCCTGATACTGCACTCTGATCCTCTACCTCTCCTGATACTGCACTCTGATCCTCTACCTCTCCTGATACTGCACTCTGATCCTCTACCTCTCCTGGTGTTACACTGTAGTACTGAGCCCTCTATCTCTCCTGATACTGCAATCTGATCCTCTATCTCTCCTCGTGTTACACTGTAGTACTGAGCCCTCTATCTCTCCTGATACTGCAATCTGATCCTCTACCTCTCCTGGTGTTACACTGTAGTACTGAGTCCTCTATCTCTCCTGATACTGCAATCTGATCCTCTATCTCTCCTCGTGTTATACTGTAGCACTGAGTCCTCTATCTCTCCTGCTACTGCACTCTGATCCTCTATCTCTCCTGCTACTGCACTCTGATCCTCTATCTCTCCTGATACTGCACTCTGATCCTCTATCTCTCCTGGTGTTACACTGTAGCACTGAGTCCTCTATCTCTCCTGATACTGCACTCTGATCCTCTATCTCTCCTGGTGTTACACTGTAGCACTGAGTCCTCTATCTCTCCTGATACTGCACTCTGATCCTCTACCTCTCCTGATACTGCACTCTGATCCTCTATCTCTCCTGGTGTTACACTGTAGCACTGAGCCCTCTATCTCTCCTGATACTGCACTCTGATCCTCTATCTCTCCTGGTGTTACACTGTAGCACTGAGCCCTCTATCTCTCCTGATACTGCACTCTGATCCTCTATCTCTCCTGGTGATACACTGTAGCACTGAGCCCTCTATCACTCCTGATACTGCACTCTGATCCTCTACCTCTCCTGGTGTTACACTGTAGCACTGAGTCCTCTATCTCTCCTGATACTGCACTCTGATCCTCTACCTCTCCTGATACTGCACTCTGATCCTCTATCTCTTCTGGTGTTACACTGAAGCACTGAGCCCTCTATCACTCCTAATGTTGCACTCTGATCCTCTATCTCTCCTGATACTGCACTCTGATCCTCTACCTCTCCTGGTGTTACACTGTAGCACTGAGTCCTCTATCTCTCATGATACTGCACTCTGATCCCCTACCTCTCCTGATACTGCACTCTGATCCTCTACCTCTCCTGGTGTTACACTGTAGCACTGAATCCTCTATCTCTCATGATACTGCACTCTGATCCCCTGTCTCTCCAGATACTGCACTCTGATCCTCTATCTCTCCTGTGTTATACTGTAGCACTGAGTCCTCTATCTCTTCTGATACTGCACTCTGATCCTCTACCTCTCCTGGTGTTACACTGTAGCACTGAGTCCTCTATCTCTCCTGATACTGCACTCTGATCCTCTATCTCTCCTGATACTGCACTCTGATCCTCTATCTCTCCTGATACTGCACTCTGATCCTCTACCTCTCCTGGTGTTACACTGTAGCACTGAGTCCTCTATCTCTCCTGATACTGCACTCTGATCCTCTATCTCTCCTGATACTGCACTCTGATCCTCTATCTCTCCTGGTGTTACACTGTAGCACTGAGTCTGGTCCTCTATCTCTCCTGGTGTTACACTGTAGCACTGAGTCCTCTATCTCTCCTGATACTGCACTCTGATCCTCTACCTCTCCTGGTGTTACACTGTAGAACTGAGTCCTCTATCTCTCCTGATACTGCACTCTGATCCTCTACCTCTCCTGGTGTTACACTGTAGCACTGAGTCCTCTATCTCTCCTGATACTGCACTCTGATCCTCTATCTCTCCTGGTGTTACACTGTAGCACTGAGTCCTCTATCTCTCCTGATACTGCACTCTGATCCTCTATCTCTCCTGATACTGCACTCTGATCCTCTATCTCTCCTGATACTGCACTCTGATCCTCTACCTCTCCTGGTGTTACACTGTAGCACTGAGTCTGGTCCTCTATCTCTCCTGGTGTTACACTGTAGCACTGAGTCCTCTATCTCTCCTGATACTGCACTCTGATCCTCTATCTCTCCTGATACTGCACTCTGATCCTCTATCTCTCCTGGTGTTACACTGTAGCACTGAGTCTGGTCCTCTATCTCTCCTGGTGTTACACTGTAGCACTGAGTCCTCTATCTCTCCTGATACTGCACTCTGATCCTCTACCTCTCCTGGTGTTACACTGTAGAACTGAGTCCTCTATCTCTCCTGATACTGCACTCTGATCCTCTACCTCTCCTGGTGTTACACTGTAGAACTGAGTCCTCTATCTCTCCTGATACTGCACTCTGATCCTCTACCTCTCCTGGTGTTACACTGTAGCACTGAGCCCTCTATCTCTCCTGATACTGCACTCTGATCCTCTATCTCTCCTGGTGTTACACTGTAGCACTGAGCCCTCTATCTCTCCTGATACTGCACTCTGATCCTCTATCTCTCCTGGTGTTACACTGTAGCACTGAGCCCTCTATCTCTCCTGATACTGCACTCTGATCCTCTACCTCTCCTGGTGTTACACTGTAGCACTGAGTCCTCTATCTCTCCTGATACTGCACTCTGATCCTCTATCTCTCCTGGTGTTACACTGTAGCACTGAGTCTGGTCCTCTATCTCTCCTGGTGTTACACTGTAGCACTGAGCCCTCTACCTCTCCTGATACTGCACTCTGATCCTCTATCTCTCCTGATACTGCACTCTGATCCTCTATCTCTCCTGGTGTTACACTGCAGCACTGAGCCCTCTTACTCTCCTGATACTGCACTCTGATCCTCTACCTCTCCTGGTGTTACACTGTATTACTGAGTCCTCTATCTCTCCTGATACTGCACTCTGATCCTCTATCTCTTCTGGTGTTACACTGAAGCACTGAGCCCTCTATCACTCCTAATGTTGCACTCTGATCCTCTATCTCTCCTGATACTGCACTCTGATCCTCTACCTCTCCTGGTGTTACACTGTAGCACTGATCCTCTATCTCTCCTGATACTGCACTCTGATCCTCTACCTCTCCTGGTGTTACACTGTAGCACTGAATCCTCTATCTCTCCTGATACTGCACTCTGATCCTCTATCTCTCCTGATACTGCACTCTGATCCTCTACCTCTCCTGGTGTTACACTGTAGCACTGATCCTCTATCTCTCCCGATACTGCACTCTGATCCTCTATCTCTCCTGGTGTTACACTGTAGCACTGAGTCCTCTATCTCTCCTGATACTGCACTCTGATCCTCTACCTCTCCTGATACTGCACTCTGATCCTCTATCTCTCCTCGTGTTACACTGTAGCACTGAGTCCTCAATCTCTCCAGATACTGCACTCTGATCCTCTACCTCTCCTGATACTGCACTCTGATCCTCTATCTCTCCTGGTGTTACACTGTAGCACTGAGTCCTCTATCTCTCCTGATACTGCACTCTGATCCTCTACCTCTCCTGATACTGCACTCTGATCCTCTACCTCTCCTGATACTGCACTCTGATCCTCTACCTCTCCTGGTGTTACACTGTAGTACTGAGCCCTCTATCTCTCCTGATACTGCAATCTGATCCTCTATCTCTCCTCGTGTTACACTGTAGTACTGAGCCCTCTATCTCTCCTGATACTGCAATCTGATCCTCTACCTCTCCTGGTGTTACACTGTAGTACTGAGTCCTCTATCTCTCCTGATACTGCAATCTGATCCTCTATCTCTCCTCGTGTTATACTGTAGCACTGAGTCCTCTATCTCTCCTGCTACTGCACTCTGATCCTCTATCTCTCCTGCTACTGCACTCTGATCCTCTATCTCTCCTGATACTGCACTCTGATCCTCTATCTCTCCTGGTGTTACACTGTAGCACTGAGTCCTCTATCTCTCCTGATACTGCACTCTGATCCTCTATCTCTCCTGGTGTTACACTGTAGCACTGAGTCCTCTATCTCTCCTGATACTGCACTCTGATCCTCTACCTCTCCTGATACTGCACTCTGATCCTCTATCTCTCCTGGTGTTACACTGTAGCACTGAGCCCTCTATCTCTCCTGATACTGCACTCTGATCCTCTATCTCTCCTGGTGTTACACTGTAGCACTGAGCCCTCTATCTCTCCTGATACTGCACTCTGATCCTCTATCTCTCCTGGTGATACACTGTAGCACTGAGCCCTCTATCACTCCTGATACTGCACTCTGATCCTCTACCTCTCCTGGTGTTACACTGTAGCACTGAGTCCTCTATCTCTCCTGATACTGCACTCTGATCCTCTACCTCTCCTGATACTGCACTCTGATCCTCTATCTCTTCTGGTGTTACACTGAAGCACTGAGCCCTCTATCACTCCTAATGTTGCACTCTGATCCTCTATCTCTCCTGATACTGCACTCTGATCCTCTACCTCTCCTGGTGTTACACTGTAGCACTGAGTCCTCTATCTCTCATGATACTGCACTCTGATCCCCTACCTCTCCTGATACTGCACTCTGATCCTCTACCTCTCCTGGTGTTACACTGTAGCACTGAATCCTCTATCTCTCATGATACTGCACTCTGATCCCCTGTCTCTCCAGATACTGCACTCTGATCCTCTATCTCTCCTGTGTTATACTGTAGCACTGAGTCCTCTATCTCTTCTGATACTGCACTCTGATCCTCTACCTCTCCTGGTGTTATACTGTAGCACTGAGTCCTCTATCTCTCCTGATACTGCACTCTGATCCTCTATCTCTCCTGATACTGCACTCTGATCCTCTATCTCTCCTGATACTGCACTCTGATCCTCTACCTCTCCTGGTGTTACACTGTAGCACTGAGTCCTCTATCTCTCCTGATACTGCACTCTGATCCTCTATCTCTCCTGATACTGCACTCTGATCCTCTATCTCTCCTGGTGTTACACTGTAGCACTGAGTCTGGTCCTCTATCTCTCCTGGTGTTACACTGTAGCACTGAGTCCTCTATCTCTCCTGATACTGCACTCTGATCCTCTACCTCTCCTGGTGTTACACTGTAGAACTGAGTCCTCTATCTCTCCTGATACTGCACTCTGATCCTCTACCTCTCCTGGTGTTACACTGTAGCACTGAGCCCTCTATCTCTCCTGATACTGCACTCTGATCCTCTATCTCTCCTGGTGTTACACTGTAGCACTGAGTCCTCTATCTCTCCTGATACTGCACTCTGATCCTCTATCTCTCCTGATACTGCACTCTGATCCTCTATCTCTCCTGATACTGCACTCTGATCCTCTACCTCTCCTGGTGTTACACTGTAGCACTGAGTCTGGTCCTCTATCTCTCCTGGTGTTACACTGTAGCACTGAGTCCTCTATCTCTCCTGATACTGCACTCTGATCCTCTATCTCTCCTGATACTGCATTCTGATCCTCTATCTCTCCTGGTGTTACACTGTAGCACTGAGTCTGGTCCTCTATCTCTCCTGGTGTTACACTGTAGCACTGAGTCCTCTATCTCTCCTGATACTGCACTCTGATCCTCTACCTCTCCTGGTGTTACACTGTAGAACTGAGTCCTCTATCTCTCCTGATACTGCACTCTGATCCTCTACCTCTCCTGGTGTTACACTGTAGAACTGAGTCCTCTATCTCTCCTGATACTGCACTCTGATCCTCTACCTCTCCTGGTGTTACACTGTAGCACTGAGCCCTCTATCTCTCCTGATACTGCACTCTGATCCTCTATCTCTCCTGGTGTTACACTGTAGCACTGAGCCCTCTATCTCTCCTGATACTGCACTCTGATCCTCTATCTCTCCTGGTGTTACACTGTAGCACTGAGCCCTCTATCTCTCCTGATACTGCACTCTGATCCTCTACCTCTCCTGGTGTTACACTGTAGCACTGAGTCCTCTATCTCTCCTGATACTGCACTCTGATCCTCTATCTCTCCTGGTGTTACACTGTAGCACTGAGTCTGGTCCTCTATCTCTCCTGGTGTTACACTGTAGCACTGAGTCTTCTATCTCTCCTGATACTGCACTCTGATCCTCTATCTCTCCTGGTGTTACACTGTAGCACTGAGCCCTCTATCTCTCCTGGTGCTGCACTCTGTGCATCCTGAGCCTCCTCTCCATCCTATGAGAGCCTCCCTGCCTCCCTCCCCCTGTCTTGGCCCCACCTCTGCTCTGAGCTGTTTGGGTACTTCCCTCCCAATGCTTCTCAGAGTGCTCTCGTCGTGTCCCCCCTGCAGGGCCCCTCTGCCAGTGCTGCTGCTGCTGCTGGGACTCCTTGGCACTGTGCTGGGCAGGGGGAGAGCTGCGCACTGACCAGAGCTCGTGCTGGACATTAGGGGGCACTGGGCAAGCAGTACCGGGCACTGGAGGAGACAAGCCCAGGCTCATAAGAACTTGTGAGACCTGCAGGAGACACACTGGCACATCAGGACTGGCACGAGGACATAAAGCAGGACTGGATTTAGTACTGGACCGGTCCTGGTACCCTGAACCCACCACTGGAGCTGATACATTAAAACTCTAATCTGTCCTGGACCTGCACCATTACATTTGTTTTTCTACCATACTTAGAACCCCGAACGTGTCTAAACTGGACTTGGCATCCTGATCACCAGAACTGGTACCCCTGATATAGTCTGTCTTGGACCTGACACTACCACAATCACTGCTACACCTGGCACCCTGGTATATGTATTGGACCTCTGAATTACTATTGGACCTGGTACCTAATACCCAGGCTGGAACTCTGATACCCCACTGTATACTGGAGCTGACACCCTAACACCCAGGAGCTGGTACACTGACTCCCCCATACCTCCTTCTGGCACCTTGTAGCCAAGCTGTGGCAGGCGACTGTAGGCTGGGGAGGGGGGAGAGGGCTTGGAACTGTGCATAAGGCGAACCGGGACAGAGCCTGGAGTGTAGCGGAGGAGCAATGACCTCAGCCCGGATCCACAGAGCTCCAGCAGCCGCTGTGCTGTTCCTGGCTCTGCTTGTGAGCTGTAACTTGGGATCTTCAGCAGCAGGTAATGGGTTGGGGGGTTCAGCAGGTAATGGGTTGGGGGGTACAGCAGGTAATGGTTTGTGGGTCCACCAAGTAATGGTTTGGTGGTCCAGCAAGTAATGGGTTCGGGGGTTCAGCAAGTAATGGTTTGTGGGTCCAGCAAGTAATGGGTTGGGGGTCCAGCAAGTAATAGGTTGGGGGTCCAGCAAGTAATGGGTTGGGGGTCCAGCAAGTAATGGTTTGGTGGTCCAGCAAGTAATGGGTTGGGGGTTCAGCAAGTAATCGGTTGGGGGGCAAAAAAAGTAATGGGTTGGGGGGTCCAGCAGGTAATGGATTGGAAACCAGTCTATATTCACAATCTGCTAATGGGGATTTGTTTTTTTTCTATGCCAGTTCCTTTTCTAGCAGGAAATTATTTCTAATTATTATTATAACAAACTGCTGTACATTAATATATTACTATTTAAATATAAATAGTATTTCTACTCATCTTATTTTGCATTTATTTTCTTTACATTTTATAAATATATTTTTTATTGATACTATTATATATATATATATATATATATATATATATATATGTGTGTGTATTTGTATATATATATATATATATATATATATATATATATATATATATATATATATACACATTTTGTATATATTTATTTATGAAATTTAACATCATCATATATTGTCAGGTCTTGCATTTACTGACTTTATATGTATAGTGACTTTCTATTGTGGTCTGATTATTGTCATATTTATTTTGCACTTTTGGGGTACCCTCTTGCCCCCACCCATCAAATCTAATATTATGCCATGCTCTAGTCTCTGTGCAAGGTGTTATATCTAGCTGTGATCCTGCATGTATTTGATTTACAAATCCCACTCCTCATAGAATCTAATTACAGTTAATTCTGTATGTTTAGGTGAGTAAAGTTGTGAGGGGGGAGCAGTAACTGAACTCATTATGGCACTTGCCTTTCACATCAGTGGCTCCTGCAGAGCTGGTCATGTGAAAACCAGGAATCAAACCTATGTCTACTGCTGTGTGTAGTGCATGAGCTTATATTTGCGCACCAGAGGTGGCTGCACTATTGTCAATTTTTATTGCCAGCTCCTTGAATGCATAGAAATAATAATCAATAGAAATAATTTATTTTGGTTTATAAATAATATTTACTGTCATAATAAATGTCTTGTTTAAAAACTGATATTTGATTATTGATATATATATATATATATATATATATATATATATATATATATATATATATATATATATATATATATATATATATATATATATATATATATGCAACATTGTATCCTCTGGATCACACCATCTTCACATTCATTTTGCTTATGATGCAAAGCACTTGTGCTGCTTATAATACATTGTTGCCTTACAGGAAACTCCATTCATATAATGTCAGCTGCTGGACACAAAGTCTTTCTCTGTAACCAAATGAGCAATTTGCCTAAAAAGCAAATCAGAACCAGAGTTACTATTTACTTGTTCTGCAAATCATTCTTCATTTTCATATGATAAATGTAAATACTGGGGGTAATAAACCACTCAAGCAGCTTATAAGCATCCAGGGTTATGGGAGTTTATGTATGCACAAAATATGATGTATTGCTAAAGCTGAAACAGATCCCAGTGTGTTAGTACAGAGACTGCTAACAGATTATTTCAGTTAATGTTGGCTTCTATAGTTTTTTTGTGTGTATTTTAAGTTTTTGGTCAGTTTCATAATGTGTAATAAAAACTATAAAGACTGATTGAGCCAACACATAGAGCATTGCTGCCCCCCTTAGTCCACCAGGGCCACCAACAGACCAGGATTTCAGTATATATCTGCATGCTTGAGTTACTCAGGCTTTATTCTGATCTACCTGGGCTTCTGGAGATAGACAGAATGTAATCCTGGACTGTTGCTGGCCCCAGTTGCCCACCACTGCCATAGAGCAACATAGAGATGGGCTGATCTATTAGGGTCTATCTGCACTGTTTCTAGCTATTGTAGGTCTCCTTTGGAGTAGGGTGATGGTTTGGGCTCCAAATCACTTTATTTTAGTTAAAGGGCCACCAGAGTCATTAAACAACTTTGCCACCGTATAGAACAATTAAAAAACAACCAGAATTTATGTAAAATCACTTTTTTCCCCCATTTGACAATTATTTTATTGTTTTAAAATGCTGCAGTGATAGCTGCAAAACTGTTGCTCTAACCTGACCCTAAGCAGAAGTCTAAAGTCAATACACAGCAGGTCCTGAATATACCATAAATGACAAGCTCCCCCTAAATGATAATTTTTGTCTTTACTGCAATTTGAGATTAAAATGTCAAAAATAAAAAAAAATAGTTTTTTTGGGTTGTGTCAGTGAGGGTACTGCTATTTGCAGTGTTCTTGTGATTTTTGGTCCTTGCAGAATCTGCAGGTCCCTCTCCCTACATAGGCTTCTATAAAAAAACTGTTCTAAAACTAGAATAAGCATTAATTACATTTTTATTATTATTTTATTTTTCACTTGGGCTTCAGTACTTTCTTTGGTGCCGAGCGGCACTGGTGGCTTCAATGTCCCTTTAAGTCAGATTAAGCGGTGCTGGATTTGCTGAATTTGTCTATATCATATTATTATAAGCACATACATACTTTCCATCTTACCATGTACACACCCAGGCTCTGCTGCGTGTCTCTCACTACCTCACATGCATTTGACATAATTAGTCACCAGACTGCAAGTGTAATACTATCTGCTCTAACTGCACAGTTTTTATTTATTTATTTGCTAAATAATAATTTATTAACTACCCTTTATGGCTCACATCATTAGTATTGTCTAGTTTTTACCACTCACCATTATTAAAGTACGTATTCAATTTCAGATAGAAGTTGAATCTAGTTATTTTTACTATGTGTGTGTGTGTTGTTCTGTCATGTCCAACTCTCTGTGACCTCATGCTACACACCATGCTGACCCACTTGGTATTCATGGCAGAGATACTGGAGTGGGTTGCCAGTTGCTTCTCCAGTCTGCAACAGCATATAGCTCATGGTATACCTAGGCGGTCTCCCATCCAAGTACTGACCAGGCCCAACCCTGTATGACTTCAGGGCGTTTTGACCTCTTGGTTCCTTGACTAGAATCAAACCCAGGTCGCAGTGGTGAAGGCACCAAATCCTAACCACTGGTCCATCAGGGAACCCATTTTTACCACAGCTAAATTTTATATCTATGGAAAATATACCACACATTGTAAAATGTTCCAGTGAAACATAGACCCAGATAAACTAAGCTTTGTAGTGTCAGTGGAGCAGCTACAGTGTTGTTTTCTATGGATATATCAGCATTTTCATTCGCTTCTCTATAGAAGACATGCTTAACAACCTGGCCCACTCATTTTGATTACACATAGAAATCAATATATATTTATTTCGCCCCACAAGGCTTCATAAATCCTGGGAGTCAGGAAGCCATGACTCCCAAAATGTTACTGCTGGCTCCTATGTTTTTAGTTATCATAGAAATATTTATATATTGCCTCTGGCTCCTAAAAGCATTTTGTTGGCTCTTCAATAATCTAATTGGCTCCTAATTTTCATTTAAATCTATTAACCCTTGCACTACAATTCCTACTTGGAAGCTATCACACCTATCCAATGCCTTACTGTAAAGTATCCTTTCCAACTATTTATTTCTGAATCTTCCATCCTGCAGCTTTCAGAAGACTGATAAAGCCTTAATATCTGTTATTGCAAACTCCTTGAATGCATATGCATAATAATCAATATGAAAAATAAGAGTATTGATGTATACAATGATGCCTTTTTATTGGACAACAGGTATTCAGATACTCCATATCCAATATTGCTTTTTGACTTGAAAAAGTCACACATCTCAAATAAAATGTCTAATAAAAAGGTATTGGGTCATTGTGATTGATTTTGGGCTAAAGACTGAAATCCTGGACTTATATGGCCATTGTAGGATGGAGTTGTCCACCACAGCATTATATGCATGGAGATAGTGCACATCCGCCCGTTTACTTTAGATGCTGACCTGTCCATGCAGAGGTCGCACCCATTGTGTGTGAGAGAGATGGGACCTAATTAGTTTGTGTCCTACTGTTTTATGCTCTCATTATTAGTGCACTTTACAGACTCTGTAGGATGGTTAGGGGATCTTGAGGTTTATGGACAAGACTTTGCTCCAGATCCTTTATGTCACTGGTAGAATAATACTAAATACTTAGAAACATTTAAATGATCACTGTTCAAGAAAAGTGCACTTTTTCGATGTATATAACGAACTAACAGCATGAAGATAAAATATGTTTTTAGAGAAAATCAGAATGACCATCTGTTTATGTATTGAATATTCCATGTTGTCTATGTTGCATCACTAGCTGATAGATGGAGAACGAGGAATGTGTTTTTTTATCAGCTAGTGGGAGAGGTGAGGATGAGTTGTTAGATAATTGGATCTCACGTGCAAAGAACCAGCCAATAACTGCATTTTGTGGTGTCCAGAAACGTAAATGACCCTCTCACACACACAACCTTCACTTAATTATCATGGATACTTCCAGGCATTTTTTTTCTAATTAATCCCCAGAACTGGGACTTTTTTATGTTTTTTTGCCAGTTATGAAAGTAAGAATAATATTGAATATTTTGTTTTTGCCATGTACATAACCCCTGTACAGCGCTATGGAATATGTTGGCGCAATACAAATAAAGATAATATTGCTTTTTTTCAAATTGCAGAACATGACTTTGTTTATTGATCAGTACCTTGTTATGGCATTACCGGAGCCCTATATAGGTCCAGTCTGAGCATGAGGTTTCCAGGCATCATTTTTCTTTTTTTCTGTACATATATTTATGATTAATTTCTATAATATCACTGTTGAAGCTGCAGATTCAGCAATAGCCCCAGAACTGTTTATATAACGTGGGGGGTTTGGGGTCCCTCTTGAGAAACTGATTCAGCTAAACAATAAACTAATACGTCCCAGCTTAAAATGACACCACATGTGGTTTCCACGTGGACTTCAAAGCAAAATATATCTAAAGACTTTATGTAAAGTTGCAGCATGGGAGCTCACACTATACATTAAATAAAAAAAAAATGTTAAAGGCATAATAAAGTGAGCTGGGTTATTAATGCATCTGATATAGGATAATTTATAATGTCTGAAAACAATTGTTTGCATGAAAAAATTCCAAAATAAACAGTTAAACCATTACCCTGAAGTTTGCTGAGTTTCTTGCATTTGCAAACAGTTTTTTCTCAATGTTGACACCCTCTCAAATTCCCAGGGAATATTAGCATAAGTAATACATTGTATGGTTTTGGCCTGGGAGTTGTGCAGACATGCTCAGTTAGCACCTGAAGTCTTCTCTACTGTGGAAGTCACATGATTTCAGACACTTTCCTTTAGCCAATCAGCAGCTTTGATATCGGGTACATTTTTTTTAATGAAGTACCCGATATGCGCAATGCCATTGCTGGGGGTGTCTACATCAACCCCAGCACATTTTTTTTTTTTTTGCAAAAAATGTTTGCATTTTTTCATGTAAACATCTTTTGCTCGGTGGGTTATGATACATTCTACAGGATGCATTCATAACCCACCTCACTTGCATATACCTTTAAGGCACAATCAGAACAAACACAAAGCCACATACTTAAAGGGACAAGGAAATTGTGTTTTTTTTAGTTATCTCTACCAGTTAAAAAAGCATTGGCCAAAATTCACTAAGCTTCACAAGAGCTGCAAAGTAGTTCCATGATGCTGGGAAGATTGCCATTGTAGCACTTTACAATGGGAGGTTCCCTGATGGGCTACAAACTGATTTATGTATCAGTTACACATTGACTTGGTATGATGTCACTGTGGAAGTGCCCACACTTTTACAGCATTTTATGAGTCTGCATTGTTTGCAGACATTGACATTGCTACCGGTTTACAAACACTGCAGATCCCAGCACAAACAAAGCTCAGTGGGGGGGATTCACTAAATAACTCTCATTGTTATTTTGCTCTGAGAAAATGTAATCATTGACTTGCTCTCCTACAGTGGCCACTAAGTTTCTGCGGCTGCACCCTGTGAGTGGCTGCACACAGGATCCAGTCAACTCAGTCTGCAGGAGCTGGAGATTACTCATCCCAGGAACAAAGATCCATTCATGGGAAAATAATAGGGTTGGAACCCAATAAACCATATTGCAATGGAAATCCAGGGAGGCTAGTCCAGGCCGGCCTTTCTCTGCAACTTTAATTTGTTACAATGTTGCTTTTATAAATACAAAGTTATTCTTTGATGTTTATCCAACTCTTCCTTTAATAATACTTGTTTTCCTTTTATTATTGATGCAAACTGGATACAATGTAGTTATATATATGTAAAACACACCAACAGCCTTATTAAATTACGATTTGGCCAATTGAATCAGGCTCTATATAAGCACATAGCATATTTTTTTACAGAAGTTTTTAGTTAGTGAACTTCTATCCAAAAGCAAGGTCTTCACTTACTAAAAACTTCTGTAAAAAATATGCTCTGTGCTTATATAGAGCCCTATTCAATTGGCCAAATCGCAATTTAGTAAGGCTGCAAGTCCAAGGAGCTACAAATCTTATACGTTTACTGCTGGTTAATAGACTTTTGTTATTAAAGGGTCAGTTTTTTTATTCATTTAAAGGAACATGTTGTACAAAAGTTGTTTTTTTTAGTTATTTTTTTTAAGCAAAACCTTTTTAAACTTTTTTTCAAACTTATAGGAAATGCAAACAGCATACTGATTGGCTGGCTGAGAAGTTAAAAACCGAAATAGGTTTTTGAGACGTTCGTTTGAAAAAGAAAACACACTGTGATACGTTATCTAATACCGTCTTTCTGATGCATCAAAACTGTGTAATACAGCAAGCATACACCTGAAAGGAGCCATGTATAAAGTGGTATTGGATGGAAGAGCTAAAATGCGTTGTGGGCTCATTTGCATATCCCCACCCAGTTTCCCAGAGTGCAGTGCAATAACTGTATTTCTGGGAATTCTGAGCATTTTTTAACCTATTTTAAGACATTCAAATGTAAATACTAATATAATATTTATTTATTGATGCAACAAAGAAAGCACATTATTTCCATGTCCCTTTAAATATATATATTTTTATATACAATCCAGTACCTGGCTCAACCCAAAAAAAGTTTGTCTTGCTCCTCTCTAATTTGTTGGCTCCTAAATCTTATATATATAGACAGATATGTAGATAGATAGATAGATAGAGTGAGAGATGGATAGATAGATAGATGGATGGATAGATACTAGTATATAGTTTGTCAAGTTCTTTATTAGAATTATAATCTTTTGAAGAACTAAACCTGAAAATAGACAAAATTGTTTATCGTATATACAACTCATTTATATCATTTAAAGTAAAGTTATCTAAATATAAGATTAGGTTATTTTAGGTTAGGGTATTTTGATTAGGTTATTTTGTTACATACTTCACAATGGTTCATTTAAAAAAAGTTTTCATTTTTAAATGCATATTGGATTTACTGTCTCTTTAAGAGACAGCCACAGGGGGAGCCTGAGATAACAGCATCAAGTCACTAATTGGCATTTTCACATATTTTCATAATTGTGCAATTTTCTCCTCCCAAACAGCTGCTATTGTTTCTCAGACCTATTCTTCCTTTTGATTGTTTAGTGTAATAAAAAAACAAGAGTGAAATCCCTTAAAGCGACACAGTCATGAGGAAGCAGTAAGTCATGGATTAAATGGGAATTAGCTGAATAGCAGATCATGCATTTAAGGTAAAAAGAAAACCCTGGCAGTGAGTCTGTACACATATTTATGATTCATTTATATAATATCACTGGTAAAGCCGCAGAATCAGCAGAAGTTACAGAACTGTTTTCTATAATGTGAGTTTTCTGGGGGCCCTTTTAACAAATTGATTCAGTTAAACAATAAACTAATAAGTTCCAGCTTAAAATGTACCACATGGACTTAAATGGTCTAGCTATCTATTTATCTATCTATTTATCACCTATCTATTTATTTATCTATATTCTATCGATTTATCTAACTATCTATCCGTCTATCTATCTATCTATCTATCTATCTATCTATCCGTCTGTCTATCTTTCTATCTATCTATCTATCTATCTATCTATCTATCTATCTATCTATGTATCCGTCTATCTATCTATCTATCTATCTATCTATCTATCTATCTATCTATCTATCTATCTATCTATCTATCTATCTATCCGTCTGTCTATCTTTCTATCTATCTATCTATCTATCTATCTATCTATCTATCTATCTATCTATCTATCTGCCTAACTATCTATCTATCTTTCTATCCATCTGTCTATATATCTAACTATCTATCTATCTGTCTAACTATCTATCTATCTGTCTAACTATCTATCTATCCGTCTGTCTGTCTGTCTATCTATCTATCTATCTATCTATCTATCTATCTATCTATCTATCTATCTATCTATCTTTCTATCTTTCTATCCATCTGTCTATATATCTATCTATCTATCTGTCTAACTATCTATCTATCTATCTGCCTAACTATCTATCTATCCTTCTATCTATCTATCTATCTATCTATCTATCTATCTATCTATCTATCTATCTATCTATCTATCTATCTATCTATGTATCCGTCTATCTATCTATCTATCTATCTATCTATCTATCTATCTATCTATCTATCTATCTATCTATCTATCTATCTATCTATCTATCTATCTATCTATCTATCTATGTTATCTATCTATCTATCTATCTATCTATCTATCTATCTAACTATCTATCTATCTATCTATCTATCTATCTATCTATCTATCTATCTATCTATCTATCCGTCTGTCTGTCTATCTTTCTATCTATCTATCTATCTATCTATCTATCTATCTATCTATCTATCTATCTATCTATCTGCCTAACTATCTATCTATCTTTCTATCCATCTGTCTATATATCTAACTATCTATCTATCTGTCTAACTATCTATCTATCTGTCTAACTATCTATCTATCCGTCTGTCTATCTATCTATCTATCTATCTATCCATCTGTCTATATATATCTATCTATCTATCTATCTATCCGTCTGTCTGTCTGTCTATCTTTCTATCTATCTTTCTTTCTATCCATCTGTCTATATATCTAAGTATCTATCTATCTGTCTACCTATCTACCGATATGTGTATATATATAACTTGGAGTCTGACTAAGGGTTTAATTAAGTAAGGAAAAGTCATTAAGATTTTCTTAATTAGATAAAAATAATAATTTTGATGCCTCTGCTAGGCCCTGGAGGTGTCATTAATACATTGGTAAAGGCTGTGTATTTGGGAGCATCGAGTCTTTCAAATATTTCTGTTTCTATTTAAGAAACCCTTTTAAATAACTGGCTACAATTTAAGTTTTACAGCCACTTACAATTTAGAGTAGCCATGTATATCCAATGTATTTCTTCATTCCCTTCTACCCTGTATATGTGTATGTGTGTATATATATATATATATATATATATATATATATATATATATATACATATATATATTGTAAAGTCATTCAGTTGTGTCCGACTCTCCATTACCCTTTGGACTGCAGCACGCCAGGCATATCTGCCTGTGTCTCTGGTTGTGCTCATCCATAATATTTTCTTTGCAAAGAAACAGGAGTGGGTTTGTCAGCTCCTTCTTCAGTGGACCGTGATTTGTCTGACCTCTCTGCTATGACCTGACCATCTTCACTAACCCTACATAGAATAGCTCATAGTGTCATTGAGGTACACATGACATGGTAGCAATTCAGAAGGGGATATATATATATATATATATATATATATATATATATATATATATATATATATATAATAGCTTCAAATGGAAGGAATAAGTTAATATTTCGGTTTCCTGTTGAGGAACAAGTTTTTGCATTCCGTGTATAAAGCTAATTATTTACAACATGTAGTAATGTCAGAAGGAATGGCGGTGATTTAATATCCTCCTGGCAGCATCTGTGTCAGATTAAATTGATGTTTCAATAATGTTTGATTACGGGGAATTAAAGCGAGTACGTACATTAGTGATATTAGTGATGTGAGTCAGATAAGGACCTGATGAGTCTATTATGGGATGTGTGACGGGCAGCGCCTCCAGTTGCTGCGCTTCACACCTCATCCTTTGCTCCTATAGGTAATCAGATCAAAATAGATTCCTTGCATGTGTTAAAGTGACGCAGCGTATATACTGAGAAAATGCAAAAAAATAAGATAATTTTGGAAAATCTTCATAGAAACAAAGGGCTTGACAAATGGCTCCAATGTTTGTTCTGCTGGCTCCAATTTTATTTAATAAATGTATATTTCCGGTGTATCTATACACTTCCAGCTAATATCTTTAATATAAACCAAATGTAATTATATGTAATTATATGTAGGACTGGGACTTATTTTGCTGTAACATCCAAATATATTATTGCTAATCATTTTTAATCAAATTAGTTTTTACTCTAGCCCCAGGGATTGTGACATTATTATTACTGATAACCCCTTTGGGGACCTACAGAATGGAGGGCCCTGGTGCAAATTAATTTAGGAGCAACTTCTCTATACAAAGTGTGGATCAGTATATGTAGGTAGTCAGAGTAATGTGATCTCCTTTCTATAGATATAATTATCCAGCCCTCACCATTAATTAATTAATACCCTTTTATTCCAGGCCACTGTTGGTTGCAAGGGGGACCCTTTCCTGTTGAAGGCACTGGTGCTTTGCACCTGCTGCACTGGCAATAGCTCCAACATTGGTTTTACATACAAACACCCCCAAAACAAATACAGCATGATGTACTTTCCCGTAGGTTGGGTAACATAATACTAGTTGTTGTTTAGTCATTCAGTTGTTTCTGACTCTCTGTGACCCTATTGTTATTATTATTGTAACGTGCCAACATATTTCCTAGTGCAATACAAAAGTTAAGTACAACAAAAAATACTAAAGCACACTTTCCATAAGGTTATCTTGGCAAAGATACTGCAGTGGGTTGCCAGTTCTTTCTCCATTGGACAGTGATTTCTCTGACCTCTCTGCTATGACCTGGTCATCTTGGGTGGCCCTACATGGTATGGCTCACTAAGGTATACAAGCTTCAAGATAGTGAACCAGAACGGGATAGTACCAGTATCTTCTATAACAAATAATCTGCCCCTCTTCCCTAATAAATTAGCATTCCCCATTGCCATCAGACCTCTGGTCTGGTTGCAGAGGCCCCGCCGCTTTGCACCTGCTGCACCAGCATTAGCTCCACCACTGTTCCTCAGTAAGGTTAGAGCATGACATCTTTATTTTAACATTTTTCATATATTTAATTAAATCTCTAGTGCCATTGTCGCGTCCCATATTTGTAATTTTCCATCTATAGTGGAACTGTAGCTAAATACAGTAGGCTCCCAGTTATCCGGCACCCATGGGGCTTTGTAGATGCCAGATAAATGTAGTTTCTGGTTGCTTAAGAGATTAGCTGCACATAGGATGCTCTGCTAAGTATATTTGTCAATGAGGGCCGTTCTAGCAGCAGCAGCTTTCACTCCTCACTTACACACAGGTACGTTGGGCTGGAGGGTGCAGTGGTGACCCCAGGGAATATAACCCCAACACTGCCCTGGCTCAGTCACTTGTGCCGTTTTGCTTCCAGGTAACACTGAACTGCAGAGACGTACAGTGGGTGACATCTAGGTGCCTGGAAGCATTTTGTGGCCGGACAAACTCCTGGCATTTGTTGAGCCCTTTAAAATATCATTTTTATTTAAAGTACATTATTATTATTTTTTTCTGGTCCTTGAGTTCTGGATAACTGAGAGCCTACTGTAGCTCTATTTATAAATATGACACATCCACAGACTGATAAACTGAGCAAACCCCTCAGGAAGCAACATTGCGATATCCCCCCGATATCCGAGGGCACTTGTTTCCTTTAGTATGTGACTTATACCTGCATCAGATCCAAAGATAGGAGCAGCTGGCCTGAGAAACGCCACCACCCGAGGATCTCATCGTGTCTCTGTGTCATTCCAGGGATATAATTCCTCACTAACATGTAATATCGGCTCTCCGCTAATGTATATAAAACAAATCCAATCCAGAAACATTTGTATCAAATAAAACCCAGGACTGAGTGTCAGCTCCGAGCTTGGAACAGCGATAAATCGAAACGTGCGCGCCATCGATCACCTTCATAAACTTAATTGTTTCAGTTTTAAGAATAAATAGGAACAGTTCAAAGCACCAATGCCCGCATGTCTCTGGTAATGGGCTGGAAAAGCTAAACTTTAATGAACAATTATAGAATGGAGGGTCCATGCAGAGAGAATGCAAGGAAAGAAGCAAAATGTTACTTATTGTGAAATATATTACTCTATAATTATTATTATTATTATTATTATTATCTTTTATTTGTATCGCGAAAACATATTCCGTAGCGCTGTACAGGGAATAAGAACAGGGGAAATACAAGTTTAACAAATTCAAAGTTGAAGGGCCCTGTTTTGAGCTTAGAATCTTAGCAGAAAGTTTTTTTATCCCAAAGCACCCTACAAGACTGGAAACTCGCTACTTGCAATCTAATGAAGTGATACAATGTAAATGGTTATTTTAGGAACTGGTTAGATTTATCTAGAACATTCTAAATATCTCAGACTGATTTCTAGACCAGCTTCACTTATAACCCTGAGTGTCTCTTTCCCTCTCTTCTCCTGTTCTATCCTCCTCCCCCTTACCGTCTCTAACCCCTCATTGTGTCTCCACTTACACTGCTGTCTCATCTCTCTACCTCTGAATGTCTCTCTCTCTCTATTACCTTCTTCCCCACTTTACTGATTGCCTGTCACACTCTCTCTTCCCCTTGCTGTCTCTTCTCCCTATATCCCCTGAATATCTCTCCTCTTCTCCTAGTCGTCTCTATTCCACTTTCCACTGCTGTCTCTACCTCTAAGCGTCTCTCTCTCTCTCTAACATTCTTTGCCAACTTCATTGATTTTCTTCTCCTTCTCTATCCCTTTTTGGCTCTTCCCTTCTACTCCTTATTCTCTCTGTTTCCCTCTCTTTCTTGCTGCCTTTCTTCAACTTGCTGTCTCTTTTCACCTCTGCCACTGACTAACTCTTCCACTAGTGGGTATGTTTTCTCATTCTTCTTCTATCTTTCTTTTCCTGTCTCTCACTCATCCTTCCCACCCATTTGCTCTCCTTGTACCCCACCTTGTACCCCTTGTACCCACCTCTTCACCTGGTGGTCTCTTTTCTCATGTTGGCTATTCTCCATCTTAGAAAGATCTATTTGTTGCCCCCCCCCCCCTTCTTCTGTCTCTCTCTTTTGCCATCCACACATCATATTATATATATATATATATAGTAAATAAATAGAAAGTTTGTGTTTCCTCCTCAGAATTATAATAATTACACTGCATTCTGGGAACCTGGACAGGGACATGCAAATGTGCCCACAAGGGCTTCGCTCCTTAATCCAAATACCATTTAGAAACATGGCTCCTTTTAACATATGCCTTCTGTGTAACACAGCTTTAAGCAAAGCACTGGATGGATTAAGTACAAGCCATGAAACCTACCCACAGACAGCACTGTTTCGAGGTTACTACCTCTCATCAGTATATATGTGTGTGTGTGAGGTCCAACCCGTGACGGTTTGCTTCAGTTGTTGCATGTTCTTTGCAGATCACATCAAAACAAATAAAACACAAACTTAATACAAATAGTAACAATGTAACCCGGATTCACTTATCCAGTTTAGGAAATCAGTCTTAAAACAGAAGCTCTCACTTAGATGTTTCAGACTCGCTCCGCAAGGTGTCATCCAATCAGAAGCAGTTATTAGATGCCTTGCATCGGCTGTGGCTGGGGTCTCTATGCCTCCTTGGGTTGTATGATGGTTCCTGTCCATTATGGTCCTCTTGGCACCCCCCGCTCTGTACTTGCTCAGCAGTAACTATAAATGTGGACATCTTGCCAGACTGCAGGCATCGCCCGTCCAACAAAGAATAGATCAGCGCTGCGTCCCGACCTCAGCTCCCTGGCAAGAAGTTCATTTTCCACCCAGTGAGATTCCTCGACTTTGCAGGAAATAACGTGCGGACAGGACTTCTGAGGTCGGGATTTTCAGCCACCAATAAATTATGAAATATTTTCCTCTGCAGGTTGTGATTAAGTACGATGCTCCGATTTCCACTATAATCACTTAAAGGCATATGGACATTGCATGGATTTTACTATAATATCCCAGTGTGTCTATTTACTTTTATGTACTGTATTTTATTAAGAAGTAATTATAAGCTCTGTATTTTCCGCCTAAAATCAAACAAATATTACCCATTACAGCTCATGAAGACACAGACCCTGCTGTACTTGCTGTGCTGTGACCTCACTCAAGGAGCATGTTGTAGAATGTTGCCATTGATCACTACACACCCTATACTTAAAAGTACACTGTCTTCATGAGCTGCAGAGGGGATAAACCAGTTAGGATCTATTTGTAAGAATGTATGAAGCTTTTAAGCACTTAATAAAATAAAGTACACAACAGTAAAGGTATATTATATTCCGAGTGAAATCCACAAATTCTATTTGTCCCTTAAAAAGCTATAAAATAATTTGCACATTATCCAATCAAGTTCTTCAAAAAAGCGAACAAAAAAAAAAGGACATTTTGGTGGTACTTTATTGTTTTTGTATCATATGTGTAATGGTTTATACATCTAAAACTGAATAAAATACACTGTTTTAATGCATAATAGAAAAATGTCGGCCCCTTTTATTATATTACTAGCAGATAGTGACTTGGCGTTATCTGGGAGAGTATAAGCTCCATCATTACTAACACTATATATCATTGTAACTGCACATCCCAAGAGCTGCTCCAGTAAGTCATCTAAATAGGGTCCTGGGAGAGTCGTGTCTCTATCCATGGCATGTAAATGAGGGTATATGATAGTATTGCTGGCAGCAGTTCCAGAGCAAAATAGACATGTTTTAATATTGCTAAATAAATATTGCACTGAATGTAAAGTATATACAATATTCAGACAGAGTGATGTCTCAGGATGCTGTTTTGAAGAACTAGACATAGCAATTAAGAAAAGGCTCTTAATGTGATTTTATCGCCTTTGAGGCAAATCTCCATTCCCTATCCTATATCTTTGTGATAAGTGAGAGAGGTAGAAAGTGAACTTAAGTCACTTAGCGGTGTCAGCTGTTGCTTTCTTCATTTCTATTGTCAATCGTTGATGGTAATTCTTCAAAATACTGTAAATTAGATTTTATTTGTCATGCAGATTGATACTAGTAGCAATAATAATACTTCTAAGAATTTCTGTATTTGGATACTTCTACACTGTTAGGTGGTCCAGTGGTTAGGATTCGGTGCTTTCACCATTGCTGTGTGTCATTCAGTCGTGTCTGACTCTCCATGACCTCATGGACCGCCGCACACCATGCTGGTCCACTTGGTATTCATGGTAGAGATACTGGAGTGGGTTGCCAGTTCCTTCTCAAGTGGGCCACAGCATACAGCTTCCTAAGTAGTCTCCCATATATAATAAATCATGTATATAATGATTAATTGGGTGCAATAACATAAAAATGTGAAGGCTGTGATGGTTCTTAACCAGACGAGTCCATTGATTGCGTTACCTTCAGTCCAAATACATTGCTACTGTTTGTAACAAGTAATATCCATCATAAAAAGCAACAGACCATCTCCAGGGAGGGATAAATCTGCTCCGGACAGGGGTATTGCTTTGGTCAGTGTGTGGCAGAAGGGGGGATATACAGGAAGCAGGGGGACCCCAGGCCCTTAGAGGATGCAGAGTGAGCCTGTGATGAGTTCATTACAGCAGATGTTAGGCCATAAAGGCACAAGTCCCCCTGCTTGGCATTCCCCCACAGCACTGGTAATGTGAGTGAAAACATTTGTTGAATTGATGGTATAAATCACAGTGTTCCCCCTCTCTCCCCCCTCTTACCCCCCTCCCTCCTCTTCCTCCCCCCTCCCTCCTCTTCCTCCCCCCTCCCTCCTCTCCCTTTGTCCTCCTCTCCCAACACTCCACTTTTACAGCCTGTAGTAGCTGACACTTTATGCCCCATAACAAAAGAGCTTTATTAGCATCACTTTAGAAGGTGGATTTAATGCACTTCTTATTCAAACACAAGTTGTTCTTCTTCCAGCACTTCTCTCTGATTTTACCTCTCACATCATCTCAATATATATTTTTGCTCTCATTTTTTGCTTTTTAAAGGCAAAATAAAGTGCCATTTTCACGGCTCTACTCTGAAGCACTAAGGATGATAAAAAATAACATTTTTAATTTATTCAAAGCTAAAAAGCGAGACAATGTAGAGCTGAACATGGTGATATATATATTATTTTATTTTTTTGTTTTATTTTTGAGACACTTAAAATGAATTAAATTTTACTGTACAAGGTGGTCTAGAGGCATGCAACAGTACTGTATCCGGCATATACATATAAATGACACCATTGCAGAATAAAGCCTTATTAAATTGTGATTTGGCCAATTTAATAGGGCTCTATATAAGCACAGAGCATATTTTTTTTCCAGAAGTTTTTAGTTACTGACCTTCTATCCAAAAGCATGGTCTTCACTAACTAAAAACTTCTGTAAACCTTCTGTGTGCTTATATAGAGCCCTATTCAATTGGCCGAATCGCAATTTAATAAGGCTGTTTATTATTACCAGAATTTTAGGGTTCTAATAAAATACTAAAGGTGGTACTGATTGGTATCTATTAGTATATTGTGCCATGAAGAGGGCAAGTTATACAATTAAACCAACTCTAGGTAAAAAAATAAAATATATAGAAATACTATAATAGCAGCGTTGTCGCTTCCAAATAATGAATATGCTGTTAACACGTTTAGTTCAAAACTTCTTCAGGGTGTCTTCTTAAGTTATTGCCTATAATATTCATCAGTAGCCATCTCATTCTTAGTATAACCTCCCACTACTTTTCAGTTGTTGTTTTTATGTCATATAGATAAGAAAACTGAACCCAACGATCAGGTTATTGCGGCACAGTGAATGTGTTTTTGCACTTTTGTAAGAGCTGTAAACTTCTTTAAGTAATAACCTGGCTCCTACTTAACTTGGCTGGCTCCTAAGTATCAGATAGATTCATTAACCCCACGTGAAATTGAGCATCCACTGTAATAGTCAGATGTGAGTAACTCCTGCGGGACGCGTTCTGCGCAGGCGTTGCTCACAAGCTGATGGCGGGGAAACGCAAAGGAATTGTGCATGAGCGGTGGAGGGGGGAGGGAGGAGGAAAGGTAGGGAGAGGGAGGGAGAGAGAGAGAGAGGGCACCGAGACCAAAGAGAGAGAGAGGGCACACACAAAGAGAGGACACACTGAGAGAGAGAGGAAATGTAGGGAGAGGGAAGGGGGCAAAGAAGGAGAGAGCTAGAGAGAGGGGAGTGAGAGAGACAGAGAGCGCAGAGAGAGGGCACAGAGAGAAAGCGCACACACAAAGAGAGGGTGCACAGAGAGAAAGAGCACACAGAGAGACTGAGGGCTTAAAGAGAGAGAGACAGCATACAGAGAGACAGAGGGCACACAAAGAGAGACAGCACAGAGAGAGACACTGTAATGCGTAGTGTAGCTCGGCTCTATGATAGCTTAGTAAATTTCCCTTTATGAGTGTGGAGGAAACTTCTATCTGAGCAAGACTGGCAGAAAGCTCAGTTTACCCCCTCCTGAGAATCTAGGGAACAGAATCAGCTGAGAAAAGAAAATGTCACCCCGCAAAAAAATAATAATAATAATTTTGATTAATAAAATAAAAGATCCAATTTTTTATTACTTTATCCAAACATTTTACCCTTTATCAAAACAACTGAAAATATTAAAATAAAATACCCAGTGATAAAGATAATGACAAACACAGAACGGCCCGGGGAAAGAGGAACTTGGACCTGATACAAATAAACTTTTCTTTAATCCTTTTCCTCTATTCCTTTTCCACATATAATTTCAGCCCTAAATAAATGATGCAATCATCACGCTGTGACGCCGGTAATGATGCCGCCATCGGGTAATCCTTCTCCCTGCTAGGACGCCGCGGTGCTAATAATCCTTAAAGTTCTGCCGCATTACTGTCCTGACAGAGGCCAAATTTTAAGGCTCATAAATTTTTACTCATTACAACTACACTACAAAGAGAGAGAGGGAGGGAGAGAGGGAGGGAGAGAGAGAGAGAGGGAGGGAGGGAGAGAATATGATTGTTGTTCTGTTTATTCCAGCAATGATGACAGGACCACTGCCGTTCAAGAAAAAAATTAAAATAAATAGTTTGTCACGTTTGTGCCAAGGTAACAATATCAGCTGCTGTGTAAGGGACACAATGTATTTTTCGGGAACATCAGGAATTTTGAAGCCTCTATTTTTGATCACAGGAATCCATTTTGTGTTTGTTACATCACTTCCCGGAGAGCTGCATGAGGAGGTGTGTATTTGTATTTACCAGTAGACAGATGAAGGGTGGGTGGGAAGAAGTCTAGAGCCTTTTGTTTGATAACTGGATAAGGTTGAGTTTGACACCACACCTCTTCCCCTCAGGAAGAAATGGGTGTTATGTCTATTTAAATCTTATCTTATTATCTTTACAATGGATCTCTATTCCATCCTTCCCAAGCCCTCCCTTCATAACCATTATGATTCAGCTCTGAGGAGGTGGTGTAAGAAACACAAAATGGATTCCTATACTGTCATTGATTTTAACTGTAATATAGCAGTTGCTGGATCGTGTGTTATTGTGAAGGGGCTTGTGTACCTCAATGAAGCTGTTACTATGTAGAGTCACCCAATATGGACAGGTCATAGGAGAGAGGTCAGATAAATCGTGGTCCACTGGGGAAGGAACTGACAACCCACTCCAGTATCTTTGCCATGCACAACTAGACAGAAAATGTGCCTGGAATGCTGCAATCTATAGGGTCATGGAGAGTCTGACTCAACTGAACAACTAAACAATGTAATTAGTTAGCATACTTTGTCACCTAAAATGTGGCCTAGGCTGCAGATAAGATTTCTATTCAGCTTTATTGAGAGAGGTTTCAGTCTTTATTGCAAGCTTCTCGACATGCTAGACACCCTCACATATGACAGAGCAGATAAGCTAGTATTGCATTCATGCAACATAATCGTATATATTGTAATTTTTAGGTTATTAGGAAAAAAATGACATTATGGAGAGTTTGTGTCCAAAATGTGGGAATTTAGTTGACTTTAAGTTGAAAAATCACGGACATTTTTAACAGCTGGTGGCGGACCCTCAAAAAAAATAAATTGCCTTTGGATATACAAGACAGCTGACAAATGCCAGCATGGGTCACAAAGTGGTACTGCAGCTTCAGGGCTGACCATGCACGTTTCATTCAATGTCTACAAAAGCTTTTCAGCTGGTTACAAAAAGCATTAGCAGACATGTCTAGGGCGTAGCACAGGGGGCAAATTCTTGTAAAATGCACCCTGAAGTGTTAAATCAAAGCAAGACTCTGCCGAGAGACCCCCCCACCCGGAGACCTCTTACCCTCCCGCCCCTGACCCTGGCACTGCTGAGAAAAAGAGCAAATGATTCAATGACCTGGTACCCACTCCCCTTGTGATTATTATTTGGAGAATTTCAGCCCTAAAAAAGGTGGGGGGGGGGGGGGGGCTGTGCCTCCAAAAAAGATTAAACAAAAATCAGTCAAAAGCTTAGAAATGTTTTATTTTATTAACGGTCAGCAAAAGTTTATGTGTTAATTAATTAATACACCTTTAGTACTTTTGTTCCGATAAAAATGTGTGTTTCTGTTCATTTTTTGTTGGAAAAAAAGAGAGAATTTAGCAGTGTTCATTTTTCAAAGGTATTTCATTTTTGCTGCAGCTTCTCAATCATTTATTATTATTATTATTATTATTATTATTATTATTATTATTATTATTATTATTATTATATCAATTTATCCAGATTGTAAGCTGAAAGACCGGCCCTTCTAGGTGATAATTTTGTATTTTGCTTTGTTGTTAACCCTAGCACTACTGAGTATGTTGGTGTGTAACAAATAACGGATAATAATAATATCCAAAGTCTAAAAACGTGCACATGAATTATATATACCCCAGGGAGATTGTACACTCCCTTGTTACTCTCAGACAGAAATTAACAGTGTTACGTTGTTCAAATGTATCACTTGTTTTCTGAAGCTCTCTAATCACTCGTGTGTGTATATATATATATATATATATATATATATATATATATATATATACACAATGTTTAAGCTATTGGTGTATGCATACAGGGAGTATACTTGACTTTCATAGGCAGGCAGTATATATGGACATATTACTGATTCATGAGCTACAGCTTTTACCGCATTCACTTGAACATTGGAGTAGTTTGTTAACTTTTGTAACTCATATAGTGTAGGAAGCCTCTGAGTCTGTGCATGGTATACAGGCAATGTAGGGTTTGTATATTCCCTTCATATTCTCAGACAAAATTAACAGTGTTACATTTTCCAAATGTATCTGGTGTTTTCTGTAGGTCCTCGGTCATTCAGATATCCACCAATAAAAGGTCTGAGTGTGTGCATGAGGTTTACAGGCGCCTCAGGGTATGAGGGGAGTATATAGGTCTCTGGGGTATACAGGCGCTATATAAATGGAGCTGGTAAGTGTTTTATGAGCTGCAGCAAATACCAGATACATTTGAACATTTTAAGTATTTTGTTTACTTCTGTCTTGTGAACAGAGCTTGAGATCCAAAACACATCTTGTAGGCGGGGGAGCAGACGGGAGACTAATATATACAGTTATAGACATTCACTTTGTATCTATCTATGTCTCTATCAACCTGTCTCTCCTTCTCTCTCTAACTCCTTCTCTCACCCCCCTTTTCTTTCACTCCCTCTCTCTCTCTCCCATTACCTCCATCTCTCTCCCTCTCTCTCTCATTTCCTTCCTCTCTCTCTCTACCTCTCTTTCTTTCTCCCCCCCACTCTCTCTCTTTCTCTTTACCTCTCTCTCACCCCCTCTATCTATCTCACTCTCTCTCGCACGCCCTCCCTCCCCTCACTCTCTCTCTCTCACTCCCTATCTTCCTACCTATCCCCCCTCTCTCTCCCTTTCTTTCTACCTCATCCCCCGCCTCTCACCCTCTCTCTCTCCCTTGCTTCCTCTCTCTCCCCCTCTCTCTCTCTCCCTTTGTTTCTCCCTCTCACCCCCCTCTCTCCCTTACTTTCTCCCCATCTCCCTCTCTCCCCCTCTATCTCCCTTTCTTCCTCCCTCTCTCTCTCCCTTCCTTTCTACCTCTCTCCCCTTCTCTCTATTCCTTTCTTCTTCTCTCTATTCCTTCCTCCCTCTTTCCCCCTCTCTCTCTCCCTTTCTTCCTCCCTCCCATCCTCCCTCTCTATCCCCATCTCTCTCTCCCATCCTCCCTCTCTCTCTCCCTCCCTTCTTCCCTCTTTCTCCCCCTCTCTCCCTTTCTTCCTCTCTCTCTCTTTCCCTCCCTTCCTCCCTCTCTCTGCCCCCTCTCTCCCTTTGTTCCTCTCTCTCTTCTTCTCCCTTTCTTCCTCTCTCTCTCCCTTCCTCCCTCTTTCCCCCTCTCTCTCTCTCTCTCCCTTTCTTCCTCTCTCTCTCTCCCTCCCTTCCTCCCTCTCTATCCCCCTCTCTCCCTCCCTCTCTCTCTCCCCCTCTCTCCCTTTCTTCCTCTCTCTTTCTTCTTCTCCCTGTCTTCCTCTCTCTCTCCCTTCCTCCCTCTCTCCCCCTCTCTCCCCCCCCCCCCCTTTCTTCCTCTCTCTCTCTCTCTCCCTCCCTTCCTCCCTCTCTCTCCCCCTCCCTCCCTTTCTCCCTCTTCCCCCCCCCTCTCTCTCTCTCCCCCTCCCTCCCTTTCTTCCTCTTTCTCTCCCTCCCTCCCTTCCTCCCTCTTTCCCCCTCTCTCTCTCCCTCCCTCCTTCTCTCTCCCCCCTCCCTCCCTTCCTCCCTCTTTCCCCCTCTCTCCCTCCCTTCCTCCCTCTCTCCCCCCCCCCTCTCTCCCTTTCTTCCTCTCTCTCTACCTCCCTCCCTTCCTCCCTCTTCCCCCCTCTCTCCCTTTCTTCCTCTCTCTCTCCCTCCCTCCCTTCCTCCCTCTTCCCCCCTCTCTCCCTTTCTTCCTCTCTCTCTACCTCCCTCCCTTCCTCCCTCTTCCCCCCTCTCTCCCTTTCTTCCTCTCTCTCTCCCTCCCTCCCTTCCTCCCTCTTCCCCCCTCTCTCTCTACCTCTCTTTATATCGGTGGCACCAGCTTCATAAACAACTCTTATAACTATCTTATGTATATTTTGTAATAAAACATGACAATCCACAGTAAAATATATCACTGAACTTTTAGAACAATCAACAAATGTCGAAAAGGAACTTTCTAATTTAAATTAAAAAATTATCATAAGAATAAAAAAGAAAATGTTAGTGATTAAAATGCTAATTTTCTACTATTTTCCTAGCTTTATTTTTTGTTAATTCATTCCACTGTTGAACATTTCCGTTTATGGAGACTTAAAATTGTTTTATTCATTGTAACAGCAAAATTACAAAGTCTACGCTTAAATTATGGAGACATTTAGAAAGTGTTTATATTTCAGCAAGAATCATCATTTCTAATTAAAACAGTTAAATTAGATTTATTTTGCACAGACTGAGGATGCAATTCAGTGCTTAAAGCAGAGCTTGACAGATACCAGGAGCCACATATACTAAAATATTACTGCTGGCTCCTAACTATTTAGCTATTATAAAATATATTTCAATATATAATTCATTGCCTGGCTCCTAACTGACCTTTCTGGCTCCTAAGTATGGGCGATCTCTAGCATATTTTAAACATTATGAAAGTTTATACACAGAGAAAACTGAAACTAACATAGTTTTTTATAACTGATACATATTCAAAAGTAAACTACTTCTAAGAAACATAGCAAGGGAAGTTGTATTTAAGATAAATTACATATTGTCATTTGCTTTATAATGAATTGCACACTTATTAAAGGGATATGGAGGGTTTCTGTACTGTACTAGGTATATAATATAATAATATAATACATTTTTACTGGCTAAAATCAAACAAATATCACCTGCTTGTATCTGCCCTCTGAAGCTCATGAATACACAGACTGTGTAGGGATGACTGTTCTGTGTCTCATACTAACGAATCAGTAACATCTCTCAGAAACATGAAATGTGGTCCGTGATAGGCTAGAACACTGCACTGCACATTAAGCCCGACAGAGTCTGTGTATGCATATGCCGCAGTGGGCAGACCCATACAGGAACTATTTGTATGATTTAAAACAGAGCTTATAAGTACTTCCTAATAAAATAAAGCGCATAAAAGTAAATACATATACATTTAAGTTAAAGGACCATTGTAGGAAAGATTTTTAATTAAAGGCGCACTGCTCATGTAGGCATTATGCCAATGAATGGGAATTGAGAATGTTATTTAAAAAATACTTATTTGTTTTATTTGTTGTCCATTTTTAGCTCTGATCAGGCACTACAGTCCTCCCTTGCTCTTTAGGAGGCTTCTATGTAAGTAGTTTGGGCTTGTACATACATGTCCATCTCCATAATGTCTATAGAATCCTCCCATGGTGACTCAGCAGCAAAGGAGAACAAGTACTGCTTGATCAGAGCTGAAAATGGAGTCGCATGGAATCAAAAGAAATAAAAATTTTACTTAAATATATGCTAAAAAAATTTCATGGCTTTGTTCCTACATTGGTAGTATGAAGTAAAAATAAAACTTTTCTACAGTGGTCCGTCAAGGAATCCTATTGAAATTAGCTTTTTTTTTTCATTTTAACATCAAAAAGCATTTCTGAGCCTCCTCCTGCGGAGAGCTACCTGGAGAGTCCAGGAGATGATCCTCCGTCCTCCTCTGTGATCAGTGAGCCGGGTGGTGTAGAAGCCTCAGCGGTCTCCCACCCAAGGATCTTTTGTTACTTTCAGCACACACACATAGCAGAAGGGCCACAAAGGGCACACATGTATTGTTACTCGTGAAACACCGTGAAATATCCCATTTTTAGGATTTTAATGGTTATTAGGCCCATCTGCCTCCAGGGTTTGATTATAGCTTTCTCATGAAGGCCACCAAATGAGAAATACTGAAGGCTTTTCTGCCTAAACATCCAATCAGGATTAGGATGTGACATATAATATGTTATATATGAGAATATATCATTTCATCCAAGCAGTGACCAGTCTCAGTCCTAAATATATAAATAATACCTTTTGTAATGTTTTGTCAAGTTCTTCGTTAGAGCATAGATCAATTACAAAGCAGTCATTTAAATATATATATATATTTTTAATAGAACTCAGGCGTCTGTATTTATTATGTTGGTAAGCCCTGTTTTACAGTTTGCACAGATGCAACCTCTTGTAAAGTAGGTGTTTATATGTGTAAGTGGCTTAGTTTAATTGCAATGTCGGGTAAACTGTTTAATGTATTAAAAATTCCCTCCAGCAAACAGGATACAATGTTAGGACATTTATATACAAGTAATTGTGGTGGGAGACTTGCAGATGGTCCTGTGCTCCTTACAGGGCTCCATAGTGCAGCAAGCCCTACTATATATATGTGTAAGTATATATATATATATATATATATATATATATATATATATATATATATAAACATATATATATATAAATATAAACATATATATATATAAATATAAACATGTATATATATATATATATATATATATATATATATATATATTCATATTCACTCTTCCTTTGCATTTATATAGAAGTTGTGAGTTAACCTAGAATATGTGGCACATAAAGTTACATCTGAAAATATTCTGTGTTATCTTGCTAGTTCTATTAATAAAACAGACATGAATCTAATAGGATTATGAACGGATTACTCCACTAATTTGTATTATAATGTAACATAGTTGTATCTGTTGTTAGTTATATGTATAATGATAATAATAACTTTTGGAGGCTTACTGCTACTTCTCTGCTTAGTAAATACAGTGTGGGGGATCTCTGATATTGTACAGTGAAGGAGCTAGTGAATATAGGGCCCCGTGCAAGATAATATGGATTCCCCTTGCAATTTTTCTATATATTGTCGGTGTCTGTTGATGTTGTTCAGTCATTCAGTTGTGTCCAACTCTTTGTGACTCTTATCAGTTTTTTTGGCAAAGGTACTGGAGTGGGTTGCCAGTTCCGCTCCAGTGGAACTTGATTTGACCCAACATGTTATAGCTCACAGCTTCATTGAGGTACACAAGCCCTTTCACCATGACAAGGTAGTGATCCAGAAGAGGAGGTGTTTTGTAGGGGGTCAATAAAAAGCCAAAAATATATGTAGGTAGTCAGAACAGGCCCAAAAGCAACCCGATCTTCTTTCTATACACATAATTATCCTGCCATCACCCCTAATAAATGAAGTCTACCGCTTTATTCCAGCCTACTGCCCTTTCCTGTTATGGGCACTGGTGCTTTGCACCTGCTGCAGTAGCCCCACCACTGGTTTTACATACAAACACCCTCACAACAAATACAGCAAGACGCGCTTCTCCATCGTTTGGGCAAGTAGTACTAGTTAGACCTTTAGCCCATAGAGCCCAGGATCAGGTCTCTGAGGCTCCTGTGAATACTCTGAGAACCTTAGTGCATCTGCCCCATGGCTGCCTAGCTGCTCTCTCCTCCAGCAGTGTCTCTGGCACACTCCTTATCTCTATGTGTTATCTCCCTCCTCCACCCTCACAGCTGCCAATTGCTCATCAATTCTAAATATAACTGTTTTTCAGTCTGAAGTGCGAGATTTTATTTCTTATTCTGGGGAAGATCACTCCGAGGTTACAGATACTTTTACTTGGAGTCACTGACACATCTGTCTGAGTAATGATGACGAGCAATGGCTGCCTCCTGACCCCAGACGGGGGATTATGGGGCGCAGCACTAGAAATATCTTATATCACCTTAAGACTAAAGTCAGTAGGTAACCGGCATAAATATTATTTAAACACAGTTATTAAAAACCTACTTAATTAAATGTGCAGCAGACAAAACAATATGGGCCTCATTCAATTGCGGTTTGGCCAATTGAATAGGGCTCTATATAAGCACAGAGCATAGTTTTTTACAGAAGTTTTTAGTTAGTGAAGACCTTGCTTTTGGATAAATGTTCACTAACTAAAACCTTCTGTAAAAAAATATGCTGTGTGCTTATATAGAGCCCTATTCAATTGGCCAAATCGCAATTAAATAAGGCCCTATGTCTTCATCCCCTCAGATTTATTAATATATATATATATATTCCTGGGAGTGTGTGTATATTTGTGTGTATTAATGCAGGAGCTGACAAATGTATCTGAAACTTAGCAGCCAGCCAATCTTGTGCAAAATCCATCCTACGCTTTGCGTGAAATCTGTGTTATAACTTCATGTATATGCTTCAAGGAGCCATGTATAAATTGGTATTGAGTTAAAGAGTGAAAAAGCATGGTGGGCTTATTTGCATGTCCCCTCCCAGTTTCCCAAAATGCAGGGCAACATTAGATTCTAAATATGTGTGTATATATATATATATATATATATATATATATATATATATATGTGTGTTAAATAAATAGTAAGTTTGTGTTCACATTTCAACAACTTGCAAATGAGCCCACAAAGGCTTCACTCTTTAATCCAATACCATTTTAATCATGCACAGGTTTATATATATTTTATATAGAAAATACCAAAAAAATAAAAAATTAAATATAAAAAAAAATAAAAAATAAATAAATAAATAAATAAATAAAAAAATAAAATAATAATAATAAAAAAAATAATAATAATAAAAAAAAAAAAAAAAATATATATATATATATATATATATATATATATATATATATATATATATATATATTACCCCTACATGTCTTGGACAACTGAAAATAAACCTGTGGTGATTCCCATCCCAGCTAAAAAACAGTAAAGGGGAATTCTGGAGTCATTGCTTTGATAAGACTTTATCTGCTGCCTGTAAATAGAGGGTATAATGATGTTTTGTGTCAGTGTTTTCAGTTATTCCTGGGATAAGACAGTAAATGGCAGGGAGTCTTTATCTCTCAGATTAGGGATTGGTGACATGCCCTTCAGTCAGAGATAAAGTGGAGGAAGCTCTCGGGGTGTATACAATACAATGTACACAAAGTGCTACACAAACCAGCTGCCACCAGCACAAAGCAAACATGCAGCAAAGCTTCTACTTAGATATTTAAATACATATATAAAATGTAAAAAAGTAAGAGTCACACAGCAGACATTATGGAAACCATACATGTAAATGAATATAATTGCATTTGGTTGTCATTTAAAAAATGAATGGAAGTGTTAGATAACCCATCTAGAAGCTTAGCATCGTCTATTAGAGAGCAGCATCTTTGATCTATGTTTAAAATCGTAATCACTGCTTCTAAAAAGCTTATATTGTGCAAATCCAGGTTTGTCTCAATATTTTTCATCACACTTAGGGCCTCATTCAATTGCGATTTGGCAAATTGAATAGGGCTCTATATAACCACATTGCATATGTTTTTTACAGAAGTTTTTAGGTTGCGAACTTCTATCCAAAATCAAGGTCTTCACTAACTAAAAACTTCCATTAAAAAATATGCTATGTGCTTATATAGAGCCCTATTCAATTGGCCGAATCGCAATTGAATGAGGCCCTTAATAAACTATTTTATTTTTTTAGCCTTTGCACCTATTTCTCAGGCTACAACCTTATGAAGAAAGTTTAAAACATGTATTTTTTAGTAGTTGGTGTTCTCTGTCCCTCCAAGCAGTGTAAGGTCATCACATCCACTAACAGATAGAGCTATTTATTTTACTAAGACATAGATTATTCTGAATGATTGGAACTGCACCCTTAGCCTCGCAGTGCAGTGATGAGACTGATGGATTCACAACTAAACTCCCATCTGTTTCTCTAAACAAAAAGACAAAATGCTGATAATGTATCAACTCAGAAACACACCACGATAAGCGGAAAAATCCTGAAATCCAACCCCCACCAACATCTGGATATGCACAGGATGTGTGTCTAGAAGAGAGAGACCCAATTACTACTCTGTAGTTCACATTGTTGTTTTTTTACTTTTTAAAAAAAAAAGATTAAACTTATTTTAAGAAAGTAAAAACATAAAAAAATACCGCCATTAATTTAATAACTATTATATGCAATTACGCTGTTGTATGAATGCCCATTGTGTCGTTTGCTGAGCTGGTAGTGATAGGATCCCAGCTGCTGCTGTTGCAAGTCTGTAATCTTAGAAGATAATGTGCAAACCTTATATGCAAAAATGTTTTATTTATTTATTTGTTTATTACATGGTAATCTACTTATCTTCAATGGCTGCAAAATCCTACAAGAGGAAGCTGTCTTGTCTCCTGAATTGGGTTAGTTTATAATATGTAATTTATGAGAACTTTGGAAAGTCATTTTAAAGCACAGCGCTGTGTATTATTATGTGATCACATTGTAGCTGATGGGGCAAAACAGAACTAACTAAATGTTGTACTGTTTGCCATTTTTGGGACACAATGCGTCTGGATGAGCAAAAAACGTTGGTACTTGTTGCGATACCTTGGAACTCGTTGTAATTGCTAAAATCAATTTACATTACTCCTTATGGGAGTTTGGAACTTGACCTGCCATCCGGAACCAATTAACGACGAGTTCCAAGGTACCACCTATATGTTCTTGGATTTGGTCTGTGATAACCCTATATGTCCTTGGATTTGGTCTGTGATAACCCTATATGTCCTTGGATTTGGTCTGTGATAACCCTATATGTCCTTGGATTTGGTCTGTGATAACCCTATATGTCCTTGGATTTGGTCTGTGATAACCTTATATGTCCTTGGATTTGGTCTGTGATAACCCTATATGTCCTTGGATTTGGTCTGTGATAACCCTATATGTCCTTGGATTTGGTCTGTGATAACCTTATATGTCCTTGGATTTGGTCTGTGATAACCCTATATGTCCTTGGATTTGGTCTGTGATAACCCTATATGTCCTTGGATTTGGTCTGTGATAACCCTATATGTCCTTGGATTTGGTCTATGATAACCCTATATGTCCTTGGGTTTGGTCTGTGATAACCCTATATGTCCTTGGATTTGGTCTGTGATAACCCTATATGTCCTTGGATTTGGTCTGTGATAACCCTATATGTCCTTGGATTTGGTCTGTGATAACCCTATATGTCCTTGGATTTGGTCTGTGATAACCCTATATGTCCTTGGATTTGGTCTATGATAACCCTATATGTCCTTGGATTTGGTCTGTGATAACCCTATATGTCCTTGGGTTTGGTCTGTGATAACCCTATATGTCCTTGGATTTGGTCTGTGATAACCCTATATGTCCTTGGGTTTGGTCTGTGATAACCCTATATGTCCTTGGATTTGGTCTGTGATAACCTTATATGTCCTTGGATTTGGTCTGTGATAACCCTATATGTCCTTGGATTTGGTCTGTGATAACCCTATATGTCCTTGGATTTGGTCTGTGATAACCTTATATGTCCTTGGATTTGGTCTGTGATAACCCTATATGTCCTTGGATTTGGTCTGTGATAACCCTATATGTCCTTGGATTTGGTCTGTGATAACCCTATATGTCCTTGGATTTGGTTGTAATAACCCTATATGTCCTTGAATTCGGTCTGTGATAACCCTATATGTCCTTGAATTCGGTCTGTGATAACCCTATATGTCCTTGAATTCGGTCTGTGATAACCCTATATGTCCTTGAATTCGGTCTGTGATAACCCTATATGTCCTTGGATTTGGTCATTGGATTTGGTCTGTGATAACCCTATATGTCCTTGGATTTGGTCATTGGATTTGGTCTGTGATAACCCTATATGTCCTTGGATTTGGTCTGTGATAACCCTATATGTCCTTGGATTTGGTCTGTGATAACCCTATATGTCCTTGGATTTGGTCATTGGATTTGGTCTGTGATAACCTTATACAGTAAAACCCAGATTATCCGGCACTCAACTAACCGGGACTCTTAAGCAACCGGCACCAGCATCAATTCCCCATTTTCAAAAAACTCCCGTTAAACCGGCATGACCGGCACTATCCGGCAGTTCAAGACCACAAAAAAACTTTACTGTTTTTTTGGCCCTAATTGGCTCAGTTTAGGTGCTAATGCCATTTTAGATGCATTTTGAGGGGGTTTTGGGGTGTTTAAGGGTTGTTTAGACCCTTAATTTCGGGGTCTCCCGATTAACTGGCAACTACAGTTATCCGGCAATAGGGAGTCACCGTAGGTGCCGGATAACCGTAAGTTTACTGTATGTCCCATGTACTGGAGCGATTTGCACCAACAGCGAGTTCTGTGTCCACTGACGCGTTTCGCTCGTCGCTTTGCCAATAAAGTATATACCGTACTCTATTTTGCAGCAATTAAAACTCACCTATTATATAAATGACCTGTGTCTTATATGTCAATAATCCATTTTGTCTTTTGTCCCCTTGATTTGTTTCCATGAAAATGGCGGGCTCACATGTTCTATTCCATCGTATATTCTAAAAAAATTTGGTTTGCGAAATAATGCTCAAAATATCTTTTTAAAGTTTTAAAAAAAGATCGAATATTGTATTGGGGTGACATTTATTGTAAGAAGAGAGTCCGATTTATTTGTGCACCAAGACCATACTCTCTCATGCGGCAGATTTCCAGTTACTCCTTGGCATATAGGCTCTTGATTGTATTTGCCAGCTGTACCAGGAATTTAATTGTAAGACGACTAGGTGTTGTTTCCAAAGGAGCAAGCCTCATAAGAACAGTATATTTTATATTTTTATTATAGGATACAAGAGACCACCCGGTGTTTTGTATATGTTTCCAAACAATGTTACATTTACCTGGCATTGTGCAGATGTTGGCTGTGCGGGGCAGGAAAGTTGGTTTCTCCACTCAATGTGGGCTCCCAGTTTGTGTTGGCATGTGAGGTGAGCCTTCTCCGAGCGCCAGTAGAGGATAAGAGGGGGTGAGACAGCTTCCCACATCCCATTAATTTTAGTATCAGGGATAAGGAAAATGTATGTAAGCATTTCAAGTCTCCCTGGGATGTTCCCCGGTGTCTAATAAATTTGGCGCAGAGCAACTCAATAAAAACACTGGTCGGGATCATAAATATATTCCACATAAACACCCAATAAACTGACCCACAAGCTGCCTTTGAACCTCACAATGGAGTTGTTAAAGGACATTTTCATATTTCTTGAAAATATTTTAAAGGGAGATTGTCACTTTGAAATAAACTTGGCTTCGCTTTAAAGCCACCTGGTTTGCTCATTGCTTCTATATCACATACGTAGTTGTCGTAATTGCGAGTTTGTCGGTCACACTATGTTAAAAATGATGGGCTTGCGCATGAGCAATGAGTGCCGAAGGCGCTCATTGTGAGGGCCATAAGGTAGAGGGGATGCAATGAGCGCCGAAGGTAGAGGGGGGGAGAGGCTGAATGCGTTCATCGCAAGGCTCGCAAAAAAGGTTCCAACAGGCTTCCGAGTTACGGGCTTGAAAAAAATAGCCACCATTTTTTTTGTAAGCCCGTAACCTAAAGCCGTTGAGAGGCCGCCAAACCTCAGGTATAGGCTCTGTGGCTCCTCTTGAGGCAGGGAGTCCATAAGTGAGGTTGAAAGCTAATTTTCTATTCAACTGGCGTCTTTTGGCAGCCTCCCAATGGCTTTCAAGTTACGAGCTTCAAAAAAAAGTTACAGGTTTAACGCCGCCAAACCCGCAAATGAGAGAGGGGAGGGAGAGGAAGGGAAAGAGACACAGGGGAGTGAGAGAGGGGGGAGATACACAGGGTAGGGAGAGAGGGAGAAGATACAAAAGGGAGGGAGAGGGGGAAAGAGACACAGTGGCGGGAGCAGGGGGAGAGGGGGGAATGAGAAAGAGGGGAGCAAGAGGGGAAAAAAAGACGCTGGGGAGTGAGTGGGGGGGAAGAGACACAGGGGAGGGAGAGGGGCGCAAAGCGACACAGGGAGGGAGAGGGGGAAAAGTGACACAGGGGAGGGCGAGGGTGGAAAGAGACACAGGGGACGGGGAAAAAGACGCTGGGGAGGGGGAAAGAGACGCTGGGGAGGGTGGGGGGAAGAGACGCTGGGGAGGGTGTGGGGGGAAAGAGACAGAGGGGAGGGAGAGACACAGGTGAGGGAGAGGGGGAAAGAGATGCTGGGGAGGGAGTGGGGGAAAAGAGAGACAGGGGAATGAGATGGAGGAAAGGGACACATGGGTGGTCTGCGATGACCACCGAAGGCGCTCATCATGAGGACCGTAAAGTAGAGAGGGGGGAGGCTTGCAATGAGTGCCAAAAATATGTGTCATGGTTTACAAACATAAATATATATATCAAAAGAAACAACATATTGTGATGTCATGGATTACGCGGCCGCTGAAGTTGTTACTTTGTTACATATTTACAAACATAGAGTTACAACCATTTGAGGGTCCTCTGTGTATAGGATGATATAAGGGTCTCAAACACTAACTAGTGCATATAGATTATAGAAGAATGAGCCCCTCCCCCTATGTACCCTACGCATTGTTCAGTTTAATTTATATACTATCAGACAGTGAGAGAGCGGCGTCTAATCAGCTCCTTCCACTTGAAGAGTTTTATGGCGGTTCCCAGACTCTGCATGTTCTCAGTCTGAAACCACAAAATGATTAAGATTAGCAAAAAATGGTGAAAAGAAAAAATCCCCTGATTTAAAGGGATATGGAATGGTGGGTGATTTTACTAAGTATACCATATACCCTTTTGTCCATTTACTTTACTAAGCATTATTAAGTATTTTATTAAGTGCTTAGAAGCTCTATGGGTCTGTGGGGCTTGATGTGCAGTGTAGTGTCCTAGCCTATCAGACACCACATCTCAGCAAAATGTTGCTGAGAAATAGTTACTAATTGGCTAGTATAGGACATAGCACAGCAAGTACAGCAGAGTCTTTGTGTTCGTGAGCTGCAGTGGAAATATTTATTTGATTTTAGATAGCAAAAAGAGAGCGTATAATCACTTCTTAATAAAATATCCCTTTAACATAATGTTTATAAATTTGTAAATTCCAGCTGCAGAAAAGCATATTGTGCATCATCGCTGAAGATGTGTGTTTATTTGTCTGATATTCCTGTAGCCGCATTATTATTGTTAATTGACAAATAGTAAAACAGTCGCTTCCTGTGAGATAATCCTGAAGTCATTTAAACTACTTGCAAAAATAAACAAAAGCTCTGTGTGGTGGGACACTGAACAGGACAGAAGGGCCGGCCATTGCAGTGACCCCAATTTAAAAACTATAAATGGCGGCTCTCAGTTGTGTCCGACTCTCGGTGACCGCATGGATAACAAAACATGCTGATTCACTTGATTTTCCTGGCAGAGATCCTGGAGTGGGTTGTCATTTCCTTCTCCAGTGGGTCACAGCATACAGCTCCTGGTGGTCTCCCATTCAAGTACTGACCAGTGTGACCTTTTGGTTCCTTGGCTGGATTTGAACCCAGGATGCTGTGGTGAAAGCACCTGCATCCTAACCACTGGGCCACAAATGGGCATTTAATAATAGAATTTACTATATAGTATTTTATGTACAGCATCATCACAGAATCCTATATGTATTAAAGCTGCTGTCGTTATGCTTATGTATACTTACTGGCCATGCTCTTGCTGCTGATCAAGTGAAAATTAATTATTCACTATAGATAAAGCTAAGCATGCCTGGGATAAGCATAAGGTTATTCCAAGGCTTAATTAAAACCAATCTTTTCTGGTAGATATAATAGGAAGATTAGATGGGATCTTTTGGTTCATATTTGCTATAATATCTATGTAAATGCTTAAAGGGACTCTGTCACCAATTTGTTTTTAAGGTTATTCATAAATAGCTTGAAAAAGTGTCTATATGTTATGTTACCCATTTTTTTCTAAATTGGATCAATCCTGGGAAATTCCATGTTTGTTGTTGCTGTATTTATATGCAAATGAGCATATCATGCATATGTTTTGATGGGCTAATTAGGATTACAGTCTGCTTGTCTGTCTCTGTAGTGACCAGAAATAAAGACCCACATTGTTATCTGGCAGCCATACCCCTCTCACACCCTTATCAAGCACTCTGAGCTGCACATTCTCATACAGGAGCCGCAAAATCAATTCTAAATATTTCAGAAATGATTTACTGTTGAGAAAAATGCTAGTGCAATGTATAGCCAGTTTGTAATGGAGCGGCAGAGTAAGTTTAATTAAAGGAGCCAAGTACATTATACATTATTTTTTTTTTAGCACAAGCACTTGGCAGCGGCTTTTCTGTCCCACAGAGCTAACATTTTTTTTTAGCCTTTTGTTCCAGACAGCAGCTCCCCCTGCCCCCCTCCCATGCCTGTGCCCCCCCCCCCCCGCCCATGCCTGTGCCCCCCTGCTGCCCCCCGCCCTCCCTTGGTGCCAGCCCATTCCTCTCTGTTAATTGTACGTTTCTTCTCTCAAAATGTTGCGTTTCTTGCTTTGATTCCACATTCCTGCTGACAAGTAGATAAGATCCTCGTCTGGCGCCTGGACCCACAGCGGCTACCTGATTATCTGCAGACGTCCTGGTATGAGCCCCTCAGGCTACAGAATGAGGAGGCACAAAACTTGTAAAGTGGTGGCTAGCAGCTCCCCTACCCCCTCCCATCTCCTGGACTTTACTCTGCAACCCATCAAAAAATGTATATATGACACTGGCAGGAAACGACCCAAAAAACGAGTGGGGGCCGCGAGACAGTTTTGGTTTAATGACCATTATATATATATTTTAATAACTAAACTTGATGTATAAAATTTAAAAAATATATCTACAATCGTGCTTTTATTCCATTTACTGTTCTGAGCTGATTATGTATGCTGCTTTCTTAGGAGGTTGTATCCTTGTAAACTAATTAGCTTTCTAAAAAGACTCTTTCTGGATTGTTACATTTTACTCAACATGTCTTTATTCTGTTATTTCATTTTCTTTTCTGAACTATTTGAGTCAGTGACAGTACTGCTGGTACAGGTGGTGCAAAGTACCAGGACCCTCAACAGAATAGTGGCCCTCTGCAATAAATTAGGCATCTTAATGTATTGGATGAGGATGGCAGATAGCTACTTAATAGAAAAGTGATCTGATTACAATAAGGATGATCAGATTATCTTCATATATGTTTGGTTTCTGAATTGACCCCAAGAAATTGCAAGGGGGGGCAATTATTTTGCATTGGGCCCTCCATTCACTAGCTCTGCCACTGGTTTGAGTCCTTGTAAACCAGTGAGCTTTGGCTTATCCCTGCACTGGCCGTTTCAGCTGCCACAATCCCATTGTGCAGTTAGAAGATTCAAAGTCTTCTTCCGTCTCTACAGAAACTAAAATGGTAGCTTCCACTGCAGCATAATACAAGTTAATACATTACATGTTGTATTATTATTTTATACTCTAACAAATTGCATATTTTCAAGTGTAGTTCTTCAAAGGTTTATATCACTAATATAGTAAGCGCATGCGCACTGCACAAACTATTTGTACGGATTTCCGTACATGCCGCAGTGTTCACCGCGCGGCGCCAGGCGCACTGCGCAAGGAACAGAGGGGGGGGGGGGACAGAGAGCGGGAAAGATACAGAGGGGAGAAAGGGGGAACGGGACACAGGGGAGGGAGGAGGGGGCAAGAGACACAGGGTAAAGGGGGGAAGAGACAGAGGAGGAAGGTGGGAAGGGAAACAGGGAACGGAGGAGGGGGAAAAGAGACACAGGGAAGGGAGAGGGGAAAGAGACACAGGGAAGGGAGAGGGGAAAGAGACACAGGGGAGGGAGATGGGGAAGAGAGAAAGAGGAGGGAGATAGAGGTGGGAAAGGGACACATGAGAGGGAGGAGGGAGAGAAGAGACACAGGGTAAAGGGGAAAAAGACAGAGGAGGAAAGGGACACACGGGAGGGAGTAACAGGGAAAGAGACAGGGGAAAGGGGTAAAGAGACACAGGGGAGGGAGGAAGGGGGAAAAAGACACAGAGAAGGGAGAGGGGGGAGAAGAGACACAGGGGAAAGGGGGAAAGAGACAGAGGGGGGAAGTGGGAAAGAGACACAGGAGAGGGTGGAGGGGGAAAAACACAGGTAAGGGAGTGGGGGAAGAAACACAGGGGAGGGAGATGGGGGTGGGACAAAGAGGGGGTAGAGGGGGGAAAGAGACACAGGGGAGGGAGAGGGGGGAAAGAGACACAGGGGAGGGAGAGGGGGAAAAGAGACACAGGGGAGGGAGAAGGGGAAAAGAGACACAGGGGAGGCTGAGGGGGAAAAGAGACACAGGGGAGGGAGAGGGGGGAAAGAGACACAGGGGAGGGAGAGGGGGAAAAGAGACACAGGGGAGGGAGAGGGGGGAAGAGTCACAGGGTGGGAGACACATGTAATATTATACGGTAAACGACTAGTTTTAAATATAGAGCTACAGTGATACTTTAAATAATCCCCTTTTCTTACATTATGGGACTGCTCTGCTCTGTATAAAATCTCATTAATGAGCAGAGTTTTTTTGTGTGTTTATTATTTTAATTAATAATAAACAAACAAAAAGCTCTAGTTTTAAGTGATATAGATACATTGTGTCGGCAACAATTCAATGTGGATAATTTTAAATGTGTTCATGATGTTGACATAAGGTCAGACAATAAGCGCTGCATAGAGCTACAAGCCACTGACTGTGACTTGTAGCTCTATGCGGAGAGAGATCATATAACAGAAAAATACAAGTGAATTTCTAACTTTAAATCCTTCAGCCTCATATAAGATATATATTATCACAAGTATTTTTGACGGCTAAGCGAGCGCATTATATGATGAGATTATTACGGAGCCAGCTGCTGACTCGGAGGGAAATCTCACTAATCAGTGTTACTATATTAGTAAAGAGACTGATGGGAACTTAAATCAGTTTTCACATAATAAAAAACTGAACATTTCACATGCAGCCGGGCTTGAAATAAAGTTTGAAAATCCAAATTCAGCATTTTTGGATTTTTTATTTTTTTTTGCAATTTAGGCTAAAATCAGCCCCTCCATCGTTAAAGTACATTTATGATAATTAAATTAAACTTATTTTAATGTAAGAAACTTAAATTGAACTAATTTCAATCAGTGGAGGTGACAAGTGGATATATCTTATCCAATCTGTGCTAATGAGCCCATTGGACATTACATATAACGCGCGGTACCTTCCAGCGCTTATAATTACTGCTCTTACTCATTACGGTGCAGCTCTCGGTTCTGATTCAATAGGATTTTTATTATTTTTTATGAATTATTGTTGGCTGCAGAAGGACAGAGATATTATTTTATCAGAGCCAAACTCGGCTCACTGATTGCAAATTAGATTGCAAACTTATAACTAGAAAAGTGAATTGGATTGTAAGCTCTTTGGGTCACAGACAATGATGTGAGTCTGACCTATGCCTAATTTGATTGGTGTAGAGTCATTAAAGTGATATGGAAGTTTTCTTGATTTTACTAGGCATATAATATCCTTCTGTATCTATTTACTTGTATGTATAAGCTCTGTTTTAAAATCAAAGAAGGATCACCTACTTGGATCTGCCCTCTGCAGCTCATGAAGACACAGACTCTATTACTGGATATGCAGTGTCTTGCACTAACCAATCAGTGACCATTTCTGCTGAGACATGGCACCTGATATGCTAGGACACTACACTGCACATCCAGTACTAGAGTCTGTGTCTGTCTATGCTGCAGAGGGCAGACCCATACAGGGACTATTTGTTTGATTTTAGGCAGTAAAAACAGAGATTATAAGCACTTCTTAATAAAGTACATAAAAGTAGATATTATATACCCAATAAAAATCCAGCAAACGTCGATATCCCTTTAAAGTGAATGCTCACACCATATGAGATTATTAACTATTTGTGGCACAATCAGTAAAATATATGTCTGCCTCACTGCTATATTAGATTGTAAGCTTTTGGGGATTTCGAGAATAAAGTGAATATCATCCCTTCTGGATATGGCAACACCTAATTAGCTAGTAATCTCTTTGGGGTACAAATAATAAAGCTGCATTAAGTCTCACCCATGCCTTATTAGATTGTAAGCTCTTTTGGGTACATATAGTACAATTAATATCTTCCTCATTAAGTCTCACCCATGCCATATTAATAGAGATGGTGATATAATGTTATTGTTGTTGAGTCATTCAGTCATGTCCAACATATGGAGGCGGCAGGTCGGGCACATCTGTTTCTGGTTGTGCTTATCCATATGGTATTCTTGGCAAATATACTGGAGTGGGTTGCCATTGCCTTCTCCAGTGGACCATCTTGAGTGACCCTGCATGATATAGCTCACAGCTTCATTGAGGTACAGATTGGGATATTATAGAATACCTTGAACTATATCAACAGATTAATTAATGTTCATGATAGAATAATCTTTCAGAATTAGAGGAATAGAACAAGGAATCATGGTGTGATATTTGAGGATAAATGATGTTTTAAAAAATATTTCATTACCATAAGGGTAGTGGATCAGTTGAATAGTGGAGGTGGTGGGGACAAAAAACAAAATAATTGAAGAATATCTGTGGTGTAATGCGGAATAACTAAATGTATAACACAATAACTCTGAACATTTCTAAATGTTTTATATAGTAATATTGTTACATAGTAATCAGGGCCGGATCTATCTTTTTGGAGCGACTGGGCAGTGAAGTGGAGGAGCCCCTGCGAGTGAGTGCGCAAGGTATGCACAGACCCATTTTTGCCTTTTATGTGCATTTAAGTTCCTTTTCCTGCTGTAACTCTCTTGTTCTAGGTGGTTACCCCCTTGTAGCGGCTGCCTAGCAAGCCTATTGGGTTATCCGGCCATGATAGTAATTGATACTTGTAATATGTGTATTAATTGTTAATTGTTAGATAAGAATATAGGCAGACTCAACAGCCAACATAATTTATGGTCAAAATCTTTTTTTTTTCTGTGTCTCATTATCACAGCAGTTAAACTTCTATCCCAAATTAGACCGTAAGCTCTTGGGACCAGGATTTCTAGTGTCTGTAAAATTTCATCTACAACCTTGCGTAAGCCGCCTGTTCAATATAATCGATGTTTGGTGTCATTAGAAGATTTGCAGCCCTGCACTTTTCCCTGTGCGTATTTAAAAACCACTATAACTACAAAGCTTGGGGCCCTGACATTTAAGATCTGGCTGTGCAGACTCAGCAGTATAAATTAAAGGCGCTGAGTGACGCGGCTGTTTTTAAATCCATATTGGACCATGTACCCATCAAGTAATCAAAATTCTCTTTGCTAAATTTTTTGCAAAAAGAAAATCTGTTATGAATATTTCATCTATTCCTTGGATGTGCATTAAAATACAGGATAAAGTAGGTTTGCTTTTTATGCCTTCCTGAAACTCCTCTATCCAAGGAAGGTGCAGAAATCATGGGCCCAGCTCCTTGGGCTGTCTGCCTCCAACTCTTGCCTTTCAGATCGTAAATAAAAAGCCATTAGCCAAAAACGCAAAGGGCATAAATCCATCGAAATGCTTCCAGGATAGGTCGTAAAAAACATTGTCTATTAGCGGACATTTCTACTCTCTGCCTAACCGCTGGGAGCTTGGATCCAGAGACTGAGATTCTTGTAATTGAATGTAAGGCGTATGCAATGTGGAAAAAAAATGGCGCCGGCGATAAAAAGTCTAAAATTAGGCAAGGAGCTTCTTTTAGGAGGATTTTCCTCCATTCTTGGGATACCTGTAGCATGTGCGGTTATATTGTCTGGAAACTGTATTTATTTATCTATGTTGTTGAAACAAAAATGAAATAAATGACCACATCATTTAACTTATGGTGAGCAAAAGTGGAAGAGAAGCCTCCAGCGTACAGAGTACAGTAAGTCATAGTATATTTATGTTCACTTTTGAATGTCTAAAAATAAGTTAAAAAACTCTGAGAAATACAATTATTACACTGCACTCTGGGAAACTGGGTAGGGGCATGTAAATCATTCCACAATGCATTATTTTGAGACTAGTAACTTGCCCATCATAAATGAAGTTGTCATATGTTATGTTCAATTGTCATCTGTCTCTCGCTGGGTCCTTACTTCACTCTGTGTGCTCCCTGTCTCTCTCCCTCCTCCTTTCTCTCCCTCCCCTCGCTCTCCCCCCCCCCTCTCCCTCTCTCTCTCCCCTCCCCTCTCTCTCTCACTCTCTCTCACTCCCCCTCCCTCTCTCCCCGACCCTTCCTCTCCCTCTCTCCCCCGCCCTTCCTCTCCCTCTTCCTTCCTCTCTCTTTCTCTCTCTTTGCATGCCTCCCTCTCTCTCTTTCTCCCTCCCTCTCTCCCCCTCCCTTCCTCTCCCTCTCCCTCTCTCTCGGCCTCCCTCCCTCTCCCTCTCTCTTTCTCTCCATGTCCTCCCTCTCTTTCTGCCTCTCTCTCTCTGCCTCCCTCTCTCTCTCCCTCCCTCTCTCTATTTCCCTCCCTCCCACTCTCTCCCTCCCTCTCTTTCTGCCTCCCTCTCTCCCTCCCTCTCTCTCTCCCTTGCTCCATCCCTCTCTCTGCCTCCCTCTTACCCTCTCTCTTTTCCTCCTATGAGTATAGGAATAGTAGACTTTCCCCTAAATGAGGGCACTATCTTCCATGCTTGTGGTGCATTAATATACAAATATTCCCGGCATATTAATATATATATATATATATATATATATATATATATATATGTATATATTTACATGGGTTCTCCATAATGGTCTAGTGGTTAGGATTCTGTGCTTTCACCGCTGCAACCTGGGTTAAATTGCAGTCACACCACCGTGAAGCAATGTAGGGTTGGGCCTGGTCAGTAATTGGATGGTACCTAGAAATACCAGAAGCTGTATACTGTGGCCCACTGGAGAAGGAACTGGCAACCCACTCCAGTAACTCTGCCCTGGATCAGCATGGTGTGTTGCAGTCCAGAAGGTCAAGTAATGTCGGACATGACTGAACGGTGCAAAACAAAAAAAACATCTTCCATGCTTGTGGTGCAGTACAAATATTCCTGGCATATCCTGACTATAAGTGACTCCTATAAGTGACTCCTATAAGTGACTCCTATAAGTGACTCCTGACACGTTTACGGTTTCCAGACCCTTCATTATATTCCGAATAACCTTCTGTCAGGTTGGACACCGGCAGGAAACCCTTAAATTAGATTAGCCATGTTTTATTTGCAGGGGGTTTGGTAAGAGCTCTTCAAAGACAGAGTCCCGGTGAACTTGATGGATCCCAGTGTTAATGGGGGGTCGAGATTTCAGAGAAGGCTGATTTTATGGAGTTTCCAGATAATTACAAATGTAGTCATTTACCATCCTGTATGAGACCCAGGGACGGGAGAGGAAGATCGGAGTCACCTCATTAAATTCACTGCAAATAACCTTATGCTTCCCGGCTCTAAGATTTATCAGACTGTAATAAGGGAATATGTTGATCCGAATGAGCTTTGGGGGCAGTGTCGGCTCATTTAGATGGGCCAGAGAGTTTATGGAGAGTAACTGGGTCACAGCTAGAGGTAAATCAGATAAAGTCACTGAGCAAAGTGGCCAAGACATTCTCGGGTTGTATTTTCAAGGTTTCAGTATTATTTTGGAGAATAGAAAACCACAACATCCTTTAACTTATGGTGGGCAGAAGAGTGAGAGAAGACCCTCAGACTACAGAATAAAATGCAAATGTACTATATTTTTTATTGGAGTATAGTAATTAAATAGTACATTTGAATGTTTAAAAATAAGACAAAAAAAATATTTCCTCCAGAGAATTCCAAGAAATACAGTTATTGCAGTGCACTCTGGGAATTTGGACGGGGACATGCAAATGAGTCCTCTGTAAAGCACCTCGGGGTGATATAGCAGCACGTGGGCGGGCGGCGCAGTCTTATGGCCTCTGGTACATGCAACAGTGATAAGGAAAGAAACTCAGCATGAGACACCCAGAAAACAGGGAGCCATCTCCATGATGTCGGATGATGATGTTCTTTGGAACGTCAAGAAATTCAGATGCTTTTATATTTATTTTTTGGGGGAATATTGTTTAGCAGAAAAGGAAGGAGTGTATTTGTAGGAAAACATAATACTAGTGATGGGTAACTTGGTCCAGTGGGGGCCACCAACAGTATAGGATTTCTGGGGTTCTCTGGTTTTGTATTCTGGTTCTTTCACATTACTCAGTTTAATGTATTCTGATTTATCTACTTGATAGATAGATGGATGGATGGATGGATGGATGGATGGATGGATGTATGGATGGATAGATAGATGAATGGGTAGATAGATAGATAGATAGATAGATAGATAGATAGATAGATAGATAGATAGATGGTTAGATGGTTAGATGGGAGGATGGATACATGGATGGATAGATGGATGGATGGGTAGATAGATAGGTGGATGGTTAGATGGTTAGATGGTTAGATGGATGGATGGATACATGGATGGATAGATGGATAGATAGATAGATAGATAGATAGATAGATAGATAGATAGGTGGATGGTTAGATAGGTGGATGGTTAGATAGGTGGATGGTTAGATAGGTGGATGGTTAGATGGATACATGGATGGATAGATGGATGGATAGATGGATAGATAGATAGATAGATAGATAGATAGATAGATAGATAGATAGATAGATAGATAGATAGATAGATAGATAGATAGATAGATGGATGGATGGATGGATGGATGGATGGATGGATGGATGGAATCAGCACAGAAAAGAAAATGGAACTCCGCAATAAAGAAATATATTTAAAAAATTAAAATGTCATTTTTGTGTTTATTTTTCACATAAAACCATTTTATCCTTTATAAAATTAATTATTTCAAAAGTCCCAGTTCTGGTAGGATATTAATGTAACAATAAAAATGTGAACATTTACAAATGGAAGCTATTCCGCTCACAAGATCCTCTTATCAGGCTGGTCTTGTTATCAGTACTGAATTATCTAGTTATTGATGAACAGAAATAATGGCTTCCTTTGGCACATGACTTCTGAGATATCAATGTGAAGAGACACAGGCACTAAAAACAACCCCAATCTGGTGGGAAGATCCCTTCAGCTGAGTGACAGCCAAAATTTAGTAAGTTCAAAGCTATTTTTTTTTTGTGTTACTAAATAACATTTATTAATAACTTGCAATCACAAATGATCGTATTTTATTGGTATTTTACTATCCTACCAGAACTGATTCCCAGCGTTTTTGAAGTCGCCTTCCATTCTCCTCTGCGCAAGTCTAATTGTATTCAATCTCTTTTCAAGGGGCTCACTTTTCCTACTCAAGAGGCTTGCTTGTAATGGATACCAGAAAGATGTTTTGACTGTTAAGTGCTCCCTCCCCGCGCACAGAAGCCGAGCTGCAGAACTAGCACTCAGCAGCACATGTATTGCATTAGCAGCGCGGCGGCGCAGACAGATGTTAGATAGGCTGAGAATACATTTATTAATCAGTCCCAGACACATTTAAATCCAGGTGATTGTTAACTGAGCGGATCTGATGCTACTTGTGAGACTCTTTTATCTTAACACAGGTCAGTTTTGTCTGAAATAAAAAAATAAGTAAAACTAAATAAATATATTAAAGGGGCAGATACTGCTAATACTTATACAAAGAGGAGCTGCTATCTATATATATATATATATATATATATATATATATATATATATATATGTTATTTGTAATTATATGAGTAATCTATAGCATACACTAAATTTTAATAAATAGTGATCATGTGCGTTTCTATCGCTCAGTCATGTCCGACTCTCCGTAACCTCCTGGACCACAACACATCATGTTTATCCACTTGGTATGCATGACAGAGATACCGGAGTGGGTTGGCAGTTACTTCTCCAGTGGGCCACATCATACAGCTCTAGGTGGTCTCCCGTCCAAGTACTGACCAGGCCCAAACCTGCATGGCTTCAGTGTGATGTGACTTTTTGGTTTCCTGATTGGAAATTAACCCAGGCTACATCGGTGAAAGCACCAAATCCTAACCACTGGACCACCAGGGAACTCAATAGTGATCATACCTTGATTTTTATTTGATTAATAATTTGCTATAAAATAGCTTTTGACACTTGCATTTAAGACTTCTGCTGATATGCTTCACTCCTTAAAAGGTTTCCAGGTTGTGGTTGACTGTCCTTGTAGAAGTCTTTATCGATATCACTGCAGGAAAACCTAGCCGAGGGGTAGTTTGGTTTGGGAGAGCCAACACACAGGCCAGGATTTTGGTATATCCCTGTTGTGTACAGGCGGGAGTATTGCTACTTCAGTCATCCTGTGCACAGAAAGGATATCCTCAAATTCAGGCCTGTGTGTGGCTCTCCAGGACCCAAATTTGCCTACCCCACTAAGTTTTCCTGCAGTGACAAAGATAAAGACTACTACAAGGACAGTCTGCTCTGTCAAAATTTGCCTTAACCAGTCAGGCAAAAAATTGGACAGCCTCCTGGGCAGATGCTCCCACACACCCCCACAACCAATACCATCTCATACCATATTTGAATACATAATATAAGCATTTTCCCATGATGCCCCTTGTATAGAGGAGGGAATTCAGACTGAGAATTTTTCTCTGACTATGTGAAGATTACCCGGAAAGATTCCTAAATTCATAGAAAAACTATTTCTAAAGTGGGTGAGACCACAACCCAGTAATGACAACACCCAATGCAAAGCCTATAAATACCTGTATATCAGATGGCTTTATCTGCAGTCTGTATCTGTGATGTTATCTACAGTTTGTTTTTGGGACGGGACATGTTAATCTCACCTTGTAGATACAAACCTCCCAACAACTGATAAAAGGCGTCTTTTGGCGCAGCTTGCTCGTAAAACCGGTTTCACTGATGTACAGTTTAGATTAACATATAATAGGAAAAAGTAACAGAATTTCACAGGTAATTGTTACGTTTTCGTCATCTGAACCTGAATGGACTAAGCAATGAGCCACAAACCCCCCACCGCCTGGTGCCCAATAAAAAAAATGGCAGAGCACACCCCTCAGGCTCCACGCCAGTAAGTATTGCTGAAGAGAAACAATATGGAACACAAAGTATTCCAGATATAAATTATTTACGGTTTACACAATTGCTATTATTGATACTTTGTTGCAGGCTTCACAAACATGTGACATTTTTCCCAATCTCCAGTAGTCCTTTATAGGACCAGTTTAGCCCAGGTCAGTCTTCAAATGCAACTTTGTAATTGAACATTTTTTTCCACAAACTACAACGGTAAAAATGTAAGAGTTTTGTGTCTGTTTGTCTGACTTACTGTTGAAAAAACATAAAAATAAATGAAATATTAATAAAAATAATAAAAATGCACATATAAATATATATAATAAAAAAATGGGTGTTAATAAAACAATCAATTGCAATGACATGCATTTCAAATTGGGCATTTTATGCATAAAATATCTATACATTGGGTTTCCTGGTGGTGCAGTGGTTAGGATGCAGGTATTTTCACATCCTGGGTTCAAATCCAGCCAGGGAACCACGAGGTCACACTGGTCAGTACTTGGATGGGCAACCACCTGGGAATACAGTAGCTGTATGCTGTGGCCCACTGGAGAAGGAACTGGCAACCCACTCCAGTATCTCTGCCATGAAAACCAAGTGGATCAGCATGGTGTGTTGTCCATAAGGTCACGGAGAGTCAGACCCCATTTACATTTTTATCTATACAATGTCTCCCTCTCTGTCTTTATCTATTAAGTTGGCGCGGGGGGAGATTAATTAATACATAAAAAAAGGTTTGTGAAAATATCAGCTCCTAATTAGAGTACAATCATGCATTTAATCCTGGTCCATTTAAATTGCAAATATATATAAGAAGGTGGTTTTGCAGGATTAGGGGATTATTGATCGGACGTGGCCAGAGACTCTCCGCACCTGAGCCGTAGGTTGATCTGTTCTGTGCTGGAGGCCGGGGCAATGGATTTATAGCAAGGGATTTAGAAACCCGCTTGTTTACCAACAAACAAAACATATTTGTACTGCAAACTAATATATTCACAATTATGTATTTTCTTGGTGCTTTTATTTAGCAAAGGATTACAATAATATATATAATAAAATGCAGTAAATATTAGAGACATGGAAAAAAAATTGTGCTTTTTTTATGAAAAAAATATTCTGTAAAAGCTTTTTAAACTTAATTGGAATTTACAGGAAGCAAACAGAGCATTGGCAGACAAGTATGAGTCATACAGCTATATACTGATTGGCCGAGAGAGGCAAGCCCCCAGATCAGCTAGACATTTGAATCAATTATTCCTGCTTTGAGTGCATCATCTGAAAAAATTTACTAATTAATTATAAATTTCACTATTTTACATGCATGAAAGAGAAAAATACTTTCAATGTCCCTTTTTAAGTCAGTGCTGCTCGTCTTCATATTACTATGTATGTATATATATATATATATATATATATATATATATATATATATATATAGTACATTAGTAATTCTATTTGAATGTCTAAAAAATAAGGTAATAAACTTATTTCCTGCTCAAATGTCTCAGAAATACAGTTGATGCACTGCACTCTGGGAAAACTGGGCGGGGACATGCAAATGAGACCACAATGTACATGATATCTCTATTTAAACTGTTTATGTTTTAATGTTATCCCTGGAGGTCAGTGGGTCGCAGGAAATCAGCTGGAAAACACTGTATTAATTAATATTCTGCTTGTATTTGTCCTGCTTGGGGAAAGTGATATATTTCTAGCACAAAGAGAATTATTATAAAATAAACTTAGACTATAATATACAATTATGCTGTTCCAGATGCCACCATTGCTTATCGGTGTTTATCCTCTTTAGCAGGGGATGGAACCATGAATGCAGATAGGATTTCAATGGTTTATATTGATATCAGTTGCCTCTATGGAATACTAACTTTAATAAGAAACCACGATCATCTAAGCCCGCCTTCCTCTTTAATATTTGCTCCTTAAATTTTATACACAAGTTAATAATTGAAATGCTGGATTTATTTTATTATTTCAGAAAAAAGTACCTATATAATTATAGTTTATCAAAATATAGGTGATTTAATAATTGCATAATATTTGTACATTGACTTGTAGGGTCATCTGTCACTGTTCCTTTAAGAAGCGTAGAAATTCATGTTTTTTTGCACATTATGTTTTTTGATATATTCAGTCCTTTCTCCAGCCCATCATAACAAGCTCAGAGATACCTCCATTTGTGTTTATTTGCACCCTGAGCCAGCGGCGCATCCTAATGCTCGCGGCGCGTTGGATAGATTATTATACATTAGACCCTGTGCCGTTTAGGCTGAAGAACCTATGAATGTTAAGTGTTTCCCTCTTGAGATAAGTGAATTCTTGTGTCAGCACATATATAATCTCCGGCTGGTGGAAAGGTATTTAAACTTGTAATTAGTTCTCAAAACTCTGCCTTGTGGGCAGTGTCAGCGCCAAGGCCCAGCTCAAATAGAAAGTACCTGCTTATTTACTCATATTATTACCAGGGATTAAAAAATACAGATTGAAAATATGTGAAAATCCTTTACAATCACAAGACTTCTAGAAAAGTAAGGGTATTAGACCACATTTTTGCATTGATGACTATTCCTATGCAAAAAATCTTGTTTATAATTATTTTCCAGTACATTTTTTTTCTTAGTTTTATAACAATGCTGCGTGAAAATGATTCAGCAAGTAATGCAAAAAAAGTTTATCTGACATCCAAAGTATTTTGTTTGCCTCATCCCTGCTTCGAGATCATCATCCCTTTCCTATTTATCCATCATAACCTATTATAGATCATCTATACTCTCCCTTCACCTAATCATATATCATCACTTGCATCTCCTTATAGATATTTATACCTTTAGATTAATCAATCTGTACAGTCACTCCATCCCTTCTCACCCTGCAAAATCATCACTTCTTAGCTTCCACCCCTTATAGATCATCCACACGCTACATATGTCTTCTTATAAATCTTTATCCAGTCTAGATCATTATCCCTTTCTCCACATCCCTTCATGGATCATCATCCCTTTTCTCATACCCTCCCTTAGGTCATCATCTCTTACAGATCATCCAGTCTAGTTGCTCCCACTGATAGATCATCATGTCTTTCCCTGCATCCCCTCATAGATCATCATCCCTTTCCCTGCATCCCCTCATAGATCATCATCCCTTTCCCTACATCCCCTTATAGACCATCATGACTTTCCCTGCATCCCCTCAAAGATCATCTTCATCATCCCTTTCCCTGCATCCCCCTCATATATCATCATCCCTTTCCCTGCATCCCCCTCATATATCATCATGCCTTTCCCCACATATTCTCATAGATCATCATCCCTTTCCCTGCATCCCCCTCATATATCATCATGCCTTTCCCCACATATTCTCATAGATCATCATCCCTTTCCCTGCATCCCCCTCATAGATCATCATCCCTTTCCCTGCATCCCCCTCATATATAATCATCCCTTTCCCTGCATCCCCCTCATATATCATCATGCCTTTCCCCACATATTCTCATAGATCATCATCCCTTTCCCTGCATCCCCCTCATATATAATCATCCCTTTCCCTGCATCCCCCTCATATATCATCATGCCTTTCCCCACATATTCTCATAGATCATCATCCCTTTCCCAGCATCCCCCTCATAGATCATCATCCCTTTCCCTGCATCCTCTCATAGATCATCATCCCTTTCCCCACATCTTCTCATAGATCATCATCCCTTTCCCCGCATCCCCCTCATATATCATCATGCCTTTCCCCACATATTCTCATAGATCATCATCCCTTTCCCTGCATCCCCCTCATATATAATCATCCCTTTCCCTGCATCCCCCTCATATATCATCATGCCTTTCCCCACATATTCTCATAGATCATCATCCCTTTCCCAGCATCCCCCTCATAGATCATCATCCCTTTCCCAGCATCCCCCTCATAGATCATCATCCCTTTCCCAGCATCCCCCTCATAGATCATCATCCCTTTCCCTGCATCCTCTCATAGATCATCATCCCTTTCCCCACATCTTCTCATAGATCATCATCCCTTTCCCCGCATCCCCCTCATATATCATCATGCCTTTCCCCATATATTCTCATAGATCATCATCCCTTTCCCGACATCTTTTCATAGATCACCATCTATTTTCCTACATTACCTCATAGATTATCTTCCCTTTCCCTGAATCCCCTCATAGATTATCTTCCCTTTCCCCACATCCCCTCATAGATCATCCCTTTCCCCACATCCCCTCATAGATTATCCCTTTCCCTGAATCCCCCCATAGATCATTATCCATTTCCCCACAATCCATTATAGATCATCATCTCTTAGATCATCCACCCTTTCCTTCCCCTTCCCTCACACATATCACTCACCCACCACCCCTCTGTACTCCTCATAGGTTATACACCTTCCCATTTAGCCCCCTCTCAGAGCCCCTCACATATACATTACCCCCACTATTAGGTCCCTGTGACACCCAAACCGTCCGATGACCAAATAAATACTCATTGGCTAACAATGGCTGTGCGAAATTACCAGCGCCATTCCTAAGTAATTGCTGTTTATCCTTCCTATTTATACCCAGTTTTAGATCAGAATTGATGTTTAGTGGCAGAGGAAGCGAGTGCCTTTAATGATTAAACTAGTAAATTTCATCAGCAAACTAAAGGGAGATTACTCAGCTCCCTCGTAATGATGCGTGCAATATAATATTTTGATTTACGAGACTCTGCTAAACAAAGGGAGATTATATTATTCCAACGGGATCCATAATATCGCCAAATAAATTTTGAAAGAAAGCTTCCTCCACAAAGGGATATAAAATATACAAATATAACACTTGAAGAGTTACATTTATTTTATATGTTTGTTTATAGGATTTGTTAAGACATCATTTTGCTTTATTTTTGCACAATTATTAGAAAATCTTCCGTTCTTAAAGGGACATTGCAGAGGTTCAAAGTATGGTAAAGTTTGCTAAAATGATTTATTAACTTAATATTAGTAATTAAATTAAAAGTAACAGTGCCATACTATATTAAAACAAATAGCATGGGAACGCACGGGCAGGTCCACAGTGTCTGCGCCACCCTGCTCTTTTATACATGTTTAAAATTTGGAGGTATTACTTTTTTATACAACCACTGCTTCTCACCTCCTGCCTGCTAAGCTTTCCCAATCCCTCAGGTCCTGGAAGGACCATAAAGATATATGTTTATTTCTGCCCATGTTATTAACGAACCTGATCTAATTCAAAGTGGTTCTATATATATATACATATGTGAGAAGCACAATTGATTTGTTAGATCTAGTTCTGTCGGTCGAGCAACATGGAGGTAGGGGAACAGACATGGCTTAATAACCCAGTGGCAGCTAATGAGATTGTGCCTATGTGCGCCAGATATGTAAATCCTGCCCACATCCAACCTCTATCAAGCTTCTTATGAAACAGAAAGGCAAACATTTAGTTTTTCAGTCCACATTAAAATATTTTTTCATCAAAATTGTACGTTTTGTTATCTTCAGTATATTTGCTGATAAGTAACTTATCTTTAATTATATCTATATTGAAATGTAATTTCTGAATCTGTCATTACGATAATTACCCACAGCATAGAATATAGCTTTGCGATTCTTTCTTAATTCTATTTCCAAGTGTTATTTAAAAGAATGGTTTAATTACTGTAATAATCTCAAACATTCTCTTGAAATTCAAATTATATTTTATATTTGGCTGTATTCTAATTATTGACTTGTTTAACGAAAAGCATTTAAGATTGCATAAAATAGAAATATTGTATTTAAGCCATTTGGAAGATTCACAAGGATACTTTTTGTTAAGTAATTAACATATATAATATCATGAATATTTTTGAACACTGAAGTTACATTTTTTTTTAGTTTTCTTGAACAATTTGCATTGCAAAGGATATAAGTAAAATTGCTGGCTAAATTGTGTTGAGTATTTGGCCATGTTCCCACCTCCAGGATGTTGTCCAAAATGTTGGATTTGGACACTCAATAAAAGGATTCAGCAACTAACATTGATTTCTGTGCAGAGTTCATTTATTCCCCTACCTCTATAACTCAGTATTTATCATATAACAGAATTAAATCAGGAGCAAATGGATCCTTGCTAAAAACAAAAGCAAAAAGTGATGTAGCTTAAGAGGCTTATTTGCATACCATTACCCATAACCCCTTGCATTAGCAGGAACCACTTTATATGAGTAATTAGGCAGTAAACAATGTCTGGTTTTGCACCTGTCTGGAGAATCTTTACAAACTGTCTGGGTAAATATTTATAAAATATATATAAACATCACTTTCTATATTTACAAAATATATTGGTATCACATTTCCATAGAAAAAACATTTATTTCCTGCTTTTTGTCTCTTAAATAAATAGTTCCATGCGATACTAGAACCAGTTAAATGAATATTTACATGGTAACGTGCCTGATATTAATCAGGGAATTGCAGAAATTAGCCAGTATAATGATGAATTGTTAGTCTTGTTTGGGTTGTCCATGTACGTTTTAATTCACTTGCTTTTATTGAGGACGGCTCAGCGAGAAGTCATATGTCTTTGTTAGATAATTGGACTGATATTGGCACCATAAGTCTTGAACATCACAGGACTAGTAGCAATAAGTTTGCATCAATAGATGCAACCACAACTCTTCATAAATGTAAACGCCCCTCTTGCACACACATCTTATACATACATATCATGGATGCCTCCAGTGACCAACAAAGCGCTTTTTCTAATTAAAAACAGGCTTAATGTCTTTTTCTTGCTTAATTATGCTGTTAGAAAATCTCAAACATATATTTTTTCATTGTGTAGTGGCCCTTTAAACATTAAGGCTGTATTAATGTATTTTTAATCATGTTGTTCAATTTGACGCTTCTGTGGCTTTTTAACCCTTTTCCCTCAGTCACACCCTTCACCGTTATATTTTCATCACACTCCATGTTTCTCACTTGCCATAATCTCACATTTTCATAATGTATCCATTAATTTACATTAGTAATTTATACTTTTGTCTGAATGTGCGCGCAGTTATAGTAATATCCCGTGTCGGAGTATCCGCACACGCCGGGCCGGTTACTGGAACATGATCCGTTCCCTCAATCCTTAATGATACATTTATTTTGTAGATTGAATTTTACGATGCTGACTTGGGGATATGTGTATAAACGTCTATATCAATTCATGTGCATGTGGGGCATTGGCGTTTATTGATAATATTCTCAAAACTGCTTGATATTTGGTAAAATTATTTAAAAGTATAAATAAAGCCAATAATCATATCTTATAATAACATATTTTATTTTCAATGTTTTTTTTCCTGTTTGCCTTCTTCTGGATCAATTAATTAACAACTAATCCACATATTGCAGAGGAGATCTTAAAAGCTGGCGCTTGATGGACTAAGGGCCTCATTCAAATGCGCTTTGGTCAATTGAATAGGGCTCTATATAAGCACAGAGCATATTTTTTTACAGAAATATTTAGTTTGTGAACTTCTATCCAAAAGCAAGGTCTTCACTAACTAAAAACTTCTGTAAATAATATGCTGTGTGCTTATATAGAGCGCTATTCAATTGGCCAAATCGCAATTGAATGAGGCCCTTTGAATACAGGGAACTATTCAGCTGCTTTATTTAAAATGTTATAATCCTTAGTGCCGTTGCTTTCATTAGGACTTATATAAATATGATCGATTTAATAAAGTTTAGGAAGAAAGTATCTTCCAAAAAAAGAAGAATGAAAGAACAAGAGGTCATGATTTGAAGTTGGAAGGGGTTATCTAGGCATGGCTGTATCTTTTTGGAGCCCCTAGGCAGTGAAGTGGAGCAGCCCCTGTGAGTGAGTACGCAAGTTATGCACAGACCCATTTTTGCCTTTTCTGTACGTGTAAGTTCCCTTTCCTGTTATAACTGTCTTGTTTTAGGCTGTTAGTAGCCAGTCTATGAACTGCAACATTTCATATTTTTTTAAGCCAGGAACTATTTATTTTAAGAAGTGGCGCCCCTCACAGGGATGCACCCCTGGGCGGCTTCCTAGTTGTCCTAATGGGTAATCCAGCCATGCATATAGGGTTTATTTTCAAAAATACTACTGGAATAGTAGATTAAGACACAATTAAACCTGCCTTGGAAAAAGCATAAGCTTATTAAAGCTGAGGCTTAATTAAACCAAGCTTGTAGGTAGAATGAATGGGCAGCCTAGATGCACCTTTTGGTTCATATCACCTAAACAGTTCTGTTTTGTACAATACATATAAATTAAGAGTTTATTTATTTTTGTTTTATTTTAACCTGTTTCTGAAGAACGTAACAAACTAACAACATTAGCAGCATGAGCATAAAATCATTTGAGAGAAAATATTAGCAGATTGGAGGCTTCCATATAAAGCACGGCCTGGAGCCCGAGGAGGGGGTGAAATTCTATTGGTAGTTGCACTTCCATTTAAGCATATTTTGAGTTACACAACACTGTGATTGTTTTTCAATAAAACTGAATAGAGATCATAGCTACATCTTCTTGTTACATTACGTAAAATTGAATATCATTGTTATACATTCAAAGTTGTATATATTTTTTAGCATTCTAAATCATTTATCCATTATAAAATCAAATTGTTCAACAGAACATACATATATATATATATATATATATATATATATATATATATATGACGCTTCAGTGGTCCTTTAATATCAATAATAGGAGTTTACACAAGCGCCCCCATTAATGTGCTCCAGGCCTCAACTGCAGGAAAAAATATCTGTTAATAGAGCCAGTAAATTGATTTTCAGAGTCACTTTGCTGTGATTTCTGTCTTCCAAGACTGAAGCTCTTTATAATTCTCGGCTCTCCGACCTATTCATTTATCAACTGTATCAATGAACTGTAAGAATTGTATTCACAGATCTGTCTTAATCTGTCAAAATACCTATTTATAGAGAAATGAGAGCGTCCTATTGGAGGGAGGACGTCCAGGCCGGCGGTGCTTTATATTCCTGATCTGTTTACTAGGACGTTAAAGGGACACTGTAGCGCTCATATAATTGGGGCGCATTCGTTTTTTTTAATAAACAATTACAAATTAATATTTTAAGGGAAAATAATCAGCGAAGTTTTTAGTCACTTACATTTGATCTTTATTTTCGACATCTGTTTCTCTCCACTCTGACCAGGTGTTTAGGGCGGGAGAGAAAAGATCTGCCCAGGAGGCTATTCTGAAAGGAGTGTTTGCCTCCTACCTTGCAATGGCAGTTACAGGCAAATCTAGTATACATTTTTGCAGAGATTGCAGGGGAAGTGCTGGGGTCAAACACAATAAAGGAATGCAAGGGGTAAGCATGGGACTAGCCTGGGGCTTAATTAAATCAGTGTTGTAGGTAGATATAATGGGTAGACCAGATGGGCCTTTTTGTCTCTGATTTTTTATCCTCACCCACCCCAGGAGCACCTAATAGGGTTAGAGAAAAACAGGTCTAAGTACAATGATATTGCTAGATAGATAGATAGATAGATAGATAGATAGATAGATAGATAGATAGATAGATAGATAGATAGATAGATAGATGGATAGATAGATAGGTGAATGGATAGATAGATAGATAGATGGATAGATAGATAGATAGATAGATAGATAGATAGATAGATAGATAGATAGATAGATAGATAGATAGATAGATAGATAGAGAGATAAATAGATAGATAGATAGATAGATAGATAGATAGATAGATAGATAGATAGATAGATAGATGGATAGATAGGTGAATAGATGGATAGATAGATAGGTGAATAGATGGATAGATGGATAGATAGATAGGTGAATAGATGGATAGATGGATAGATAGATAGGTGAATAGATGGATAGATGGATAGATAGATAGGTGAATAGATGGATAGATGGATAGGTGAATAGATGGATAGGTGAATAGATGGATAGATAGAGAGATAGATAGAGAGATAGATAGAGAGATAGATAGATAGATAGATAGATAGATAGATAGATAGATAGATAGATAGATAGATAGATAGATAGAAAGATAGATTGGAAGCAGATTATATTAGTTATTAATATGAGCAGAAATAAACATATGTTTGCCGTTTATGGTCCTTTCAGGACCTGAGGGTTTGGGAAAGCTTAGCAGGCAGGAGGGCCTGCCCATGTAGCCCCATGCTGTTTGTTTTAGTGGTATAGCACTGTAACATTCCATTTATTTACTTCTTCCTGATAACTGTGCATAAATAAAGGAAATGATGTCATAGCAAATCCCGTAAACAAACATATACAATAAATGTAACTCTACAATATAGATAGATAGTAACTCTGAATATTTTAATTGGTTAGATATTGCACGAGACCCTGTGAAACCGGACATCTGGACACAGAGACTTTCCCATACACTGGATACATTGTAGCGGCACAAACACAGCCGTCCTCTGATAGACTTCTCTGTGGCAGTGCCCGGCGGTGCCCGTCTCTATGCCATCCTAATATTTGCCTGCACAGCCGTCCTCTGATAGACTTCTCTGTGGCAGTGCCCTGCGGTGCCCGTCTCTATGCCATCCTAATATTTGCCTGCTTCCAGTTTTAAACATCATTGTGTAACTGTAAAAATAATGACTTTTCTCCAAAAGGTTTTTTTTTAAGGAAAAGGGTTGTAGTTCAGGAAAAACTTCACATGTTTGAGAAGCGTGAAGCAAAGTGTGTAAGCCATGGACAGAGAAAATCTTAGTTATTGAAGACTCTGATTGTTGGGTCCTGAAGGGCTGTGGTTCTCTTATATGTGGATGAAGGGGTGCGGGTAAAGGGGGGGGGGGGGGGTATGGAGGGTCACTGGAGCGCTCAAACCATAAGGCGTCATTTGTTCATTTAGTTACTGAATAATAAAATAATCAGTATTTGATAAAGTTAAATGTAGCTTCCAAAACTGACATTCGAGCTTAGCACTGGAGCTAATGGGGTCCAAGAAAGAGGTTCTGCCCAGGAGGCTGCCCTAAATGTTTTCTGACAAATGTAATGTTGTCTACTATAGCCACAAGGAAGTTGACGGTAGATGAATACTTCTATCAGGACAGCCCCGCTGTGTAAATACCACCCAACCCCTTGACACATGATAGGGGTGGAGAGCAACATATCTGCTAAAGTCTGAAACACTAAACTTACAGCTGCATTGCGTTTTTCTTACAAAACTCCTATTTTACTGCTAATAAGTAACTAAATAAATAAATAAATTAATTATACCCTATATTTTTTTATTAATAGTATATGGAAGGTCCCGGGATTTTTTTCATTTATATATCTATGTAACTATTTACTTTTATCTGCTTTACTTATAAGCTCTACTTTTACTTCTTTAAATCAAGCAAATTTTACCTGCTTTGGTTTGCCCTCTGCAGCTCACTAAGACACAGACTCTGCCATATTTGCAGTGCTGTCTCCCACACTAACCCATAAGTGACCATCTCCCAACAGCATTCTGAAAGGTGCTGCTGAGTTGTGGTCCTTGATAGGCTAGGTCACTACACTGCACATCCAGCCCTACAGAGTCTGTGTCTGCATATGCTGCAGAGGGCAGACCCATACAGAGACTATTTATTTGATTTTAGGTACTAAAATCCGCGCTTATAAGCACTTCTTAATAAAAGTAAATAGATACACGGGGATATATGCCTAGTAAAACCCAGGAACCTCCCATATCCCTTTAAGCTTCCTAGGTATGACGCAATGCGCCGGTTACAGGTCCCTCTCCTGGAGGGGATTCACTGATATATTTCCTTATAATTGGATTCTGAGACTGTGCCGCTGATGGAGATCTCCAGATGCTTTGGGTGATTTGCTTTGGGTGTTCAGAGTCTCAGCTGCCACAGTATCTGTTATTTGTTTGTGTCTCGGATGATCTTACGCAGAGATTAGCGCAGTAATCTCAATATTCAAATCTTTATCAGCAAAAGGCAAACAAACACAAAATAGATAACCTGGATTAGTGGAGGGGATTTGCTGTGTGACAGTCTGTACGTGTCCCGACACAAGCCCCGGGCTCAGATATGCACTGCAAGGTGACTGATGCAACGCATACTGGAAATAATCCACAATTTAATAAATATTATGTTTTACCTATAATAGCAGATATCCTCCAAAAATATTTGAAAAAGAAGATACATTTCTTTAGAAAAATCACTATATGGTTTAAATTGCTTATCGCATATATAGTTGTCAGTGTTGGGAACGCTTACGATGTTGGTCACACTTTGCGAGCCTCAGAAAGCGAGCCTCAGAAAGCGAGGCGAACAGTTGAAGCTGTGAGGAACGCAGTTTGCTAAGTTCCAGCGCATAACTCCAAAAACCCGAAAAACAAGCAAAATAATAATAAAAAAAAAATTAAAAGACACTTACACACAGCACAGGGGGAGAGCCAGAAAGCCTGGGAGTGAGGTTGCAAGTGAATTTGAGCCATATTTGCTGTTTTTTATCAATAGAAAAAACGGTAAGCGAGGAAAAAATGGCGGACGAAAAACATAAAAAATCTGAAATACGTTGAAAATGAGGCTGAGCAAAGCCGGGCACGCAGGACTTAGAAAATACACGACGGCAAAGACAGTAACACTTACACCAACAACGCCAGGGACGCGGGACTTAGAAAGCGCGCGCCACGCAAACATTCAGCGGACGCACATAGGAGAAACACTCAGGGAAGGGACAGGAGGAAGATGGTGGAAAGAGACACATGGCATTCCCAAGCACTAAACTTGCAGGTGAGCAGCCCGTACAGTAGGACTTGCGATGAGTTCTGCGAGTGGGAGAGGCTCGCAATGAGCGCCAAAGGTGCTCAGGGGAGCAAAAGCCTCACATTGTGTGGCAAGCAGCATTGCTAGCCTTACAATTTTTATTACCGTCATTTTTGACAGGCAATTTGCTTATTTGATATATAACTAGTAATGAAACCAGTAGTTTATTAATATACATTCAGAATGCTACATTGTATCTGTTACTGTCCTGTTACATGCCCATTAGATAAAAGCGGATCTGCCCAGGAGACTGTCATCATTTTTTTTTGGCTAGTTTAGGTTCCTGCATATTGCACGGAAGTAGATAACTCAGTAAACTGTCATTAGGACAATAAATAAGTACTTCTATCAGGACAGGCACGGTGGGCAAAAACAGCATGGAAACTGCAATGCTTCAAAATGTAAGAGCTGCTTTGACTTTTTAAATATTGATTTTATTGCTAAATAACTAAACAAATGAAACCCTATCGCATTGGCACCGGGGCCCACAACTTGGTAGGGGCACCCTGCAGAGGTCTGGAGTAAAAGGAGTCTCTACATTTATTAGAGGGTTACCTAGAGGTAATGTGATCACCTACATGTGGCTGTGTATTACATGCATCCATCTTGTATAGAGAAATTGGAAGGGGCCCCCCAATTTATTTGCATTGGGGCCCTACATTCACTAGCTCTTCCACTGATACATTGTATTGCAATACAATAAGAATATGTAGGAACATAATAATGTTGTTTTTTGTACTTTGATATGACGTTTAGTGGTTTAGACTTCTTTCCACCCCCTATCTTATACCCAGCAGATCTAAGCCAGAAGGACTGTCCTGATAGGTACCTTTATCTGTTATCCTGTTTCTATTTGCCTTCTTCCCTGCAGTGGCTATTGTACACAAACCTACACCAGTCATTGAAAAATTCAGGCAGCCTCCTGGGCAGATAATTTCACCCAATAGATACCTAATAGGGGGTGGATAGAATCACCGGTGTTTTCACCGCTGCAACCTGGGCTCAATTTCAGTCAGGAAACCAAGAGGTCACACCACCTTGAAGCCAAGTAGGGTTTGGCCTGGTTAGTACTTGGATGGGAGACCACCTAGGAATACCAATATGCTGTGGCACACTGGAGAAGGAACTGGCAACCCACTCTAGTATCCCTGCTATGAAAAACAAGTGGATCAGCATGGACATAAAGATGTTCTGGTGTGTTAAGGTCACAGAGAGTTGGAAACAACTGAACAACTGAGGGCCATGGCATGCTACGAACGGGATAATTACAACAGATAATTAAGTTGTTCCTATTTTTATAATAATATTGGCAATGTTGTGGAATCTGCTGTCTTGGAGACTTTCTGAAGTGTATAGATTTGCTTTCCTGAGACGCCACATTAACCTTCCTTCTTCTTTTCTCTTGTAGGTAAGTGACCTTTCTCCTTTCTTCTGATGTCTATGGAGCTGATCATGTGTAGAACACGCTAAGGAGCACGGACGGTAGGAGACATCGCGCTCCCGTATCTGTACCGTGACTGCTCTCATTACTGCAGTAACATATACAGGGAGATGCTCATATTATTTCATTAATTATGCGCATTATACGGCTTATATTTATGTATTTATGCCTGAACTTGTTAATTAATTTAAATTCACACCAATTATTGCCATGCGGAGGTTAATGCGATACGGAAAAGCCGCGTGCTATCGTCTTGCGTGCAGCTGTTAGATGTCCAACAGGGCTCCATTTGTTTATTTAATAACTAACTAACAATAAAATTAATATTTTAAATATAAATATATTTTTTAAACTTTAAATTCGAATTAAGACTTTGCTTCTGTCCATTCCGTATCCATATACAATAAGTTGCCAGAAGTGAGTCATCTCTGACTCCTTCCCTGTAGTGGCTACTGAAGGCAAAGCTAGACCACCAGATCATCTCCCGCCCCCATGACACATTATTGGAGGTGGAGAGAAGCAGCTCTGCTAGTATTTGGATGGGAGACCACCTAGGAATACCAGGAGCTGTAGGCTGTGTCCCACTGGAGAAGGAACTGGCAACCCACTCCAGTATCTCTGAGTGTCTTGATACTCTAATGTTCAAAAGTAACTTTTAAATTCATCATTAGACTTATTTTTATTTACTTTTTAATTTAATTTTATTGCTATCCTGTTACTAAATAAAGAAATGGAACCCTATTATATGACACTCACCTTTTATAAAGGGCCATATCTACTAAATGGTGAAGTGATAAAGATGTCCACTTTTAGTACAGCATAAGCTATGCACAGTGAGGGTCCCGTACGCTTTATAATTTAGTAGATAAGGACCAATTAATCACTTTGTTATATATTAAAGGGATATGGGATCTTCCTTGTTTTTAATATTAAAATAACTCCCTAAGTGAGTGTTTGCACCTATACATCATTTTATTAAGTGCTTAAAAACTCTTACTCAAATCTTCCAAACAGTCCCTGCAAAGGTCTGCCCCCAGAGCCCATGCACACAGTGTTTCTGTTGATGAGAGATGTACTAGCCAATCACAGGCTGTTTCTCAACAGAATGTCTTTTAAATTCTACTGAGAGACAATCTATAATTGACTAGTACATGTAGATTTAATGGAAACCCTGTATGCATGAGCTGTAGATGGCAGACCTTTGCAGGGACTGTTTGTAGGTTTGAGCGTTTAATCACCTGATAATAAAATGGTGTTTAGATAAGCACTTAGGTATTTTATTTTAATATTAAAAACAAGGAAACTTCCATATATCTTGAAGATGTCTTCAGATGTCTATGTATTTGCTAGTATCGTACAAGCCATTCCTTTTTTTGCGCACACAGCTGCGCAGTAGATACTTGGGAAAGCGTCTCTTTTACTGGAAATATCAATCCGTACTTTTCATTTTATTACCATTTTATCGACGTTGTTGGAGAAAGACATCAATTACAGCTCAAACAATGCAGTAAATAAGCTCGTATACTTCAGGTATATATATATATAAGCAGGGCACTTACCTACAGGAAATGTATCCGCTCGTTTATGTCTCGAGTAATTACTGCGAGTATTTATGGACACGCAAATAATAAAAGAAATGTTATTTTTCTCTATTGCAAGATTAGAAGGCGTCTTATGAGATTCTTTGGTGGACAGAGATTCAGATTCTTGTAGGATTATTATTTTTATATATATATATATATATATATATATATATATATCATTGTAGGTGATTACTTCCTTTATTTTTATACATTTAATGCTTTGGGAAATCTGAAATTGGATGGTTCTTGAGAAATAAAAATAGATGTCTTCCAAGAATCATGAGGTCTGACCATAAAAGGGAGTGCGCCAAAATATCGCCCTCTTTATGGCACGGTCTGAGCTCACTTAGAATATGGTGTCCAGTTATGGAGAGCGGGGTGGCCAAAAGGGTGTTAATAAATTAGAGACAATTCATAGGAGGGTAACTAAAATGGGGCAGGGTCTAAAAGACACAACTTATAAGGAGACACCATGATATTATATGTATAGATTAGAGGGGACACCATGATATTATATGTATAGATTAGAGGGGACTCCGTGACATTAATATGTATAGATTAGAAAGAGAAACCTGCAAATATATCAAAGGATTTAATACAGTTCATGAGGGAGGTATTTTCTAGAAGTAGAGGTGCAAGAACAAGAGGTCATGATATGAAGTTGTAAGTCGGTAGATTTAGGGGTAATGTCAGAAAGTTCTGCTTTACATAATCGATGGCAGATAAAAGTAACAACCTTCCAAACACAATAAAAGACGTGAATCATACTTTGGATAAGCATAAGGCTGTTCTGAGGATGAATTAAAGGGACAGCGAAGGTTTGTGGATTTTACAAGGAATATAATATGCTTATTTTTGCAATAATTTGAGAGAGTGGGGGGGGGGGAGACAGAGAGCATTTGTTAAGATGACTGATTAAGATTTAAATTGACACCATATTCCTCTTTCTCACTAGCCGAGACACCTTGCTTCGGGAAATGCAAACACAGCTCTCCAGAAATAAAAACACCCCTTGCAGTGGTAGAGCTAGTGAATGGAGGGTTCCCTGGTTTAAAATAATTTGGGGGTCCCCTTCCAGCTTCTCAATAGATGTCGGTAGGGGTTAATAAACAGGCAGACATATATGTAGGTGATAAGATTACCCCTATATCACCCTCTTTCTATTAAATTAACAGACCCCCTTTACTTCTGACCTCTGCCGCAGGCCTCCTACCCAGTTGTGGGCCCAGTGTTTTGCACCTACTATACCAGCAATAGCTCCACCATTGACCCCTCTTACATACACACTTCCACGTATTTATCATGGATTCCACCAAAGGCATTTCATTTTTTGCCTAATTATACTGTTTCATTTTATGTATGGCGCTGCGCAATATGTTGGCGCATTATAATTTCTAGATAATAATAATAATAATAATGCTCTTAGTCAGACACATTTTTCCCGTTGTGCAGTGGTCCTTTAAGGTGCATTCGAGTCCATGACTGGCCATTTCTTCCCGGTTCGTGGTCCTCCCTCTCCATGGGGCGCTGCGTGAGCTGGCGCAGGAGGGGGATTTATCTCAGGGAGGTGATATTATCATTACCGATGCCAGCAATAAGTGGCAGGGCGCGAGCTGCTGTGTGTATTTCTCATTCTGTCTGGCTCTCAGGAGTGCCATTCTGCACAAATATACACGTAGATCTGCCTATGCCCCCGGGGCACATATGGTGCGCAAAAGTGTTTTTCCTTGCTGATGAAGAGGCAGCCAGAACGGAGAATGGTCCCTGGTGGGTTCTCGTTCCATTCTAGCGAGGAACAGCGAGGAACTTCATGTGAGCTCTGCCCGTCCATACCCGGCATGCTCCTCTGCACTGCCTGCAATGGCTTGTGACAGGATCTCTTAATAGCCCAAATAACCATCCACACTGACTGCCTCAAACTATATTATTCTAGGTAAATAATCATCAGAAAGGCACCAAGGAGAATAAAAAGCTTCTTACTTTACAACTTAAAGGGCTACTCAGACTGTGTTTTCTATCTTAAAACAGACTTAACTGAAACTTTTTAGCCAACCAGGTATGATAGAAGCCAGCCAGACTAGGTTAGATTAGGAGCCAGTCTCAAAATCTTATGCGCCATGGCTCCCTGGCTCCCAGGATTTATTAAGCACTGCCTTAAAACTAACTATGTATTTATTGTTGTTCGGTCGTGTCTGACTCTTCATGACCCTATGGACTGCAGCCCACCAGGCATATCTATCTATGTCTCTGGTTGTGCTTGGCATAGATACTGGATACTGGATTTGTCTGACCTTTCTGATATGACCTTGGGTGACCCTACACGGTATAGCTCACAGCTTCATTGAAGTACACAAGCCCCTTCACCACATCAAGGTTGCAATCTAGATGGGGGAACTATGTATAGACAACAGGAAAATGTATTTGTATATTTAAATAAACAGATTTATAAAAAAAAAAAAAAAAAATGTGCTGCAGGCAAGGAGAAGCTTTCCAGTTATTAAAATAATGCCCATCTGCTCAGGTCATTGATCAAACTAACGTGGATATGGACTTCTCTACATAAACAGTATAGTGACACTTTCCATGGTAATGAGCCAGGAAGTTTAGGTGACCAGAATAATAAATTTGAGGGTAGATAACCAACAAAAACAGCTTAGTCTGCCCATTCTATCTACCTAAAAGCCCAACAATAGCCTTGTGCTTATCCCGGGCATGCTTAAATTCATTAACGGTATTAAGCCCAAAAACTTCCACTGGAAGGCTGTTCCACTTATCCACTTACTAATATTTCTATAAAGTATCACATTCCCTGTAAATCATCCAGCCTCAAACCATGACCTCTTGTTCTTGCATTTCTCTTTTTGTTGAAGACGCCCCCTCCAGAACCTTATTATATGCTTTGATATATTTGAAGGTTTCTTTGATATCACCCCCTTTCCTTCTGTTACCTAAGCTATAGATATCAAGGTCATGAAGTCTTTCTTTTTATGTTTTGAATGGGATCAGTAGATGTGAAACCAGCCCAAGAACTGAAAATATTGGGTGGGGTATCAAGTGTATGTGAAATATGATAATATATTAGTTTACTTCTATTATAACACAAGTTATAGGTGTATGAACATAAGGAATATAGATTATACCAGTGACTTGTTACTTAATATGTTTGGGTGCTGGTGAACCTCCTATTATAAACATTATAATAATATTACATAGTATTATAATATAAACATTATCATATTATATAGTATTATAATATAAACATTATCATATTATATAGTATTTTAATATAAACATTATCATATCATATAGTATTATAATATAAACATTATCATATTATATAGTATTATAATATAAACATTATCATATCATATAGTATTATAACATAAACATTTTAGTAAAACGCAATGAGCCCCTTTATCTGCCCATCTATTGTATTCAGCTGGCGAAATGCGTCTCGGCCACTTGACCCTGTCTCATAAAGCCTTATGTCTATTTCTCCGCTGATAGTGACACCGATCTATTACTGATATAAAGCCTTCATTTTCTCTGGATCTCAGGCAGCGTTGAACACCTGCTATTGCCCTCAAGAGACGTCCAGTCCCTCATGTATTTACTTAAGAATCTCTGCCTTGTTTTCCTTAGAAACTCATCTCCCTGCAGTAATGTATTTTTTCACTTTTCATCCACTTACAGTTTCTAGCTGTGATATATCTCTGGCGTTATTATCACCTTATTATGAGTGATATTCATTTATGTATAGAAAATAAATGACTGAGCGGCACGAGGAGGATTAAATAGAGGCAAAAAGGGAACGTTTAACCCCTTATTTACATCCTTACATCTTGTTCCTTCTGATTATAACATTATTTACTGTCTTTCTTACACTGCCATCTAATTTTTCCTACATTTCCACTCCTCGTGTTCCTAATTATCTCTTACTTTGGGAAAGATAAGGGTGATAAGCATGCCCAGTTTGTTAAATAGTCACGGAGACCTTTAAATGTTAACGTCTTATCACCCATGCCAACTGGGCATTATCTTCATGCTTTCCCCCACACTTTGGTGGCTAGTTAATCACGTAAGATAAAGTCATTAGGGAAAGTGAGGAACTTTTCATGTCATTTATGTTTAAAATAACCAAATGTCAAGATTTTTAAACATGGCCACTCGATTTTGTTAACAACAATTAATTATTTGCAATATTATTCATTTATAAGTATTTCCAGCCTATATATATATATATGTATATATTGCTATATGTATATATATATATACTGCTCACATTAAATGTTTGGCTGGCTCCTACATCTCAGATACATTTGTCAACCCCTGTCTTAATGTCAAAGCCAAGCACTGCATACATTTTTTTGCATGAGATAGGTTGGTGGCATGAACGAGTAGCTGGGTGGCATGAAGGAGTTGCTAGGTGGCATAACTGAGTAGCCTGGTGGCATGAAGGAATATCAGAGTGGCACGAAGGAGTATCTGGGAGGCATGAAGGAATATCTGGGTGGCATGAAGGAGTAGCTGCGTGGCATGAAGGATTAGCCAGGTGGCATGAAGGATTTGCTGTGTGGCATGAAGGAGTAGCTGGGTGGCATGAAGGAATATTGAGGTGACATGAAGGTTTAGCTGAGTGGCATGAAGAAGTAAGCAGGTGGCATGAAGTAGTAACTGGGTGGCATGAAGGAGTAGCTGGGTGGCATGAAGGAATATTGAGTTGACATGAAGGTTTAGCTGAGTGGCATGAAGGAGTAATTGGGTGGCATGAAGGAGTAACTGGATGGCATGAAGGAATATCCAGGAGGCATAAAGATTTAGCTGAGTGTCATGAAGGAATATTGAGGTGGCATGAAGGAGTAAGTAGGTGGCATGAGGTAGTAACTGATCGGCATGAAGAAGTAGCTGGGTAGCATGAAGGAATATCCAGGAGGCATAAAGGTTTAGCTGAGTCGCATGAAGGAGTAGCTGGGTGGCATGAAGGAATATTGAGTTGACATGAAGGTTTACTGAGTGGCATGAAGAAGTAAGCAGGCAGCATGAAGTAGTATCTGGATGGCATGAAGGAGTAGCTGGGTGACATGAAGGAATATTGAGTTGACATGAAGGTTTAGCTGAGTGGCATGAAGGAGTAATTGGGTGGAATGTTGGAGTAATTGGGTGTCATGAAGGAGTAGCTGGGTGGCATGAAGGAATATCCAGGAGGCATAAAGGTTTAGCTGAGCGCCATGAAGGAATATTGAGGTGGCATGAAGGAGTAAGTAGGTGGCATGAGGTAGTAACTGGGCGGCATGAAGAAGTAACTGGGTGGCATGAAGGAATATCCAGGAGGCATAAAGGTTTAGCTGAGTGCCATGAAGGAATATTGAGGTGGCATGAAGGAGTAAGTAGGTGGCATGAGGTAGTAACTGGGCGGCATGAAGAAGTAACTGGGTGGCATGAAGGAATATCCAGGAGGCATAAAGGTTTAGCTGAGTGCCATGAAGGAATATTGAGGTGGCATGAAGGAGTAAGTAGGTGGCATGAGGTAGTAACTGGGCGGCATGAAGAAGTAGCTGGGTAGCATGAAGGAATATCCAGGAGGCATAAAGGTTTAGCTGAGTGGCATGAAGGCGTATGTGGATGGCATAAAGTAGTAACCGGGTGTTATGAAGGATTAGCTGGGTGGCATAAAGATGAGCCAGGTGGCATGACGGAGTAGTTGGGTGGCATGGAGGAATAACTGGGTGGCTATATAGTTCTACATTGCGTGTTTGTGTATTATTTGCTTCTCATGCCGGGCAGTGCCCCTAATTACCTGGCTCCTAAATCGTACTGGGCAGAACGCTTATACTATCTCACTTTACGCATAGTTAACGTAATCTTTGTTAGGATTTAACACATTTATTTCCAATAACGTAACTTTTTCTAATGTCATTAAAAAATAACTGTTTGATTAATTGTTGCCTTAGAAAGCAGCTCCCTCTCTGTATATATAACTGTTCCTTCGTATGCCCACGCGAGTCTCACTTGCTCGTTGGTGTTGGACGGGTTTTAATTTGTCTACACAGGGACGCAGCACAGCGTGTAGGTAATGCGGCCTCTTTATCGCCTTGATTATGAAGTATTAGTGTTGCCTGTGGAGAGTTCCTCTTTTGTAAGTGTATATAGTCTGTGCTGTTACTGTATTAATAATGCATGCGCTGCAAAGACACCAGGCGAGCGCCGCCTCTCACAGGGCACAGAACCGTCTGGTTTAGCGCTCTCCCCCCTACACAAACAATTCAGGGAAACTCTCAGAGGAAGCAGACAGTAATAGACCTGTCAATTTGGAAAGTAAAAAGGGGAAAAGGATCTGGAGACTAATAATACGAGGGGGGACGGGGGGGCGGCGCTACAATGAATGGAAAGGGGCCTATTTGTTCTATGACGGATTGTTCTACTTCCTTGTATATAAGAGCATTATTTGCCCTCCAGATTCCCATGGATAGACCACATGTGGAGAGTGGCTGCTGTCAGCAGGTGCACTTAGTGAACCACTAGATGTCATCATACTGGCGGCAGACAGGAAATGACATCATTTCCCGTAAACACTGCGAGCAAATAAGACTTTGGAAACTGTTTATATAAAGCTATTCTAGTATTCACATTATTTTATTTCAAATGACACTTACTGACTGTATGTCTTGAAACAAAATAATCTGTGAATAAATATTTTTTTCAAATTTGTTTATTGCGCTTTTGTCCCATTTGTGGATTGGCGCACAGGGAGGACACCGATTCCTATTATGATGTCATATAAAATGCGTCTCATGTTATTGTAAATGGCTAGAAATTTAATTTATAGTTTAAATTTATTTTAATATAAATGTATAAATTAATTGATAGAATGGGACACTTTATTATATCGAGTCCCCTTCTCAAAATGCGTATAGCAGGGCTGCTTTGGCAAAATCTTCACGTGTTTTTGCGAAATATATAATAAAGTAATAAAAATAGAGGCTGCGCAAGACAAGAAGATCAAAACATTCGAGAAAATCTTATATTAAATTCCATCTTGTGCTGCTAGTCTGTATGAGTGGAGGGTTATCCTACTGGGCCTTACTCTGCCATTAAGTTCTGTTGTCAAGGCGCTAGTTCAACAAGGTATTTTAACAGAAGTGAATACAGATCTCGTCATCCAGGATTCTCCCCGAATTATTTATTTCAAACTGTGGATTATCAAATAAAATATATATAAATGTGTGTATGTGTCTATATATATATATATATATATATATATATATATATATAGGTGTGTATAACATATAACAATGGATGATATATATATATATATACTTATGCTACCCCTTTGAGACATATATATGTTGGTGTGTATAATATATAAAGATAGATGATCTACAGTGGATATAAAAAGTCTACACACCCCTGTTACAATGTTTTTTTCTTCCCTCCACCTAAAAGATTTCAGTTTGTTTTTCAATTGAGTTGTACAGTTTATAGGTCACATTAAAGGTGAAAAAAGTTCTGAAATGATTTATCTTTGTCTAATTTTTTTACAGCACAGAAACCTGACATTTTAGCAGGGGTGTGTAGACTTTTTATATCCACTGTATTTATACACATATATACCCCACTTAACACTACCCCTTTGAGAACTGATTTGCTATTGCGCTCTTTTTCCGTGAGCGCCAATCCCTTTAAATCTTTGCTCAGCCTTTTCTGATTCTCCATTTATCGCTTTTTTTACATAACGCTCCTGCATGAGGAACGCATGAGGGACGCTAAGCAGGGTATTGATGTGTATGGATTAACAGAGTGAGCGTGCATTGTGGTCTTTTTTGCATATCCCCGCCCAGTTTTCCCAGAGTGCAGTGCATCAACTGTATTTCTGAGAAATTTTATTTTTAGTCATTCAAATAGAATCACAAATGTACTATTCATTGTTTGTACTAATATATATATATATATATATATATATATATATATATATATATATATATATATGTATATATATATTAATATAATAATATTATTTTCCAGTCTCCATATGTATAATGACCAAGTATATGAATTCTTTAGGGCCATCCTGAACCTGTAAAAACTACATCCCCGTTTGACTTTGAGCTGATATCTCCAAAGCTCGCTGCCAATGCTGATATAGGAAGCCCCTGGGACCTGGTAAAAGGACTCTCCTGGTTTATGGCAGGAAGAACTGGAGAGAAAATCTGTCCCCTGGGCCCGAGACATTAGCAGAATTTCCATCATTAAACAGACTTCATATGTATCTGATTTTACCAATAGAAGCTTCTTTTACCCAATGATATAATCATGTCTGGGGGCACAGTCGGATATTTAACCCCCCAACTGGCTGCTATGGTCATGTTCCACCTTGCACAAAAGGGGACACAGAAAAGCTGTATTTATAATGCTTTATATGGAGACATACTGCAGGCACTGAAGTTTAGGTTCATTTACAAAAGCATTAAACTGCATTATAACACTGGGCACATTGTTTTTGGTGCTACACACTGTGTTACTTCTTAGCACGACAAAGCCAAAAAAATCATATTTAGAAGCCACTCTTTTGAATAATAAACCATCATAAACAATGCTGACTATCTCCAGAATAATTTAGTTTTAAAAATGGCTAACACAATGTGCATGTTTACGAGTAATAAACAAAAAAAATGATTTTGGGGTGACAAAGTCAACTTTCAAGTGCATTCTTGGGCTTTATTTTTTATATTAGTTCAGGATAGTCTTATGCCTAGGATTAAAGGGGACATGGAGGCTTCCTGGATTTTACTAGGTATATAATATCCCAGTGTATTCATTTACTTTTAGGTATATTATTAACAAGTGCTTATAAGCTCTGTTTTTACTGACTAATATCAAACAAATAGTCCCTGTATGGGTCTGCCCTCTGCAGCGTATGCAGACACAGACTCTGTAGGGCTGGATGTGCAGTGTAGTGTCCTAGCCTATTATCTCAGCAGCAAGTTGCAGAATGTTGCTGAGAGATGGTCACTCATTGGTTAGTATGAGACACTGCACAGCAAGTGCAGCAGAGTCAGTGTATTCGTGAGCTGCAGAGGGCAGACCCATATAGGGACTATTTGTTTGATTTTAGGCAGTAAATACATAACTTATAAGCACTTCTTAATAAAATAAGAAATAGATACACAGGGATATTATATACCTAGTAAAATCCAGGAATCGTCCATATTCCTTTAAGACAAGCTTATAGGTAGATATAATGGGCAGACTATCTGCCATTACATTCCACATACAAATCACTCATCTTGCTTTATTTTCTTATCATTTCCTTGTGTGGTTGGGTTGTGTTTGTTAGAAGCCCCCATCAGTCCCAGACACAATCACTCTCACTAATGTAGACGGATTGTCAGCTCTGCTGGACAAATGTTAACAAGTCCAGGAACTGAGCAAGTTGTTTAAAGCCCCCGTCTTTCCTACTATTGACCAGTGACTTCCTCCTGATGGATCGCTAAGTGTAAATAACAATAAGTAAAAAGACGCGGCCCGCCAACCCAATCGGTAACCTGCCCCTGAATGGTATAGACAGCTCGGTGATGGGCTATAGACATCTCCATGATGGAGGGAGAGGGCTATTTGTTAGTAAAGAAGGATTAGAAGAGCGCTGGCCTTGCACAAGACAATAATGGCTAATGATCCGGGGGGCAGGGGCGGAGCAGGCAAAGCTCAGACACCATCAATACTAGTCATGGGATTTTTTTGGGGGGTGGGAGACACTATTCACTTATCTGTTACTGCACAAAAATAACACGACTCAAGGTCAACCTAATGACAGGTGCAGGCGACTTAGTAACATATATTGATGTATCTATAAATGAGAGAGCACTCAGACATGCTTCTCTTAGCTAATGTCTTAAGGTGACACGGAACTTGCTGAGGAAAGAACACAGTAAAGGGCACCGGATGTTGCAGAAATGAAAAATAAATATAATAGAAATGCATTTGTTGGATTGTACTAATAAAGGATCATAATATTAATAATAATAACACGATAATGTTTGTAATTGGTTGCAATTATTATTATTATTTTATTATTAATAATAATATTAGCATTTGCAATTGGTTGTACATAATAATAATAATAATAATAATAATAATAATAATAATTGCAATTGATTGTGATCAAAAAACAATATGGAAGGACATGTTAGATAATTGAGCTTGGAAGTTAGGTATTTTAAAGACACAGAAAAGGTCTTATTTATTGAAAAAAATTCTAATTATACGTTAAAATATACATAATGGCAGTCGGTTGCA